>CM057817.1:45659026-46126031 GCA_030067965.1 Latrodectus elegans
ATTAATATTTCTGCTTATAATTTGTTACAATACGTACTAAATTCATTTAAATTTTCTTTAGGTCATATAACAATAGTAAATGATATACATATACATCTATAATTAATTAATCATCCTTAGACATTTTTTCCACGCACTACTAAAATATATTTAAGGTGGAAAAGTATGAAATTTAAATGTTCTAAAAGAACATTGAAGTATATTTACCCAAAATTATCAAAAGTTTAAATATTGGAGACTTTCTTTCCCACTTTATTAATTTTGTTTAAGAAACACTCTTTCATTTATTAAGAGTAACAAAGATTTGGGTCTTATTAACTTTCTTTAGATAAAGGCTTTTATAATTTAACTGACATTCTTAATATTTATATACAAAAAGAATACGTTTGGTAACATTTTACAGGGATTATTTAAGAATTAACGTTTCTTTGATTATTGTATCTAAAGAAAATATTTTCCTATGTATAATTATTCTATAATCGCGTAAATATTCTTATTTTTGATGCATTAAGGAATATTTAGTATGCTATTGATTTATTTTAATGCAATGTTCCATGTATTGTAAATGCTTGTTTTTAATTCATTCATAATAATCAGAAATTACAATGAATTTTTTATTAGTACATGTTTTATTTTCTTATATGAATACAAAATTTACAGAAACAAAATAAATTCAAAAATATTCCAAAGAATTAATTGAGTAAGAGAAAATGTGAAAGTAAAATTCTTTCCTCTAAGCATATTATTATAAGCTATATGAAAATCTGTTGGAATCTTTTTTTTTTTTCAAATATCTTTGCAAAAAGAGGATGATGCACAAGAATAAGACTAAGGCATAAGAGTTTCGGGAATGAAATTACTTATCTAATATGCAAATTAGATTGCTAATTACACGGATTCTTTTCGAAAATTTTCTCTTGAGTTTCCTTTTGTAAATACCATTCATAGAATTTAGTTTTTAGAATGTTTCAGTAATTAGAGTTTTGAGAAAGTTTCATGAGTTTTATCTTAATATTTGAAGTATATATATTTATACTAATGAAGAGGAAAATAAGATCTAAATTTTATATAAATGAAATACAGGAACAAAGAAAAATATTCTAATACTATTCGTATATTCTACTTTTACCAAAATTAAATTATTGATGTTATTTTTTTATCTACATTTATGTATTTTAAATTTTTTGAATAAAAAGCATAACATATAGTAATCATATTTAATAAATAAATAAATATGCTTAGAAATAATAATAATATGCATAATAAATAATATGCTATTTTGAAATTACAATCGTACGTTTTCAATGGATATAATATAGCTCACAATAAACAGATTACATGGAATTGATGTCATATTTACTGAATGGATTTTACAATATTTCCTTTCGGTAACTAAATACTACTACTTTCGGTAACTAAGAGCTTTGAAACAAAAATCTTAATGTCTTGAAATACCATATCTGAATATATATAAAATTGTTCAGAATTTCAGATAAAGGCATTGCATATATTTTGATTGCCCTATCCATGAAAAAGTGGGTTGCCAGAGCCTTAGAGTTTGAACTTCTGTTGTCATCAAAAATGGACAGAGTACCAGCACATCAGATAGTATTTCTCTCCTTGAACAATTAAACTCTCAAGGAAAATCATGTATACTCCAACGGATTCCAGTACATGTAAATATAGAAGGAAACGAATGTGCTGACTCATTGGCCAAAGAAGGCAGAGAACTCGACAAAAACGTACTAATATCACATTTGTAGATGCAAGTGCAGTAACTCGCCACAGGTTACTGACCTCGGCTTTTAAGAAACCTTTGCTTACGGAATATGATGGATGCGAAGCATTACAATACATATTGATAGGTTGAGAACTGAACATTTTTGTGATATGATGATCCATCCTGACAACTCAAGAACATATGCCACATGCAATTACTACCCCGAACACCAAATGACACCCAACCATATGTACGAATGTCCGGTAGCCACGACCAACATAATCAAAATTGGATTGATCCCAATTAGAGGCGGCATGCAGGAAATTCTCTACAGCCCCGATTCACCACATCTTGCACAAGCAATTAGCAAGACTTTCGGAAAGATCTAGCTATCCAGGAAAACGAGAACAGCAACATATATTTTGATTTTGTCTTATTTTTAATTGGCAAAATATTCTGTACTTTTTGTGGTACTTCATTTTTCTACTAGACTATTTGTAACCTGGAAATTTGATTTTTAACTTCAGTTAACTGCAAATAAATAAATGATTTTCATTATAAATTTCTTTTTAAGATAAGAGATTTTTTTTCATTCAATAAACTTATGGAATATGTTTTCGTTCACAAAAGTAGCCTGTAGTCCTATTTAAAAGTTTAAAAGTTTTGTAAGCTACTTTAAAATCATACATAGAAAATAATATTAGCAAAAATTTATCAAAGTACTTATAAAATCACAAAATATGGACGCAACAAATTAATAAAGGAACTGAACATTGTTAAACGCCGAATTTCACATTGAAAATTACATTATTCAGTGCTCAAATGTAAGATGTTGTTGAAAGAAGGGTTCATACAGTTACTCAATTCTTACACTTTTCTCTCTAAACTAGATAACTAAATGTGATTAATATTTATATATTTTGTAATAAAAATGAAATGGCTTGGAACGTGGTAAATTTTCTATGGTGATGCATACAATGAGCTTATTATTTTGTAAAAAATACTATTCATTTTATCAGAGATAAAAAATAAAGCAAGTCATTTAATTGATACTGATATCATACAATCAATAGTAAACAAAATTAATTTTCTAAATGAGTTACTAAAGATATAACATTGCAAAAAGAAGGGATAATTCACCAAGAAATAAAAATGAATTGTCCAAAAATAAGTCGTACCAATATATAATAGTCACAAAATAATATTCACGTAGTTTTGCCATACTACTGACGGTTAAAGTTTTGGAGTCTATAACTCAAAAATATCTAATTGAATTTGCAGTGTGAAAAAATTGGTTACTGTTTGTCAAGCTCATGTTGATACATATGGACAAAGTCGTAATCAGATTTATGTGTTAAGGAACAAGGTTTAACTATTAAAAAGGAAGAGATTTTATTGTACCATTTCTTACTACACAGTGTTTTAAATAGAAAATGTAGTATATTTTTTTATCAACTAATCAATCTTTGGAAATGTTGATGTGACTGGTGCTTTTTCTTTAACCTATTTTTTTACGATTATATTATCCAATAATAGGCACTTTGAGAGGGAAATTCCATTAGTTAAGTGGCATATTCTACCCACGTTTCTTCTTCAATTAAACTAGAGAATTTTTTTTTCATTTTACAGCAATATGAATATTTTATCATAATTAATTAGAAGATAATGTGTACACTCCTTAATCTAATTTTTTGTAATAATTTAAAGTAATAAATATGGAAATTATGAAAAATAATATCAAAATATGCATATATATATATATATATATATATATATATATATATATATATATATTAACTAAAAATCGAAAAGTAGAAATTAAAAGCATCAATTATTTAATGTATATCAAAAGTCAAACAAAAAACGATTACTTTGAGTTGAAAAAAGGTAAATTTAAGAAATCCAAAAGTAATAGTATCAATTTAAGTAATGAATTTTAAGAAGACATTTTTTATGCCCATCGTAATATGTAAATTTTATAGCATAATATAAATTATTAACATTAAGTATTATTAAAAATTGTCACTTTAAAAAAAATATTTTTGTTTGAAACCAAAATATATTAGAAACAAATCAAAACACTTAGCCTCATGGGATTTAATTAAAAATTATTGATATGTTTACGAATTTTGATAATCCTAAAAATGAAATAAAAATGAAAGTTTCTAATTTTAATTATAAAAACCATTTCCACAAAAAATTATATTTTTTACTTACTGAATTTTTATAAAACATTTTAGAAATATATTATAACTATCTTAATCTCAGAAAAGTCTTAAACATAAATCTATCATTTTGTTGATGTCACATTTTTCATTTCACAGAAAAACTTTTATTTATAGGTATAAAATTTTTTATCTTTCTTTTCAATGACAAACAGTTTTTCAAATAGTTTTAAAATATTTTGAACAATTTAATACTCATGATTTTAATTATAAATTCTTTCTTCATTTTTCAAATTCTTCCTGTAAAAACATCTTAAAATGTATTTTCATAGTTTTCATTTTACAAATTAAAAATACAAAACAGTAATTTTCATTTAAATAATTATTTTGTTAAAAAACATCAAAATATTTTTAATTTTTAAAGTGATATTTCTGCTTATATATATATATATATATATATATATATATATATATATATATATATATATATATATATATATATATATATATATATATATATATATATATATATATATATATATATATATATATATATATATATATATATATATATAAGTGTGTGTTTAGGATCACTTTAAAGTTTTGAAACGTTAAAAGAACCACTGATCAAAGTGGCATCAAATGTGATTGGAGCATATCATTTAAGAAAGAGGAAAGAGGCGTAAGAAAAAAATAGCTCCAAATTTTACTACCACATTGTGCTATGAGCACCATAATTTAATTCATGATTGTTAGAAACTTCAGCAGAGCTAATCAGGCACAACCATATTTCTTATAAAAGAGTTTTGCAAGTTGTGTGCAGTCCTTCATTGAGACTGCCATGGTGAACTTTCCTTACGCAAAATAAGCAAATGCCACTTAGCAAGCATTTATATACTAATTAAAATGACTCTTTCTGACAGTTCAAATTTTCTATTTTCACCTAAGTCAAGCATATCTGTAATGTATCAAAAACAACTGGAAGCAATAAGTGATAGTATTCTTTGTGTGCTAAGCGTTATCTTAGATTGATGAGGTAACAAGAAATATTCGCATAATAGACTCAATCAATAATAGTCTATTATGCGAATATTTCTTGATTCCGTACTTCAACAGCATTACTATCTTTTTTTTAACTCTTGGAAAATTTTAAGATCAACCTTCTATAAATGTTAATATGCAACCATAAATGTATGATTTTCTAGATCACTGTTTAGCATTGGATGTTTGTATCTTTAAATCCTTCGTTCAAATTGAATTATAAGCACTAGTATGTAAAAGAAACCAAATAAAAAGTTAAACTTAAAATTTTTAATTATATTAGAGTATAATAACTTTTTTTAGAAAAAAAACATTAAAATATCCATTACCATAGACTTAAAATTATTATATATATCAATGGACATGCTAGATAAAACAAAATTTTGTAAAATAAAGATCTAGAACACATTCTGCAAAGCATGTGATAAACTGATACCTCAATCAATAATAATCCTTATGATAATCTCAACTATTCGTAAATGATTTTTTATTCCTTCAATAATAGCATTATAATAAAAACTAAATAAACTTTTAGATGAAGAAATTGTTAAATTTGTATTTATATATTTTTTCACAGATTAATATAAAACTATTAATAGTGGTTGAGCTATTGATAAAAAGTCAGAAATTTTAAATTAATAATTACACAGAATGGACATAATTACACCGAATGGACTTATCTTAATCTTTAATATATAGCATGGACACATTTCATAAGCGGAATAACATTTCATACGCTTTTTAAGATAATTTTATCATCACGTGATATTATTACATTTTAAAAGACAAAATAAATACAATATAATATTCACAAAAACCTACAAGGAAAAATATATATAAAATAATATCTACAAAACAAAATCATATAAATTATATTAAACAGTTTAGATCAGCGATTCTCAGCCTGTGGACCATACATCTCTAGGAAGGCGAGCAAAATAAAAGCTGGGGTGCTAGTATGAGAAATTATTATTTAAATAATTATCACTGACTGAAAGAAAAGCACACACACACATACAAAAAACACTTTCAATTTAATATTTAACAACTTACTAAATGAAAACTTAGTAAAAATTACTAAATTAGTAACAAATTTAATAAATATTAGTGATTTCCAGCTTTCTGAAGGTTGGTTTAATCACTGCTTTTTGAAGGTTTTTTTAATGTTACAAATAATCATTCTCACAGTTCTTTATTTTCCATATTTAGTAAAAATTTACTAAATTAGTAACAAATTTAATAAATATTAGTCATTTCCAGCTTTCTGAAAATTGGCTTTAATCACTGCTTTTTGAAGGTTTTTTAATGTTAGAAATAATCATTCTCACAGTTCTTTTTTTTTTCCATATTTAGTTGAGTTGAATATTTTGTCTTCAAGGAAGCCGCAATAGAAAATGCAATTTCATAAAGGTATTTATTGATAAAAATAGCAGAATTAAAAATGCTTTCTTTTTAGTATAAGTAACTTATCGTTTACAAGAGCCCGAAAATCACAGAGTAATTTATTCCTAAATTGTCTTTTGGTTTCGCCACTTGTCGCACGTGAAGCCTATGAAAGTTTCTTTGGGGTAATATGAAATGGATCCCTAATTTTATATATATATTTATATATATATATATATATATATTTGAATAAAAGTGATGGAGTCAGTAATCAAAAATAAAAGAATAACTAAGAGTCTACAAAATTTGAAGCCTGTGAATTCAGAACAATTATCTCCGTTTCCTTTGATAAAAATTGGGACGCTTTTCCGCAATATTTTCCTTTAATTTCAGTTTCATATTAAGACTTTTATGAATCATTTTTATGTTCTGAATATTTTCCCTTGTATTATAAGTACTCATCTTCATAATGAAACTTTTTCTTTATTTAAAAAGCATTTGCGTATGGTTTTCAACTTGCTTTATAATCTCATTTATTTTTTTAAAACGCTTATATAATATTTACATTGTTATATACTTATAAGTAATTAGATACAGTTTTAAAAGTAGTTACCTAATTATCTTAACTTTAAATGAAAAACTAATAATATTAAAATTATTCTAGAGCTATTCCAACAAGGTAAGTAATTCATTTATGTTGAATATCTTATTAAAACGCATAATAAAGCAGTATAATAATTATCATTTCTGATTACATTGAAATCAAAATATGAGATATAATACATATTCAGAGTTATTTTTCTTTTTACAGGTATCCAGATAGAAAAATGAAATATTTTGATCAGTTTAATACTTTTGTGGACTTTTCTTCCATATCAGTAATGGTGATCTATAATTTAAATGGTTAACGATCTTGTAATGTTATTATTAACTCTCATTTTCTTTTGTTGTTTACACTGGTATGTATGGATGATTATGATGGCTTAAATTTTACAGCCATGCACTCCAATTTAATTAGTATTCACTGTCATTAAAAAAGTAAGTGTTGACAGGCCAACGAACTAATCCTTTTCAGGCACAGATGTTTGTGGTACACTTATTCCCTTTTATAACTTAAACACAGGTTACAATGAAACTTTGCGTTCAAAAATAGAATTTAAATATTCAAATAGAAAAAAAATTCTTATATTTTCAATAATGTAAACATAATTCAATACTCCTCACACTGTCACAGTGTTCATAGAACAAATGTTCCATGTACTTTTATGTTATTATATACAAATTTAGATAGGTTATGTATTCTTTAATTTTATATAAAATAATATTACCATTAATATTTTGAAACTCAAATTAGTTCTTACTTAGAAATATATTCAAGTAATGACAGAAGTGATTTTGCATTTATATTGAATAAAATATATCCAGGATTTTTTCATTAAAGTAGATACTATATTTTCATAATAAATTATTTTTGTCTGATATGATATATAGCAATATTAAAAAAAGAGCTTTTAATTATATATAAATATATATATATATATATATATATATATATATATATATATATATATATATATATATATATATATATATATATATATATATATATATATATATATATATAGATAGATAGATAGATAGATAGATATAGATATAGATATATAGATAAATATATATATATAGATATATAATTACATATATATTACATAAATAATATAATATTTAAAATAAAATAAAATAAGAGACTGCAGTTTATCACTAAAAATTATATAGTACATAATATTACAATTTAATAAGTAGTGTATAAAATAATGAGTTAATTTAATTGCAAACATAGAAATAGTTAAGTTGATAAATTCAGTTATTATTCGAAAATATTTTTAAATATCCGTTATTAAAATATACATTTTTTAAAGTTTGTGCAACATTACATGAAATTAATTATGTTAGATTAAGATATGTATTAAGATATTATTTTTCTAATTATATTATTTATAATGAAAATTAAATAAATAACAGTACTCAGTTAAGGTACATGTGTTTTTAAATTATTTTTCAAATATTACCAGTTTCTAAAATTCATGTGAAATTCATCACTTACAGTAAATTCATTAAAATATTTTATTACGTTTTTTTTCTTATATTTTTGTTAAATTTGATTCATTTATGTATATTTTTCAGAAAATAATGGAAAATAAATACGACTGTGTGTGACAAGGAAATAAATTCTGGTACTAAGCAAATTTTGGCTAAAACAAGTTTGAAAGAAAATTAAATAAAAGTTATAAAAATAATTGAAAGAAAACAGTATTTCTTATAGTTTGTATGACAATCAATTTTTTTTTAAAAATCCATTTTTAATTAGTTCCAATAATATCTAAAAAGTAAATCTAGTGTAACTTTTTAAATTTATTTTTCAAACAAAATTTGAAGCTTTCAAACATTGAAGTGGAAAAGCTATAAAATTTTATAAAATTATATTTCTTTCAGTGAGTTTGCGAGATAATTAAAACTAAATTTTAAATGAGGCTTTTAATCGTATTTCTTTTTGTTATGAAAGAAATATGAAAGAAACAAGGAAATAAATGATTCATATATTTTTTCATTAATTTTAACAATAAATGTTTTTTTTATGAAATATTTTTTTTTCATTGGTTTGAAGTTTCTGGATTTCCTTTCTTTTATTCAATTTTTATTCTTTTTCGGTATCATAAAACTGAAAGATTAGTATCTTTAACCAGAAAGAAATTCTTCTTTTATATTATAAAGAAGAGCAGATTGTAAAAAAATAAAAAAAAGCTTCCAGTTTTACATTTTCAACGAAATTAACGCGTGGATATAATATTCATCGTAGGGAACCAAAAATAAAAGTAGCGCGAAATTTCTTTCGTTTTTAAGAAACGAAGTTTCTTGATATTTTGTTAAAAAAAAACGTTGGTTCGCCAAATAAATTATGTCTTTTTTTTATTTTCATGCATGAAAGTCATTTAAAAATAACATTTAATGATGTGCAATGAAACTTTATAAAAATATAAACTTTCCGTTGTTCTTAATTTTCATAACGTTTGAAAATAAGATACATGTAAGTGTTTTAAATAAATTAATTACATTGCTTTCCAAAAAAGTATATAGTTTTTATAAAGAATGCTTAGAAATTAAAGAATTTTCTGAAAAAGGTCTGTTCTGCTCATTAACACGGTTAAATAAAATGTTAAAATTGAAATACTCTTTTCTTTTTTTAAATTTTGACACTTGGTACCAGTATTTTAATTTATTATTTTTTATTTTAGTTTAGAATCAAGCTTATTTATATCAATGAAACACAAAAGTTATAAATTCAATACATTTAAATAAATCCAATATATTTTTTTTAGTATCTCACCCAGTTTTTAAAAGAGAATGAAACTTTTAATAATGAATCTAAAATTATTTTTATTCCTTGACGGGAATTATTTGTTGCTGCTGTCCTGACACCGTTAAAGAAACAGAAATAAATAAAACAATTGTAATTTTTATTAGTAAAAATTTTGAAATAAGTTCCATGAGGTAAAAACGCTTGTTGTAGTTTGTAAAATATTTATAAATAGTAATTTTTGTTATACATTCTATTCATTAATGCTTGTTTATTTATGTCATAAATATAAATTATTTCTAGCATTTATAAGCTACTAATTACTAATGTACTATAGCTTTTATACAAACTTTATTTATATTAATAATAATTATATTTACATTTTGTGTAATGACTTAAAAATTAGAAATGAGCTAAAAGTAAATTTAAATTGTACGTACTCGAACATATGCAAAATATATAATTAAGGCACATGTAATATTGTCATATATTATTATACATGACATGATATTTGTAGAAAAATTATTATCCAATAATAGTCAGCAAAATAAACTAAAATAAAATTAATTCATGATAATTACATAAACTGAGTTTTACTTTAGTTGGTATAATGCAGAATAATTTCAGTTACATTAAATTGAACGAAAATTGTAATAAATGCACAATTTATTTAAATTCGTATTTAATATGATAAATAAATGTTGTTTTGATTCAAAGCAAATAGTATAATATTTTTAGCAAAATATAGTTTGAATACCAGGATATACAAATCTCTCATAGATATTTATGAACTTAATAAAAAAGAATTTAAATTTAATAGCTACCACATAAAATAATCTACAAGACAACATGATGAATAAAATTCAGTATCTAGAAAATTAAGTCTTTGAAAATATGATACAAAATTCTATTAAACTCAAATTAAAATTCATTATCTTAACCTAGGTAGAGTTAAATTGTTAAAAATTAAATAAATTAGAAATAATGTGTGAGTTAGTATATTCCACAATTTCATTTATTAATTTATATGTTATATATTGTGTTGTCATTATACAAAATTTACAACACATATATTCATCGAAATATAGAAAGTAAATATTTTTGTTTACAATATTAAAAGGATTTATAATATAATCGAGAACAAGTTTAAAAAGTGAAATGTATTCTTTATGCAAAATTTGAGTATCATTTAAATGATGACAATCGAAATTATTTAAGTACCATATAAATCGATAACAAATTTTATTCAAAAAAAGTCTATCAATAGTAATAATTTAAATAACTGCCAAATTTCATTGATGAGCAAGATTTCAAATAATTTCAGAACTTGAATTATTTGTGTCTTAGATTTCGTTTTCGGAAATATTAACCCCCATTCATATTACACGAACGTTGAACATCTCATAATCACAGTGCTGTAATTGTCTCTTACAAATTTAGTTCGGTCAAAAAGAGAAAATTAACTTTCACTAAATACTTATGAAATCAGTTTTGTCTACAGAGAAACAATTTGAATGGCATTTAATTGTTTAAATGTGATACTTTTTTAAAACATTGTGTTTATTTCAGGAACTTCAATATATTAACTCCCTGCAGTAGTCATACGATTTTCATTATCTCCTTTAACATTCTGAAGTAAACTTTGTGACCGGTATGATAACAAAGCATTTTCTCTAACTTACTTGATAAATGTTGATTATATCCATGTTTTCTTAAATTTATATAAATAGTCTATTATTTTATATAAACTCGTTTGTTGCCACTGTCATTTTGGAGCGTCAGCATAGCGCTACCTTGTCGTGTGCCTGCGACGCTTTGAAATGATGATCGACTATGATAAGTTATTTGATTTATTTTTAAAGCTCTTGGAGATTTAACAAAGTGGCTTTTGAAACATGTTAATTAAACATTAGCTTTCATGTTTCATGCTTAGTTATTAAATTTAATATTTCAACTTTTTTGACAGTTTAAAATTATTAACATTGCATTAGGCTTCTGAAAATACATATATGTATTTTACTGGCAGCAAACGTGTTAAGAACACAATATAAAGTCATCTGCAGTAGGCATCCAGCAAAATTGTCCTCCAGATATGTCATTCTTATCGTAAGAATAATAGAACAGTAAAGTGTTCCATTTAACTTTTAATTTTCATTTTTAAAATATAATTTATTTTCAAATTGTGTTTTTTGAATACAAAACAATTTATAAACAGTTCTGTAAAGAATTGCCTAGAAAAATGCTCACCAGGAAGCCCAAGTGGGTGGTAAGTCTCTCATAGTTTAAATATAAGCTGAATATTGCCTCAAAGAGAATGTTATTTCAAAGGTTAATGGTGGTAGGTATCTTAATGTATCTTGTAGTGTAATCCACCGTCATTGCAATCAATATCAAATCGAATCTTCTGTGTCCAAAATACATGTTTCAGGAAGATCACGAATTACAACATCTGTTAAATACAAATACCGTTTTATAGCTCTGTTAGCATGAAAGAGAAGAAGCAATTTTAGTGTCGCAACTTGTTGCAGACCACTCTGCAGCATCAGGCAGAAAAATAGTTATTAGGTGCGAATACGTCTTTACTACGCAGGTAAGGTGACCAGTTGTGTTTGTCACGGATAATAATGAAGAATACTCTTGTCAAGAGCCTCTGTAGTTTTATAGTTTAATCTAGATTCACACGGAATAATGATTCAAACCGTGTTTTGATATAAAGGAATCAAAACACAAGCTATTGTCAATCAAATACCGTGGAAAGACACAGTTACCAAGGTGGTGGAATAATGAATTGAGTAAGGATCTCACTCGGATGTTCTACTGACCTACATTTGTCCCAGGGAGGACAGTGACTAGTGTGAGATATTGGGATCTGATCCTTGATCCATATGTCCCTTCAAATGCGGAGGCAACTGTTTATTCATGATTTCATACTAATGGATAATAACGCACAACTCCATCTTGCTGCAGTCGTTAAGGAATATCATGAATGTATTGGTTTATGTAAATGTAATAACCAGCTTGATCGTGATAGTCAAAATCCATAGAACATTTACGGGAATGCCTTGGTGGACAGGTTGTTACATTAAGGTTTTCCTCTAAGTTCTGTAAGAGAGTTAGAAAACAGCTTACTCCATGTCTGCTCTTCATTTCATATATCAGTACCCAATAAATTAATTGACAGCATGGATGTTATAAATGCATTCAAGCTAGGGGTGGGACTATCCATTTTTAAACTTTGTTTTTGTTATGATTATGTGACATTTTACCTCATAAAACTGTGATAATTCTTTTTTTCTATAAATGGACTTTTCCAGGGAGATTGTTTCAAGTTTTCTTGCCGATCATTTATGCGTTTTCTGTGTAAATGTTTTATTCCAATCAATACATATCTGTTGTGTGGGCATATCATCCAAATTTGATGTTTTTTTACATTAATTCATTTGCATATTAAACTCAAAGAATGGGTTGGTTCCTCTTATTTGGACACCAGTGTACATATATTAACTTTACTAAATATCCCTAATATTTAACTACCACAATAAAAATATATTTAGTTTAATACACTACTAGCCATTAAAATTGCTACACCAAGAAAGCGACATGCTACAGACGTGAAATTTATACGAAAGGAAGAAGGTGCTGTGATATGCAAATGATTAGCTTTTCAGCGCATTCAGACAAAGCAGGCGCCGGTAGCAACACCTACATTGTGTTTAAATGAGGAAATTGTTCAGCCAGTTCCTCATACACAAATTGAATTTGAACGCTGTGGCCTGGTGAAAAGTTGTTGTCATGCCTCGTGTAAGAAGGAGAAATGTGAACCAGCACGTTTCTGACTTTGAAAAAGTTCGATTTGTAGCGTACCGGGATTGCAGTTTATCTTATCGCAGCATTGCTGCTCGCGTCGGTGGAGATCCAATGACTGTTACCAGAATATGGAATCGATGAGTTCAGGATGGTAATACGGAACGTCATGCGGGATCTCAATGGACACCTATCACTAGCAGCCGAGAAGATATGTATATTATCCGCATGGCCGTAATGGATCGTGCAACCACGTCACGAGCCGTGAGTCAAGAAACGGGGTCGTTTGGAAGACAACAAGTGTCTGCACGAACAGTTCGACGACGTTTGTAGCAGCGTGGACTCTCAATTCGGAGACCATGTCTGCGGCTTCCCTTGACGTTGCGTCATAAACAAGAGCGCCTTCAATGGTATGATCAACGACGAACCTGGGTGCACGAATGGTGAGACGTCATCTTTTCAGATGAATCCAGGTTCTGTATACAGCATCATGATGGTCGCATCCATGTTTGTCGGCATCGTGGTGAACGCACACTGGCAGCGTGGATTCGTCATCGTCATACTGGCTCATCACCTGGCGTGATGGTATTGGGTGCCATTGGATACACGTCTCGGTCACTTCTTGTTCGCATTGACGGTGCTTTGAACAGTGCACGTTACATTTTTGGTGTGTTACGACCCGTGGCTCAACCCTTTATTCGAGCCCTGCGAAACCCTACATTTCAGCAGAATAATGCCCGATTGCATGTTGCCGGTATTGTACGGACCTTCCTTGATACAGAACATGTTTGGCTGTTGCCCTGGCCAGCACGTTCTCCAGATCTTTCACCAATAGGAAACGTCTGGTCAATGGTTGCCGAGCGACTGGCTCGTCACCAAACGCCAGTCACTACCGTTGATGAACTGTGGCATCGATTTGAAGCTGCATGGGCATCTGTACCTGTACATGCAATCCAATCTCTGTTTGACTCAATGCCCACGCGTATAACTGCTGTTATTTTTGCCAGAGGTGGTTGTTTTGGGTACTGATTTCTCAGGATCTATCCAGCCAAATTTCTTGAAAATTCAATCACTTGTTATTTTTAGTATAATATATTTTTGCAATAAATATCTATTTGTTATCTGTATTTCTTCCTGGTGTAGCAATTTTAATGGCCAGTAGTGTATAAACTTAAACAAATACTTATATTTTATCTTACATTCAGCGTGACACTTTCAAACAGCAATATGATGCTTTTCAACAGCACTTTTTATCAGGCATCTTCAACGATGCTTGATATATTGTCTAAGAAGACTTATAAAAAGAGTATGCTTTGAAAAAAGCTCTGTGTTCAATTTCCTTGGATTTTGTTTCATGTTTATTCCTATAAGGAAAGTGGATTCGTGTTATATCACCACATTTGAAAAATAAAACTCATCGTAACAAGGGTTACAAAGACATTTCGAAACCGAGGAACACTAACTTTAAGATGCCACTGTTTTAGTATTTTATAAATCCTCGTTTTACCTTGACGAAATAGTCGGTTGAAGAAACAATATCACGAGTAGCACTAAAAGTCGGAATTCACAAAAAACATTAAAAAAGAAGAAATCAGATATCATATACTGAAAATGAGAAAAAGAACTTAAAAGAAAGACGCTGGAAAAAAGAACAGAGGCAGAAGGAATGGTTTTCGATGGAATAGATTTTTCTTTTCATTTCGTTTTTTATGTTTTCTACTGAGAGAAACTGCTGTTGATTCTTCGCTTTTTGAACAATGGAGTGAAATTGTGATCATTTAGAAATGGATAACTTGAGTTTTTCTTTCGAGTTTTTGTTCGGGTAATCAATTTTCAGAACTTGGAATTTTACGCGATTTAAAAATTATCATCTGTCAAAACATTCCTTTAACGTTTAAGGTTATTAAATCAAAAGTATTCTGGCTATACATTACAATTTTATTTGGAGCTGTTCTAAAGTAGTGAGAGTTTAAAGTCCCTATCAGAATGACAAATTTCTAAAGTCTTATGATAATTGAATCCATTGACTAAACAAGCATATATTATTTCAAAAAGAAACCAATTATTTAACGTGATGCTTTTATTCCAATAAAATGTTAGGTTGCAATGGAGAAAACTTAATAAAACTTTAATTGACTTCAATTTAATATCTTAGAATTTATGCTAAGTATATTTCACATAACATTTCTTCAAAGCAGGCAATATGTTTCTAAGAAAGGTAGTTTATTAGCTAATATATTTTGTAAAACTGTATAGTTATATAATAGATAATCTAAGAACCACTTGCTGTAATTCATCGATAAATTAGGCTTGAACATTTTTATAAGTTATCGCACTTGAAAACTATAGCTTATAAATTAATATGCATTCGTTGTAATAAGATTTCAGTTATTTTCCTCAGATAAATTTTTAGCTTTGTTTATTATGCAAATCTGTGAATATTTATATAAATAAATGCTTCTTCTCATTAATTTGCAGCACTTTTTAAGTTTCTTATGAAAGAGCAATATGTATTTTCTGTAAATATAATTTTTTTTCAGTGTTTGAAATTGTCTTTCATTGATTGTTGAAGTCATAACTGATTAAATGAGGAAACAAAACACGAATTCGAAAAACATTAATATATCATTTCTGTAGTTTTTATTTCAGGTAAAATTATTTCCTGATTTTAAAGTATATCGAAGGAAAATTTTTATTCAAATTGTCGAATTTAACAGTAAAAAAATAATAGCTAATCAGTGTAAAATACTGCTGTTAAGAAAAGTTACTGAAGTCGGCAACTCAGTTGTTGCCATGCACAGGTCTAAAGCTCAATCATCGCTCTGATTAAAGTCAAAGTTGCCTTTCATTCCTTATTCTATTTTGTATACTTAGTACCAAGCATGTTTGGGAGCTAAACACTGGGGGTTTCACATTAGGCTAATTCCCTAACTCAGACATATGATTCGCCTCACAGGGCTCTCGATTACTAAAACATATATGGTCACTGTAGTCATTGGCCCACTTGTTGTCATGCCACAAGTTTATTTTCAATTAAAATCACTACAGGTAAAATAATTCAAAAGAAGTAAATTTATATTTTGCATTTACACTATAATAGAATGAAAATAGTAAATTTCCTTGTAGTTTGATGTTCACAATATCTAAAATTCATCTGACTTACCCACCATTTTCTGTAGCAACAGCACAATAATGGAAAACTCAAAATATGAATAGTCTTGTACTTTAGTGAATTGCTTAGTCTACATGGCATAATCGCATAGTTTTCACAACACTATTATGGAATGACAGTCTTGAACCTATCCAAATATTTTATTGCCTGATAATCATTCACAATACTTCAAACTGTATGTGTGATAAAGCACATGTTTTGATTGGCTATAACTCCGAAACATTTTTTAAAAGTTTTTTCTTAAACGTAGATTAGTACAATTTTCATACGAATAGTCAGAGCTTAAAAATAATTTTCAAATGGGAAGAAATTTCTGAGCTTCTTCCGAAACAAAGACAATTTAAATGAAGTTATTCAGACTCTTCGAGAGGTTACCTCTAAAATACTAGCCATTTTGTATAACAGAGTTTATTATTTTTAAATAAAATATAAGCCTTACTTTCTAGTACATTTATTCATGGTATTGCAACTTTAAACCTCCTAAATTCACATAAAACTACTATATAAAGTCAATATACGTTTTACGAGAACTTATTTAGTATATATCGGCAATAACTCATTGAAATTATCCTGCCCATAGATCCCGTATTTTGACTACAACTAGTTGAAATGCTCATTAAAAATGTAAAAATAATATCCATTTAACGAAACATTTATATATTCATAAATAGTCACCAATTGTTTAATTCATTTGCAAATTAAAAGATAAGCACTTTCATTTTGTTTCCGTTTATAAGCAAATGTATGCAAAAAATATTTAAAAAAAATATGTTTGAGATTTCTTAATATCCTCTTTTAATATATCATTGAAATTGCAATGACAGTGTGACATCCATGTATTTGCAAGATATTTAACTTTGAATCGATATTAAAAACGTTTTGTATATTCTGTAGTTCTCTTCAGGCTTTGAAATGTTGAAAACAATGTCATCTGCCGATACATTTTCGAAGAGTGTTGGAATGATTGCGAGACTATGAAAATAAAATACCTAAAATGACAGAGCTTGTTGGTTAACCCAAGACTCTTTGGTCGTTGAGGTTAATAATGACATTTTCAATATAATTACTCACAGCAGGATTCAGTCCAAATAATATTGAAATGTGAAAGGCAATGAAAAAGTGCTTAAAATAATTTCAAATATTTTCAGAAGCACAGTGTTTGGGTTTCCTTCTTTAACTAATGAAGGTCCTGATTATATTTGTGCTTACAGTTTTTCGTATAGAACTATGTAGATTATAGCATATCCCTGTAAATAGTATTAGAAACCAATAGTATTAAAAATAGTAATAACTGGTACTAGAGAGTTATTTATATATTTTTCATTGTGTCTACTCTAATTGATAAAAACCTTTATCATATATAATTCATATTGTGATGAGTATAATCTTGTTAAAAACTGAAAATTATTAGAATTCAACAAACTCATATTAAAAATTTCTTTATGAAATATTTATTTTCTGCGGGGTATAATATTGTTACAATTGAAGTCTATTAAATACTGAATCTTATATTTGACCTCGAAGTCTTATTTTTTCTTAAAAATTGTTACTCTCATGACTTTGTGAAGCCCAGATTCTGAATAAGATTTTTTTAAATATTGTTTTTTAAGATGTATATTTGGAATGAAATCACTTTTCCGGTTATATTAATATCCAAATAAATCTCTGAAAGATTTTATTTAAAAATAAGTGCCATAACTATATTTAGAATACATTTCCATAAAAATATTTTGATTTTTGAAATTACTTCCGTTTCGATAATTTTACTTAAATAATTGCATGAATGAATACGATGGCAATTCACAAATTAATTCAGTAGCCATGTATTACATTTGAAGTTTACTTTAATTTAAAATTCTAATACATAGACTTCATTAATCATGGCATGTATAGATTAAATGGATAAAATTGCTTGGATTTCAATTCGTGAAATTATTTATATAATTTTATCTTATCTTTTTATCTTATATTATTTACTTATTTGTAACTTTGGTAAGATTTATACAACCAAATTATCTTATTTTAATTCCATTATACATAGGATAAATAAATAAAATTAACTAGAATTTCATGCTGTTTTACTAAATATATATATATATAGACTTACTATAATTCATTTTATTATTATGTGATAACTTTAATCATAATTTTATTTATCAATAGTTTGATTATATGATCGATTATTAATTTGAATTTTATACAGTGATACAAATAAGCAAAGATAATTAATTTTTTTCTTGAAATAGAATTTTATTTCAATTTCAGGAATTGAAAATAATTGCTATCTACATATATATGTACAGTGTAAGGAAAAATTTTATTCACAGTTAATGTGCATTTGAAAATAATGCATTGTTTATAAGTTCAGTGACAGCAAAGAAGCACAATGTTATGGAAAGCTTAAAAAATAAATAGTTAAAAATATTTCATAAATAATGGCTCAAATATATATATATATATATATATATATATATATATATATATATATATATATATATGTATAATATATTTTATAAACTTAAATATAATTCACAAAATATAAAAAATATACAATGATCTAATTTAGCTTTATGTAACCATTGATTTTCTGTATCAACTGAAGTTTTCGAGATAATTTAAATATTAAGCATTACATTTGAAAGACAAATTAGGTTCGTTTTTATCGGATAAAACATGTCTTTTACATGAAATTTATTTTATATTTAATACACATAAATTTTAAAACATATGTAACATAAGAGTTTATGAGGAAGAATAGTTTTAATAGATTTATACAACTCATAAAACACATATTAAGCATAAAAGAACCTAAGTGGATATTCCAAAACCATTAATATGTAAGTATACATAAGTTATACAGATTTCTTAAACATATAGAACTGCTTAAAGAATTCATACAGTTTGTATGTTTCATAATTTGTAAGCAAAAAATATACGAAAAATATGGATTGTAATAAATTTTATATTTTAGAATCATTAAATGATTACGGTAAACTGATTTCATTTTGTTGCAAGTAAGGCGACCTTTTAAAATCTTTGCTTTTTAAAGAAGCGTAATTCCCAATTCACGTTGTGTTGCGTTTAAAATTTTGTTGGCTTATGTTTTGAATTAAAAAATGTGTTTATTCAGTCTCATACAAATTATTCTTCATTTAATTATTTATAAACATTTGTCCAAATGCAGCTCAAGTTATTTTAAATATTAATAATCAGCAGAGTTTAAATGAAAAAAAAATTGCGAAAAGTGTAAGTCAAGTTGCGTTAAGAAAACGTGTGCTAAGTATTTATATATTTGTAAATATTTTCTTACAGTACATTCAAATAGATGTTTTTTGAAATTTTAAAGTGAATATAAATTTCGAAAGTTTATTTGCACTTCGTTTAAATTTAAAAATACGCTCTTAATACAAAAGTACACATTAAGGACAAATACTTGAACAATAAATCAAAAATATTTTGCCTTTAGGCGAAATAAATTACTATTTGTGTTTCAGAATTATTTCAGTCATATCTATATAAGAGAAATCATTATAGTACACAGGAATTTTTTAGGGTGCAGTTACGCGTTTAGCATTCATCTAAAACTTTAAACTCTCTTGCATTTTATAGTTGCCTGTACGTCACTTTATAAATTTGGTTTCATATTCATATTCATTACTTTTAGTTTAATTTTAGAGATGATAGGTCATAAGAGTCAAAGACGAATTAATAAGACAACAATTGGCTAATTTAATTGCCATATCAGTCAAAAAACAAGATGTGGAATGTATCAAAACAGTATTTAATATAGGTTGGGAATACTTGAATTTTAGATCTGATAACACGTTACTTTTTTATAAATATATTCGGTTACAGCAAAATTTAAAAATAGCAATTTTGTAATAACAACATACTAGATGAAACAAAAATAAGGATATCAAGATTTAGTTTTTGTAAATAAATCATTGTGTGTGTGCTTATACACAATATTGCAATTTGTACACATTCAAATTTCTTTTTGCAAAAAATTTAAGGGAATAAAAAAATTTTGTTATGACTATCAAACTAATAATAAACTCATGATTTTCTTGTTAAAGGGAATCATATTATTTGATTTCTTCATGAAAAGATAATATTTTAAATAAAAAGAAGATACACATTTCTATCAATCAACTATTGGAGTTTTATCAGAATATTAATTTCTATAAGAAGTCGCTACTCAAGAAATTAATTTACAGAATTAACTCAATATTATAATTTTATTTTAAAATGTGTGAGTTATCTTTTATTTTATATTGTATAAGTAGTCACACAAAAATTAGGTAATTAAATTCCAGAAAATTTCTCTGATGACATTATGCAAAGTTTATCATCAATATACTAGCAATTATATTTATATATTTTATTCAATGAACTATTCATCCTAAATAAAAAAAAATTCCTTAAAACTTAAGCTTAAAATGTCTTTTGCAAATAATTTAATATTTTTACATTTTCTTAAAATAAGTAATAATTATAATGTAAAACAATGTTAAATACATAATTTTAGAGGAAAAATCCAAATAAATGTAATCACTGATATTTATTTATGCAAAATCTTAGAT
Organism: Latrodectus elegans; assembly: GCA_030067965.1. Taxonomy (NCBI): domain Eukaryota; kingdom Metazoa; phylum Arthropoda; class Arachnida; order Araneae; family Theridiidae; genus Latrodectus; species Latrodectus elegans. Next base: position 45,680,247 of record CM057817.1, read on the forward strand.
ATAAATACTTCTAAGGAGTTGTTCATGAAAATTATTACAATGTATGTGAGGCATATATCTTTATTATTAATTAATATGTTGGATATTTCATCAAGATTAAAGTGTTATTTATTCCAAACTGTTATTATTTTTGAGTTGAAATGTTTTTAAGTACAAATTAATGTCAGTTTTATTACGTAAAAAAGTATAATATTGACAATACAATTGCCAATGTTTTAATTAATTCATTTTGACCTTATTGCAAAAAGATTGACATAATGATATTGGGATTTTTTTTCAATATTTAATCCTTTATTTTAAATTTATTTCTTATACTAATATTACTAAAATAATGCAATATACTGATATAAGAAAAAAATTTAAATTAATTTAATGTACTTAGAAGCAGTTTATGATCGCAGGATATACATGCCTCAGCAAATATCACTATTTTAAATCATAGAAATGTAAGGGGAAACGATACATTCTGTTATTCACTGAATATATCTCGCTTATGTCAAGAAAAGATAGTGAACTCATGCATTAAATTCCCGGCATTTTTTTGTCCTTCCAAAAATCCCTAACTATAACTGCGAGAAAACTCAGCGTTAACAACAAAAAGCGCGGATGGCCAAATTGAACTCTTCATTTCGCAGATGGTATTGCTCAGGGATCCACGTGGATAAAATGAATGTTTCGATATGTCACGTTCCCCGTAATGCAAGTTCCCCCTTTCTTTCCCCTACACAGAAACTAGTTGTTTGGAAAAATTCTATTCAATCCAAAACATTTTTACTGCAACAACAAAACGCTATTTGGAGAATCTTTAAATTCCTTTTTCCTCGTGTCCATCTCCTCCGTTTCTTTTGCTGCGGGAATACAAAGAAATTTTCTTTAGTAGAAACTTAAGGATTGGGTTGTTTTAGTGGCCCCCAAAGGAAAAATCGGACCCAAATAATGACCAATTCTTTTCTTTAGTAGATTTTTTTAGCATGCCCTGATGAAAAATACGGAAAATATATGTCATCCGGATCGGAATAAGTCATGGTTGGTAAGAATTTTTCAGTTCCCGGACCACAAATTTTGTGTGGTTCTGCATAGTATGAAATGAAATTTTAAAATGTTGGCATTATTTTCTTTTAAAAAAAGAATACAGTAAAGTAGATGCACAAGAAATAGCATCTAGAGTTAAAATATTATATTTTTTACAAATTTAAATTATATTTTGTAAAAAACATTTGCATTTAAAAATTTTCAATTCATATTTAAAATGTGTACATATTATCTTATAGTTTTCTTTGCTTTTTTCAATGTTTCTAAATTATGAGTAATTATTTAGGATGGATCTAATAATTATTTATTTTTAATTTAATTGGTTTCAAGAAAATCATTTTTAGAACTATTATATATTTACCTACATTAAATAAATTATTCTCCAAAACTTGCTAGTAAATTTTCAGTTGATGTATTTATTCATCTAATAAATTTTACATTTCTTTTACAGAGAACATATTCATTAAATCTTGTAAACGCATTGCGTAGTTCCTAATATGGTTACAAAATTCTTTTTTCAATTGCAAAAAATTCACTTAAATACTTTTATCATGTATTTCGGTATATATTTGTAGAATACAATTCAAATGTTCATTTTTATATGATGTAAGTTTGAAGACCTTTTGTAAATGCTATTTAAAACCAAATAATTTCTATTTTGCTGTCCATCTTTAGTATTTTTATGTAACTGTACAATTTTACTCTAATTCTTATATAAATGTTTTAATTAATCTTTTTCATTATATAAAATCATTTATAATGCTTCATGACTGTCAAAATAAAAAAAAAGAAATTAAGGAATAAAGATACAAAAATATTATGAACTTGAATAACAATTTTCTGCTTGATTAAAAACATGAATACTGATTCAACAGTGAAACATTTTTTACTCATTATATTTTTCTAGAACAAGCCTTCAAGTGAAACAATGATTAAAATATTCAAGCTACGTTTATCGTGTTTAAGCAAACATCTTGGGGCACTAGGATCACTGATGAATGCATTTCTACAAAAAAATACTAAATTCAAGGAGAAGAATGAGAATAATTTTCCTACTACGCTTCTGTTTCATAAGTACTTACTAGCTAAAATACGGTTCACAAAACTGTAAATTCATATGTAGCAGAAAAATTATACAAAGTAATTTCTGGATTTTATAATTTATTTCTCAAATTAGATACACTTATTTTAAGAATAAAATTTGTAAATAGATCGATGTCTTGAGATTTAAAATTTATGAAAAAAATTGCCATTATAAAAAATAATGAACAAATTTTAATTTGATGAGAATACTTGATGGAATTGCGTTATAAGAGAGCCTTAAAAACTGCATCATAATTTTTCAGCTATTTTAATTTTATGTTAAAAATTATAGACCAATGTGCTTCTGTAAAAATTCTCTGTAAAGTAAAATTTTGGCCAACAAGAAGGTAAATTTTTTTTACCAAGAAAATCAAAATCTTCATCATTCTACTGATAATAACTAAACATTTCATACATTAAAAACCACTACACAATAATTATTTTAGATAAAAAAACTAAAACCTATCTATCTATAATATATTAATATAAAAATAATGTTAAGAAATCTGCATTTTATTAACAAATTGTCTGACAAACATTTATCCCCTGAAGGCAAGCACACTGCATATAATGATGACGCAATTCAGTAGAAAGGTCATACGAACACAAATATCATTCGCAAAACTTCACAGGTGATGTCACTTTTTGTGCGCAGTCGGTACGCGCAGCTCATGATTACGCAAAAGGAACAATCGGGACTCAATTAAAGATACTCTCTGCAAGTGCAAGTAATTTCTTTCGTAATATACGGCTAGAGGAAATTGTTTGGACAACTTCTTTCGGGGAAGAATGATTGAAAAGCTGGACGAGAGGTGTAATCTGACTCGTGTAGCTGTATAGTTTGAAATAATCAAAAATATCTAGTTTGGCGTGCTCAGTAAACTTTTCATACCTTATGTACTACTGTTAAAATGCTAGTGGTGCATGAATTGGAATAACAATTCCTGGGGATGATCGTTGTATCTTCCTGCAGGTGAAAAGACACCAAGCACTATTGTTCACATTAAATAGCCTACAAATGTCGTGATTTACCGTGTCCATAAGCATTGACAAAGCTGGCCTACCCTAATTAATGCAAGTTTATAAATGTTAGTTACCGGAAGCATAATTTAACGTGATGAAAAGAGTACGAAAATTAAACATCTCATCACAGAAGTTGTGCCATTTTTACGGATGAAAGTGCTTCCAGTACATCAAGTAATTCTCAGAGCCAGTTTGGAGAGAGGTCGCGACACGGTTTCATTCCAGTAACACTACAGAAAATAACTCACGATGGTCCTAAAATTTTCTGGTGAGGCATTACACTGAACTAGCGAATCGACCTCGATGTTTACAATACAGTATCAGCATTAGAATATCTATATTATTAGAACGCGATCCACTTCATGTGCGCCTGTTCCTTTGGGCAGCATTTCTGGACAGCTGAAGATGTATTGCGGAGACAGATGGTCATGGAAAAAGATGGCCATATCCCCAAAGATGTTGATACCTGTTGGTATGTGGAGAGCGGAAAGCACTTTATGGCATGATTATATGATTCAGGATATTCCTAGCAACCGAACCAGACCCTAAATGAGGAATGGGCTCTCTTACCTAAAGAATTGTTGGAAAATCTACAGCTCAGTATGAAAAAGTGGTGTGAAGAAAACTTTGAACTTAAGGGAGGACGTATGTCATTCCAAGGTACATGTACATGTTGTTCTTCCATATGAGTAGAAAATCATGATATGAGTACAATAAAGGCCCTTTTTAATTCAATATTTTGTATTCATCTTTGTGAAACTATGCTTTCATCATCAACTGAGTCGTATCTTTTAATTTCATGTCTCTTAGGTGAATTCTTATGGAGTTATGCCGAAAAACAACTGTTGCAGTAGATTTTCATAACTGTGCTAAATAAAACTTTACTGTATTTAACACTTATTTTTTCTGATTTTTTACCTGCTAAGTTTAAGCTTATAATATGATTTCAATTTATATTACAATATCTTTCATTTATTTACTACTTATATTTCAAGTAACAATCTTTTTATTTATTTTCCATAAATAAAATTCATTAAGGAAAAATATTTCAACATATACAGATGAATAAATTTCTATTTAAAACTAAACTAAGCTAAAATTTATGAGTATTGAGCTTTATATTAAGAAATGTATCATGCTAAGTAAAACAACAATAAAATGTTTAAAATTTTATTTTTCCTTGTATATTAATGAACATTTCAGCGAAAGACATTTCACTTTCAATTACTCTGAAATAACGAAAATTAGTCTGCATTCATTTTAGACTATAATATCACAAAAACCCTGATTTAAGATGTTTTTAATGAATTATTCTAGATTTTATATTTCTGGAACATTATTGTATAACTTAAAATGCCTTATTCAATTGCTATCTCATTTATGTTGAAATAAATTTAGTTATAAAAATTTAACTACTTGATAAAGCAATTTTTTCGTTGATACCGGATTTAATGAAAATAAATTAGATGATTTTAAAACTGATAATATAAATTGATTAGAATTTCCATTTTTTAAAATTATGTAAATGAGACATTCTAATAACTCGTAAGCAAATTTCAATTATAAAAGTTTAATATTTTTTTCTAAGAAGTATTTCTCTTAATATAAAATGAATACAAAATGTAATGGAAATTTTATTTCTATACATGAAGAAACATAACAGGAAAGAAGTTTTGCTTATTGATGTGAATATTATTTTATGTTATAATAAAATATAAAAACTTATTTAATTTATTTTTTTAGTTAAAATCTACATTATTTTTATTAAGTCATGGAACAAAATAAAATACCAGAAACAATTAAGTATACACATCTTATATTATGCTCCAAAATATTTCAACTAATTTCATTTACAGTAATGAATGAGTCTCAGGTTTCAGATAATTAATTCTTAAAAAAAAATTATAAATAAATAATAAAGTTAACTTTTTCAAACTGTGTTATTAGTGAATAAGAGTTCTCTAATTTGTTAAGCATTATTAATTATAAATCAAGTCTAATACAGATCATAGAAACACTTATTTAAATTTCAAATCATAATATTTGGGAAATTATACTTTTATTGACATAAATTTTGAAGTTAGATAAACTATTAATTAATAAAACTATGTGCAATTCAATTTTAAAGCTTAATTAATTTAAGCAACAAAGTTTTTTCTTAATAATTAATAAGTTTATTGGTGTTAAGCAACTGAAACTCCTCCTATTATTAATATTTGAAGTAAATTTTACATAGCTATAATTTTTTCAATTAAGACACAATTAATTAAATTAAAAATAAAATTATTTTATTACACTTTAAATTGAAATGTTTTATTAAATAAAAAAAATATTTTCTTGTTTATTTAAATAATAGTTTTATGTGCATTATTAAAATAATATTTTCAAAATATTTCTTATCCTTCATGAAAATAATCAATCAAAATATTTTTCAACAGAAAAACAACATATATAGAACCAGAGCATTATTTTGTGTATAACAAATAGGGCTCTGAGCACAGTGTAACAAAATGATAAAAAACCTAGTATTTAAAATTTGTCAAAAAGTAGAGAAATGACACTTAATAAAATATGAAAAAATATGCTAAGTTCTCATTTTTATATGCTTAGTAATAAATAGGGTATATGCATGAATATAGGATATGTATACATAGTTATATGAATGAAGTTAATTTCATTAACATATAAGACGTGTTAAAATGTAAATTAAATCTTATACACATATGCATACAGAACCCACAAAATTATGTCATTGTTACTTATAGGCATAGAGTTAAAAGGTACCTATCGAAAATGTCATTACATTTCTAGCTATGATAGTGCATTAACACGATAACTGTTTGAATGTTTCTGTAAAAGAATTCACTTAAAATAAAATAGTCCAAGGATATACGTATGTAAATTATAATAAAAGGATAAGTTTTGTTAACATTTATATACTATCTGTACAAGAATATGTGAAAAGTACTGCATAATGTAGTAATCAAAAGGAATTACGCCATCAAAAAAGTTATATTTAGATTAAACTGTTTCAAATTTTTGAACAAAATTATAAGCATAATATATAAATTACCTAAAAAGTTATTAACTTTAGGATATTAAAAATTGTACACACTAGATCAATGCAATCTGGATAGAAATTCTGATAAATAATGATCTGAACTGAAATTCGCGATGTACACCTCAAATTTAATACATTTTATTCACACCCTGGGCTACAGCTTCACGGCCGGTGGTACACGCCATGAGGTTGTGGCACAGTTTCTACTCCTGACAGGTCATGACTGTCTGGCTGGACACTTGCACTGAATTGCCATCTTAAATTCATCTGCAGTTTGGCAGAACCCATGAATAGGACTCACCTCCACCGCTGTGCTGCACTGTAGGGCAGCTCTGAATCATCTCATTATTGGTAAGCCAGAGAAGTTTTGGGGCAATAGCTCCGGTAATCTCGTTCACGTTTATGTGTTGTATTCATCTGTCCTGCCTTCATCTCATGTTTATTTTGGGATATTTCATGTGTTATATTTGTGTTATTACTTGTATTTGCCCTGTCATTGAAAAAAAAGCTCACATCACTATATAAAGATTATATTCATAAATCTTAAATTGCTTGCAGTAAGGATTAGAACGGAAAACTTCAAAATTCATAAAAAAGTTAGCCATTGTACGACATGAGAAAAATTATTCAATGAAGAGATAAAGGAATTTCAAGCGAACCCAACCCATAAAATTCATCGTTTCTCTCTCTCTCTCTCTGTGTGTGTGTGTGTGTAATTTCTTCAATTTAATGAAAAAGGAAGTGTTAGAAAAATTATATAAGGAAAAAAAAAACATTGACATACATAACACAACTCAATATTTTATTTTTGCTTCAAAACTGTAACATATAAAATTATTTTAAAATATGTTTACTTTGGAACTCATTTTTAAAATTCTAAAAATTACTTGCATGAAAAAGAAAGAATTGTTTTGAAAAAATTATTTTGCTGAAAGTATTGAAACGTTAAAATTTAATTTTCACAAACATTTATTTATAAATTTACTTTGGAAATTAATCCTGAAACCATAAAAAAGTTTTACTAATTTCATCTATTTGATCTTTTTATGTAGTTATTAATTTAATATTAAAATTATGCATTGCATTTTTACCCTTTTTTCAGGGATTGGATATGTTATTAAAAGAAATAAAGGTAATTAAAATTTCTGTGTGTGTGTGTGAAAGTATTTTTTTTATTCTAGTCATATAATTTCACCTTTTGCTACATTTTGCTTATTCATTAGATTTTATGACACTTTTGCAGTTTTTAATAGCTCTTTAAAATCACTAAAGAAATTTTCTAAATGAGAATTTAAAAAAAAAAAAAACTAAGTATGCGACAGTTAAATTAAATATTCTACAATTATAATAGTTTTAATTTTATCGCCAGTGCGTAGATTGAAAATAATTTCTATTTATCAAGTATCTTAAATGTTTTATCATGATATACTTGTTTACGTTTTAAAAAATAATATAATTTTGCAGAAGGTAATTAAAATATTTCTCATTGTCTTCACATGTATTGTGAATTATTTAATAATTCGACTGATATTAGACTTATTTTACAACAGAGATATTATTATTAAAATTACTTTTCGTAATACCAAAGCAAAACTTCTCTGTATGATTACGCAAAATATTTTTTATAGTTTACATAATTTTAACTAGTAAAAACATAATTAAAATATTAGAAGAAATAGTTGATATTAAGTTATTAGTTTAATAGGCATTAGTATTAATTGTCTTATAATGCTTAAAAAAGTCCAGAATGAAGAAGACTTAAGAAGTTTCAACTTAGTGAATCCAATAAATCTTACAAGTAATCAAAGAAAATCTTAAGGACCTAATTTCATAGACAGTGAAGATTCATAACTATCCATATTTTTAAATTTTCCAATATATGTGTTCTTTAAGATCAATGTACAAAGGCATATACGTTAAATAAGAAAAAAGATTAAATAAGTATACAATATCGTTACAATTCAAATGGCTCTATAATCATTTTCATATTGAAAAAAGAAAGAGGGCTATTGGTAAATATGTTTTATTGAAAACAACAGCAATACAGTAACTGCACTGGGGGAATATTGTCGTTTAAGAGGGCTTTTAAAGTGGCGCATGTTAAGAAACCGCTTGAAGAAGATGACTGTGAAATTGGAAAAGAGAGATTCGCTGACAAGGTGAATGTTTGTGCTAAATTTGTGAATTAAAAGCCTATTACAAATATCTACAACAGAAAATGCAATATAGGAATTCTTTGCCAGTAAAATGTTCATAAGTTCCATACATCACTTTACATTTAATACATATAAACTAAATTCCTTAAAATGCAAGATATTTGTGATGCAGAATTAAACTATAATTCTTTTAAAACTCTATAGAAGTGTTTTACTTGCGCTTGAAGGAAATCTTCAATTGCAAAATAAATATTTTCCATCCCATAAAACTACTTTCTTTTTAAATATATTTATGAATCTGGTAAAGTCGTCAAAAAGTTTACGTACTTCATGCTATATTATACAAATTCTAGTTGATTAAGTTTAAACTGATATAATTTTACATTAATGTTGGATGACAGTAGATTATTTGTATAGAATTTCTTTGAATACATAATTTAGAAAATAATTTTAATATTTAATTTTGATGCGGAGATATATTCTGACACCCTAGTAATCAAACAAAATTGTAATGCAAAGTATGCATTTAGATTAATTATATATAAAACTAAATAAATCAAAAGGGTTATTTTAATGTTATACATAAATTAAGCTCAAAAAGAAAAATAAAATATGCAAATGTGTTGAATAAATTATTTAACATGTATAATAAGGGCAATTATGACCGAGATAATTACTTTCATATTCCTCAATGCAACGAAAATTCTTTGCTTTATTTTGCATAATATATTTCTCTCAAATAAATTTGCTTCTTATTTTACACATGAGTATTTTTAAAAAATAAATTTTATTTATTTCATAAGTATAGTACTATGAAATATATATATAAACTAAACCATTGCACAGGATTTAATACATGTGTAAAGGCAATTCCGTTAATCATTATAAATGGTAAATATCTTCTAGTAAATGATTTAGAGAAGTGAGAGTGATTGTAAATTCCACGAATCAGCAACCATATGCACAAACACTAATCTTAGAAAATCATTACAGTTAACACCAACCGACATTGGTGTTACCGTTACCAAGATTACAAGCAATGCTAAGGTCTACATGTCGCCATTAGACAACATTACGTCATTGCGATCAGAGTAAGCTGGCAACTGGAAACTTATTAGGACTAGTCTAGGATAATCCTGACGCATTTGAAGCAGGGTATTCCATTTAATCACTTAATATAGACAGACTATCTCTGATTCACCTCTTTATTTCTTTTGTCACTCATAACTTCTATTTAGAAAAAAAGTAGTTATTATTTGTAATGATTAGAGGAAAGTAAAAATTCGATTCAACTCATTAATAATTAGAAGTAATAAAAATTAAATAACACTTTTATATTTATGTTTCTAGATTTTTCAAGTTTATATTTATTTTTACGACAGCGTTTATTCAAAAATCATTTGTAAATTTAATTTAATAAATTAAATTTCAATTTTTGGTGAAATTAAAACAGAAGTAGAGGTTTATAATTGAAATCTAATCTCAGTACTGAAATTCAGTTTATTTGACTTGCATAAGCTTCCTTACATTTAATTACGCATTTGATTATATATTGCATCATAAATGCAGCTTAAGTTTAAATAAAGCAACAATTTTCCTCATCATCAATCCTCTTGACTCCATTAACGAAATTGGGTAGTCAAAAAGCCAAACCATCTAGCTCCATTTTTTGTAGCTGATTTCATTTCATTCCACAATTCTGTGCCTTGCCTTGCTCATTCATTGCTTACGTTAATCATGAGGCGCTTACTTTAATGCTTAATAATTCTAATTTTCTGAGTATACAGCCCAATTATTTTTTTTCATTATTCGTTCGGAGTTATAAACTTTTTTCATATATATATATATATGAAAAAAGTATATATATATATATATATATATATATATATATATATATATATATATATATATATATATATATATATATATATATATATATATATATATATATATATATATATATATATATATATATATATATATATATATATATATATATATATATATATATATATATATATATATATATATATATATATATATATATATATATATATATATATATATATATATATATATATATATATATATATATATATATATATATATATATATATATATATATATATATATATATATATATATATATATATATATATATATATATATATATATATATATATATATATATATATATATATATATATATATATTCAAAATGGTCGTTCCTTACATTTCATAAATTGTACTGTAAATTCAAACTTCCAGGGAACTATTAATACGTTTATTCACATAGAATCAAAACTATACGGTATTTATTTGTTTCTTATCATATATATATATATTATCAATACTATAAGCTTAATAATTTTGCTTAAATTTGATAAGCATTTAAAACACACCTTTATATTTATTGTCATAAGCTGATTTTCAATGGAATACAAAAGTATAAAATTTTTTATTGAGTTATCACTTCATTATTTGGAACTAAAGCCAATGATTAGTCATAATTTTTACTAATTTTTTATTAATAAATGAGTATGTATTCTTGTGGAAAATTTCAAAACATATAAACATGGAACTGGCCGGCAATTAATGGAGGTAGTGATAACCGAAATGTTCTATAAAATACTACGAATGTTAATCAGATTTGCAACTTTTATTGATTGATAATTTTGGCATCTAAATTTGAGAAATTGCGTAAATATTCATCACCCTTAATTCACTTTGTTAGGCAACTTACTAATATTTTCTAATCAACAAAAATCCTCAAAATATCAAGTTACGAACATTGAAGTATTTAAAATACATAATTTGAAAGGATGAATTAATTAATTAATGGAAATACTAATTATTTAATATAAATAACTCAGGAAGATTATAAAATAAAATTCAAAATTTTTCAGATAATTTTAGTACTCATTTCTTTTTTTAGTAAAATGCTGGAAAATTTGCAGTTCATAGAAATGTCTATTTATCGCTCGAGTAAAACAAAATAATTAATCATTGGCAGGAAGAAAAAAATAAATTCAATATTATAAAAAGCTCTATTTTCCTGATCTTGCATAATTGAATTCTAACATTTTACCGTTATTAATGTATATATATATGTAGGTTAAAAGAAAGCAAAATAAAAATTATTTTGTTCAATAAAATCATTTAACCTTAGTATTAAGATTTTATTTGAAAATGAGAGATATACTTAAATATTTCAAAATAAAATACTTCCTAAAAATCAACCAAAAGCAAAGTTTAACAAATTAAGAAAATAGCTAAGCGCACATTAATCCCTTATTAAACTCCCCATTCCATCCTTCTCACTCTCTGCGTTGACATTATTACACTTTAAGGTTAATAATAACCTGTTTAATTTCCAATATTGTTACTTCATGTCAAATAATAAATTAGAAGTTAATAATGGAAAATTAAAATGACAAGCATAAATGGAAATAGAAAAGCAAATTATATTTGAAATGTTTAATATTAACGAAATATTCATGAGATCAATTGAGATACGAAATTTAAATTGTTTTATACTGAACTTAATTATCAAGTATAAACTAATTGGCAATTTATGTAAACTTAAATCATATTCTTGCATTATTTAAAATATATGTTATCTGAAATTATTGCTCTTTTAAGACTTTTAATTACATTTTAATTATTTTCTATATGCAAATAAAAATCTTATGTCTGTAATCAAATACTTAAATGTATATTTAAAATATGATATTATTGAGTATAGCTTATCAGTCTTCAAAATATACTAAATCATATTCGTTAAATGGATGTTATAAAAGTGAGACATATAAATGAAGTGAAAGCATATAAATATGTTTATAGTTGAAAAGAAAACTTCTAAAAGTTTTATACAAATATCTCCTTAAAAATGCATTAATAAACTTTAATCAAATATAATATTAACTAGTTCATTATTCAGCCAATTATTACGCGACTTTAGATTTTGTTTTTCAAATAAAATACAAGCTACACACTTTTAATATTTGTATTTGCATAAAAGCAATATAAATAGCATGTATTTTATGAGGAATCTCCTTTAAAATTTGTTTTTTAAGAAAAAAAAATTGTGCAATACTGAAAAAGATCTTTGCTCAAAACTTTTTTGAAAAATATATGTGAAACATCTAATTAGTTTTGCGAATCTTATTCCGCTGTGATAAAAGGATAAGCATAAAATTGACCAAGACTTAAATTTTAGGAAAGTTTTAGAAATTTCTTTTCGAATTCTTAATAGATCTAGAGAGATAAAAAGAAAATATTTTGCTTGTAAGTCAGCCACTACCCTTAATGAAAAGACTGATTCAGTGACAGCACAAGCAAAACATCATTTTTGAAATATTTTAATTTTTGTACACACTAGGAATCATTAGAAATGATTATAAAGAATATAGTTTGTATGAATGAATGAATATCACTTTTGAGAATATGAAATAATTCTGAGAATGTAAAAAAACTTTACTATTTTAATACATTTCCAGTTAGTACCTATAATTATATTCTATAAACTCGAATGCTACTGAATGGCACGTTATTTAACAATGATAAAGTACAATTTACAATTTATCTAACTTCCCAAAGCTTTAACATCCTAATTTTGTATTTATCATTAAGCAAGCACAAGTTAAATTATACAGAGAAAAAAACATATTATTTGATTTATTTATAAAATTGGTGCAAAAATTTTACTATCACAATTCCTTTTTATATTGGAGAATTGTTTTCAGCACCACTTTTCACGCAGGACAAATTATGTGGCAACCACATATATTTAATCATCTTTAAGCACTTTTTCCAGGCAATGGACATGCAAAGTTCATTGTAGATTCCAGATAATACCAAAATTAGATGACTTGGACATAATCATGAACCCATCCAGAAATTATGTTGAGCGTCTTGATAAACATTATGTTTTCAATGATTCACGTTCCATTTTTTATTTAGCTCAACTATTATACAATATGCTTCTTTGATCCTATGTATAAATGCACATAAACTAGCAGGAATAAAACTCCAAGATAAATGAATGCTCAAATTAAACATTTTGTCCAACTAAACACCATTGTATTAACTGCATTGTCAGGTAATTATAGAATGATATCACCATATAAGTCCGTATTAATTAGCTCCAGTATTTTCAAACGTAAAACCTCTCATTCAGGGGAAATGTTTTTATTTCTACATTAGAAAGAAAATAATTTAATATTAGTTACAATATTTTACGCATATTGTATCTCGAATAACATTGAAAAAAATAATCAGAAAAGATTTCTAAGAACCTTTCTATTTGTAAAACTTTCATTTTCGATTTTCTGTAAAATCATTTGGTAGCTTGCAGCTATATTAAAAAACTGAATTTTGAAACGTAAACAAAAAAATTTTGTTTTAAAATTTTCTTCTGAAAATTAATTTTTATTTTTTAGCGTTTTCCCAAATTTTATTTGCATTGTAAACAATGTCACATTTTACGCATCTCGTTTGCCTTGAATTATTGCTCCATTAAAATATTAATGGAACTTCCGGTGTGAGCAGAACAAAATTCAAAATTTAATCGTCTCAATTAAAATAAAAACTAACTTTACCCCTATGAATATTCATAGAAATTACATAAGTTCATAAAACGTTATTGTTATTGAGAGGTAAAATACATAATAACAATAGGTGTATTAAAAGGAATAGACTTAAATGGTTTTACTCAATATTCTTATCATTTGAATTTTCAATAGAAGTATCAAGTACAAATAGCATTAATAGTATTATTAGATACTTTGAAGTCAGTTTCACATAATTTTGATTAAAGCATGTAAACAGTTTATAAACATCTTTTAATTAATATTATTTATACTACAAAGCTCTAAATTGTACTCATAAAATACGTTTAGGAATTATATCAGAAATTAACATGCCACGTGATAACTCAAGATAAGAATGAAAAACTTAATTGATAATTTTTTTGTAGCGATAAATTTCCTTAAATAAAAGATTACTCGTTGTAAATTCTTTCTCCTCAAATTTCCCTCATGTTCAATTCCATTTAAAAATTTTCTGATGTATAATTACGAATCTATAGCATGTATTAATTAATGCTTTTGAGCAAAATACATTTTACTCTACTCACCATGATCAATCATGAATATATTATTTTAGTTAAAAATATAGTTTTATTGCTAATTTTTCATGGTTTAGGTTAGTCTGTTTGTCACCCAATTGTCAGTTTTTGCATGATAGGGTTAATTAAACTGAGACGTATAGTTTAAAATAGTTTCCAAAGCACTTCAGCTCATCAAAACGCAAGGTGGAATTCTAATCCAAAAACTGTTGAAACACCATAGCACCAATTAATTGGTTGTTAGTTCAGCTTTTCTGTAGTGGGTTTGGTTTGGATATGAATATATTTTTAATAATTTTAATCAAAGTCTTTTTAATTGATGAAAGAAATAATCTAATAAAATTTATAAGACAATTGATAGTTTGAATGATTAAACTATGCCGTCCATCCGGTCTAGTGGTCAGAGTGCCTGATTGCGTATAGGGAGGTCCTAGGTTCGATTCTTTGTTCGAGCATGGATGTACTTTCATTCTCTCTCTATCTTGTCTTTGTCCTTTCCTTGTATGAATGGGTTGTAAATGATTGCCTACCCTATAACGGGTACTTATGGCATGTGTGTACTGAGGAAGTCAGACTCCACACCAAATTACGGTTCAGTTGAAAATATGGAGCAGCGCACCACATGATGTCAGCTTACCTGGAACAGACAACAATGATGAAAATATAACTTATAAAATTTCTAAGAGCATAAGAACTGTATGATCAATACAAATGTGGATAATTATTTTTTAAATGAAAATTTCTGATGGCACAATGTTCCTTCCTAATATAAAACTATACTCTACAATCCCTTAGAAATATTTTATATTGCTGAATTAATAAAAATAATCTTTCAGTGATTTTGGTTTTCTCTTACATCAGATAATAATATTAAATTTAGATTCAGGTGAATAATAATTTAGTATCATTAATGTGTATTGGTATCTCATCATAGAAACGTAGATTCTTGAAAAAAACAAATAATAAAACATGCACTTATAAAATTTATTGTATCAAAAATATCATAAATAAAAAAGTAACGTATTTAAAAGTAATTAAAATATTCATATTTTAAATATAAAGTAGAATAAATTTCAAGTCATGAGGCCAAGTTTTTTAAATAAATTTTCAGGAGTGTCGTATTAAATTATTTCAACACACCATATCATAATATTCACGCATAAACCTCATTATATACCAAGGGTATCACTCACTGTGAAATCTAGAACATTTAAACTTAAACTTGCGAAAGCCTAAAATTAAGTTAAATGTTCTAACACATTTGGAAGGCGGTAGCAGTGCACGGGTTAAGAGCGTGACTGGGAACTTTATTAGGATTCTAAGCCAACATTCTATTTCTATAGGGTTTTACGACAACACTTCCTGAGTAAATTAGACTGGACTGAAGGATATTTTAGTTTGCGCTATCGTCTAGAAATTCTGTGGGAGTTGTTGTTCAATAAGATATGTAAGACGTATATTTAAAGCATGGAATCATACTGTTGATTTCTTTATAGATGGTTTAAATGCGAAAGCTGCATGCAATTTCATTAAATGCCTAAAAATTAAAAGATAATTTTGAATGCGTAAAACAATATTTGAATTATTCTTTCTTATCTATTTGAACAGTACGAAAGATAATTTGTTAAGTATAGTAAAAGTACTTATTTCTTTTAGTCTCACTGTTTTACATTCAATAGCAATTTGAAATGTAGATTTTAAAATAAATAATATTTAATGAGAAATTTATCTAAAAGATGTTTATAACCATTGTAAAATTAAAGGAATTTTATTTAACTGATTAGATTGCTATATTTGTTTGGCAATTTAATTCTGCTTGATATGTGTGTCTTATTAAGTAAATCATTCAACATCAAGTTTTGATTTAGATTATACATATTATAATAAAAGGCTTTTCACCCCCTTTAGTTTAACTTGTCAACAGTTATGATCATAAAAATGTTGAAGTATGGAATTTAAAATATATTCCGCAACACTAAATGACAGCCAATTATTAAAAGCCTAGAGTAAATGACATGTATAACATACTGCTAAAAGTGGCCTAAACTAAATGGCATTCATCACCTATTACTAAAACATTCTCTAGTTATCGGATCTCTATCGAAAACTAAATGAGATACTGAAAAAATAAACTTTAAAACTGTAGTGTAGAGAGAAAGAGAGGTGATTTATAACCAAGCAACATCTTGAGGAGATACACGCAAAGGAAACAAAACTTTTAATAGGAGCACTAGTTTGCTGGTGAATTCCAACAGTATTGCAGTACTAAAAGTGATCATTAGTTATTACAGGTGAGATAGTGCTCAAACAGTACAACAAAAATAGTACAGTTTGCTTATATCTGGTTTCTTTTTAGGTGAATAGGCAACTGAATGAGAAAATGCTAATTTAATAGATTTTAAATCATGAAATACTTTGACAAATTCTAAGAATCATTTTTTAAAAGAACACTCACATTTTCATCTTCAAAGCACCTAAAATTTGCATGCCCGCACACTTTTTATTTACAACACAAATTTAAAATATTAAAGTTATATTGAAGAGAATTAGAGCTATAACAATTTAGTTTTAAACTAAATTTTTAATTATACTGATGAGATAAAAATTATTAATTTTAATTATAAATAAGTTTTTAATTATAAGTAAGTATGTTAATTAATAACTTTATGAAAATTATTTAATTTTTTATGACGATATTTGAATAACCATTCAATATTGCTATAAAATTTTGAAGTTGCAAAATTAATGCTTTCTTTCTTTGAAATAGAATCGTTAACAAATTTTAGTTTTCAATATAATGATTTAAAAAAAAATAGAAACCCAGTAAAAGAAAATAAAAGTCTGAAAGTAACAAAGTTACAGAAATACACAACTAAAAAATTATTATACTAATGAAAAAATATTCAACTATTATTAACTAAAAGAAAATCAAGTTTTAAGGATAAAAATTCAGAGACGAAAATTTAATTTAAGAGAAATATATGCTAAATTGATATCTATATAAATATGGACTACGTAAACTAATTTTTGTGAAAATCAAACATTCTTACTTTCTTTTTAATTTTAAAAGTATTAAGAGCCTCTTTCATTGATCAAAATATTTATTGATCATGGTTTGAGAATAATTAAAGAAATAAATAGTGATTGATGAGATATTTTGTGGTTTTTTACATTCTGTGAAATTTCTGAAACAATAAATATGAAATCTTTAATGTTAAATATGCAAATAACGATAAGTATATTTAATCGATACAAATATCAGTATATTGTATTTTCTGAACATCATTAGCAAGAAGTTTATAAAACATCGTAATAATATATTGTTCTAATTGTAACACTTTACAATAATAATGCAATAGCTACAAGCAAAATGTAAATATACACATTTTGTGAATTAAATTATCAAAAATGTCAACAAAAATTAACTTTAATTTTTAATTATTAGTATATAATATTATAAATTTTAAAATTTCTTTTTCTTTTGCGGAAACTACTATTTCTAATCAAACAACTTCCTTATTCAATAAAATTTAATCATGTATTTCACTTAATATTTTGTGTATTCTACAAGTAAAAATTTACACAAAACTGCAATACTACACTATCAATATATAATTCATTTTCACAATATTCATCAGGAATGCTTAAAAAGCAATTGAATTTCAAAGATATTTATATAATAGTTCTTAATTTTTCATTAATTAGAAATGCTTTTTTTATAAAAATAAACCAGAGAAAATATTTTAACAAGACAAATATTTACATTCAAATGTATTTTAAATTTATGAATTATTCCCATTTCAATCGCCTTTTAAAACTAAATTAACCATTCATGAGAATTTTTATTTTAGAATTTGAAAAATACCAAATTTAATTCTATTAAGTAATTTAGGAAAATATTTCTAATATTCTAAACAGGATATTTTTCAATAAAGATAAAAACCTTAAGGAATCGCAAATAAGATTTTAAAGGAAAAAGTAAAGAATGAGTTAAAAGGAATACTCACTTGAAAGGAATTAAAAGAAATACAAAAAAAATTTAAATAATTAAAAAAAAATGTGAGTTTAAAAGAAAAAATATTTATCTAATTAGTCATTAAAAAGGTATGAAATATGTTTTCAATTTTTATTGAAATATTTTATAGAAAGACTTAAAAAATTATCTTAAATTGCTAATTTTAAAAATTAAAAAAAAAAAAATTCAGCGTAAATTTTCTCTACACTTTATTTAACATTACCTTTTAATGCTGATGATTTTTCAAATAAAATAAACATAAGTTTTTATTTTTATAATATGCATATTATATAAGAGAAGATATTAGTTGAATCTAGTTTTAGCTATTAAACTGTGTAATAAAACAAAATATAAATAGTGAAAACCTACTTTTTTCAAAAGAAATCAAAAAATTTTTGACAATATTGCTCTCAAATATAAATACAGATATTGGCAGGTTCCTCTCGTTACATACTTGTAAATGATTCTGTGAAAATTTTATCGAAACTTGTAATTTTTTATTATGAAAATAGAAAATTTTATTCAACAAAACTTTTTAAAAACCAAAGTAATATTTATTCCAAACTGACTTAAAGGGGAATGGGAATCATTATGCAAAAGATAAGTGAGTGTAAGTATAAGAGATACTACAGTGCATTTTTTATTGTGTTTTCCTATATTTTATTAAATATATTTTCATCCAACTTTTAGATTTATCCTACTTAAAAATAAATTTTTCCAAACATCAGATTTATGGAAATGTATAACTTATAATTTGATATGCATTATTTGTCACTGGATGCTGTAACCATTGGAAATTTTAGATTATTCGCATATTTAGGACACGTGCAGTATTCTGTGTTGTTTCAATTTATTTTATTTATTGAAATTCTATAACATTTTGACCATAGTTGTCTGAATCCATTTATTTAAGCTGATACTACATTAGCTAATTATAAATATAATTTTTGGGCAACTGTGTTTGGCAGCAATTTCCACAATATTTAAATTACCAAAATAACCATTATTTAGTTAAATATTACTCAGTGATTGTAATATCAATGGCAGTAATGTTGCATTTTTAGACAAAATTAGACTATGTTTAAGGAAAAATATTTATCTAAATTCATACATTTTTTATAATTTTAAATTCTTGTCTTGATCATTTGTTTTCTTTGACTAACTTGTCCCATTTGTTCAAGTGAAAAAATAAGCATGCTTATTTGCTGGAGTATTGCTTAAGCGCTTTACATTTTTAATTGATTGTCCTTAGTAATTAATATAAAATCAGTGGGAAAACTAAGCAATGGTGACCAAAAATATTGGTATTATGTATAATGGTTGTTATACCACAGCACTCAGAATCATTTCCTAAATAAGACTCTTTTTAGCTATGCTTAGGAAACGTATAGAAACAGAGTTTGAAATTTGAAATATTCCTACAACTAGAGTCATATGCTTTGTTTGTTTAGAAGCAAGCGTACATGGGATCAAACATGAAACATTTATACAAGATTGCATTATAAAATATGTAACCACTAAATGAAGTAGATGTAAAATTGTGCTGTCAGTTGATAAAAATAGGTTACATGAGGAATATATATACTTCTATGTTTGTTTTCTTTTACAGCCTACATTTGAGACATTCAATAATAATGCATGATAAATTTGAGAATTCCAAATGCAATACAAATAGAAAATAATCAAATATATATAAAAAGAAAACAATCAACTGCCCTGTCAGCTTCATCAGGGAGTGCTTACCTCGCTGGCGTTTTCCCGATATAGCTTAAATTAGAATGCTAACAAATTTATGCCATTACACACTACAACCATACAGATAGTAAAACCATAAATAAGGTTCAAGCACCACAAAATGTAGTACATTAAACAAATAAATGCATATACAAATGAACTTAATTTCAAAGATGAAAATCACTTAAAATATCATTCTTGCCAGAAATTAAATTTAAGCCTACATTGAATAATTATCATGTAAGTTAAATTTTGGTAATTATTAATTGAAATATAAGTAATTGTAATTATTTGATATAACTGAAAATCTACCCACTTTAAGGAAAACTCCATTTTAATAAATTTTAACAGAAATGTTTGAATTCCGCAATAATTACTTATAAGCCTAAAAACAAAATTTATTTATTTCATCATAATTTATATTAAAATTATTTTGTAATTTAATGCTAACAAATATATCTGAAACCTAAGAATTAAAATTTTGCCACTGATTTTGATTAAAGTTAGTTCTCCGTAAAGATTTCTTCAAAATTTGTAATATTAAAAATCATGAAAAATTTATATTTCTATAAACATATGCCATTTTGCAGAAAATTTATTATTATATAAAAACTGATAAGCCAGAAAGCTGGAATCACAAAAACTTAAATCTTAGCAGTCATCGCCAAGACCGTCAACGCCCCATGGTGAAACCGAAAAGACAGGTATTATTTTCCTTTCTAGAAATCTAATTACTTTCTATTTGCGTAATTATACATAATGTGCTTTGTGACTTAAGTTTTGGTAATTCTTTTACCAGCTATTCTCCCGCGCTTTGGATTATAAATTTTCGTATACATTTATATTTTTGTTTTTAGTACAAGGAAATTCCAAGTAAGACTTTATATAACACAGTCTTCAATCGTATTCTTTTGAATTAATAATTCCATTTTACTATTTACTTAATTTTATAAACATTTTATTGAATTCAATGTGTTATAGTTTTTGCTATAAAACTAGAATGTGTTAAGAAGAATCCAAAAATCTCAATTTTATGGAGGAAATATGCATGCAATCAACACGGTTTCTCTATTAATGAAGGTAATAAAAGTGTTAAAAAAAACATAGTAGGTAACAAAATATTACATTCAAAAGACATTTAGAATAAAAATGAAAATGTTCGAAACAAATTTTTTAGTACTACTCTAGGTTTGATGTATTACAATCATAATTGATGTAAGAAATATTTTTATCTACACGCGGAACATTTTTCACCGCGTACTATTTGCCCTCATTCTCTCAAAAAAAATCCAGCACATATTTAGATAGTAAAATATAATATAATATAATATAATATAATATAATATAATATAATATAATATAATATAATATAATATAATATAATATATATATATATATATAAAATTTTATTTCACAGGAAAGATATTTTTCAGCTGCATTGTGCATTTTCCGGATTTACTAGAAATCAAAGTTATCAATAACTCTTTGTGTACGACAGAAATTATAATAATAAACAGTTTTTAAGCAAAAGTGCATACATATTTAAGCTGCTAATATTTAAAATACAAAATTCATTAATTTTTTGAGGAAAATATGATGATTTAGATTAGATTACACAAACACTTTAAAATATTAGAAAAACTATTACAAATACATCATTTTTTAATAAACATGTTTGCTGTTTGTCCAAGGGACATTTTTCCAAAATGGTTTATATTGTTCCTTTTTATCTGTCTCAAATATAGAACAGTCAAAAAAGAGTAAAAATTGACTTTTAAGAGAGAAAAAAAACTTCGTTTGAATATGTAATTACACTTATTTTTGTAAGTAATTTTTATACAGAATATACGTTTGATAAGCTATTGTGATCCTATCATAACCTTCTATAATATCAAGTATATCATAGATATATACTTTGCATAAAAATGAAGTAAGAAAGCAAAAACAAAGATAACATTTGTATTACAATCTAACATAACATCAAAAATAAAAGCACGCATATAAAAAATTATAATTTACGAAATATTGCTTGGAATGAATGCAAAATAGCAACGCTTTCTTCTCAAATAATTACAACAGTCGGAAAACTGTTTCTTCTTATATGCTGAAAGGTTATTTATACGAAAATTTTGAGGTACATGTATAGTGTCACATTGCGAAAAATACAGTCTCAAAATCTTGGTCAGCAATTTGAATCTTTTACATCTCAAAACATTTTGTCCAATCAAAACATGTTCGATCGACCGAATGGATATCAGAAAAACTTGATAGACCCTTTATCTATATCTATCCATCTCTCTCTCTCTCTATATATATATATATATATATATATATATATATATATATATATAAAAACTCTATGTAAAAAGTTTGAGCTATTTTGTAAATTGAAACTTGGTTGCACATAAGTAATGATATTCAATCTATGTAAGTTACTCATAATATTCATTCAACTTTTATTAATAACCATGGAGTACATTATATTTATTATATTTAAAATAAAAAATATATAACACAATAATGTTTTAAATATAAAAGTTTTAAACATCAGTATTCGGAGAAAACTTTCACGCTAAATTCCAATGTCATAAGAACTAATTTAAATCCCCTTCTCCAAAACTTCTTAAAATATCAAATAAGAAATAAATTAATGTAACAAGATGTATTTTTAGCATTTGATAACTCTTACTTTTTAAACATATTCTGAGAAGTTATAATTAGATTTCATCTTTATATATATTAAAATTTTGTGAATAAAAAAGGAAAAAAAAGTTTTATCAAAATGATGTATGAGTATATTTGCAATAAGTTTACAGTGTAACGATTCAATTAATTGTATGAGAGATTTATGTATTATCTATATTTATGAGAGAGAGAGACTTTATATTTATACAAATTTATGAGAGTGATATTATATTATCCATATTTATGAGAGAGAGAGAGAGACTTTATATTTTTACAAAAAATAGGTGATTGTATTATACAGAAATGCATAAGTTTCAGTTAATTATTTCGTATAAAATTTCGTATAAAATTTCGTAATAAATGATTTAATTTTCACAAGAATGAGGATTTATATTACTCTTAAATTCACAAATGCATTAAATGTACGATAAATATTAATTTTATAAATATTAAATCATTTTTGAAAACAAACACTAATTCCTTTATAACTGGAGACTGTAATTTAGTAACAATTTAGAAATTTTTGTAAAGTCACATCAAATAAATAAATCTAATGGTAATATAATTTAAAACTTTCAAATTATTTCAAATTTTGTAACAGTATAGTTAAATGTGTGTTGTTTTACGACTTAATTTTTTTGCTTATTTTGCTCAAATTTCAAGAAAATTTAAAAATAAAATTTGTTTTGTTATGTTGATATATAAATTTATTTAGGAATAGTTCGTACAATAAATTTTTTTTATAAAATAATATGCTTATTCAAAATATTAATTGTAATAATATCAAATATTTAATGCAGAAAATAAGAAACAAAATACGAAACAAATTTAAAAATATGAAACTCGGTAAATAATAAACAATTTATTAATTGTCTAATTATTAGAAAGTAATTGTTAATAAATATATTTACAATACCATACATGTATGAAAATAATAAAAAAGTCAAATGTTAATTAAATATTACAAATTTCTATCTTTTTGTAAATTTTAATTGCAGTTAATTTCGCCATTTAATTAATTTTTTTCAAATTTAAAAAGATTTAACTCACATCCTAATTTCAAGTGAATTATCCCTTTAGAACAAAAACTAATCAAATCGCCAATTGCAAAAAATTAGATGACAAAAGCCAAAAAAAAGGGATTTTTTCCAAAACAGTTGAAAACAAGTAAAATACGAAATATTATTTGCAAAGCAACTTATCTTCTTATATGTTTTTTTCTCACAGTCATTTACAGAGCTATACTCTTTTCATCTCCAAAGCAAATGTCTGAATCCCCAGGGGAGAAGGATATGAAAGTGCGGAATAAGATAACACTCCATTATGCATCTTCCATTCATTGGGGACTGTTCAAAGAAACAGGAGGTTATAGGGCTTCTGAACAGAACAGCCCATGTCCACCAAACACTAAAGGAAGCTACTAATGGCCATCTAGTACTTATGGGAGAATAAAGTGCTGTTTGCAAAGGCACTAACCACTCGACAAAAACAGGATACAAGAGCTATTTGGGTAAAAGTTTTGAGAATGGAAATAAAAAGAGAAAATATCAGGATGGTGGGCACAAAATGAACACAATTTTCCATTAGGATTTAGATTTTCCAGAACAAGAGATATAACGCATGTATAAAAAATCAATAATATGTTGATAAAATACGGTGATTTAATTGACAATGTAGTCTACTTTGAAAAATTGTTTTTGATATTGTAGGATAAGTTAACTATTTTTGAAATAAATATTAAAATAAATTTATGAAAGTGATTAATGTAGTTGGAAAAAAGGAATAAATGTGAAAAATAAATCATTGCCTTTTTCATTGAGAACGGTTTTTTACTAAAATTTATAGACAAAAATACTTTTATTAATTATTTAATCAACAATTATAACTAATAGATTATATTCATATACTTATTAATAAGAATTACTGAACTCAGATAAAAAATTGACAAAAAAAATCGCGTATTACAGTTCATAAATTTCGCCATTTTTTTAGAAAATATTTTGCTTATTTATAGATGTATTTTATCAAAAAAATACGCAATTAAGATATTATCTCAAAATCTTTACAAAATTTAATCAAAAAATTTAATATTAGCGTGTTAAACATTTCTATTTTATTGTACTAAAATTTTTCAAATTAAAAGAGTTAACATTTGATTGTTGCTTGTACTGTACTAATAAGAACACTTTGTATTTATTACAAACGTACTTGACAAATACAAAAGTATCAAAATAAATCTTCCTAATAAATGAAGTTTATTTGTAACATATACCAGGACTGAAATGTTGGTTTAAATTTTGATTTTTAAAATTATTTTGTTAAATTTAATCAATTAATAATACAATAACTATGTCCGTATTATTTTAAGAATAATGTTAATATTACACATTTGCACAGTAATTATAGAAAATAAGCGAGATAATTTATCAAGGTATTCAAATCATTTAAATGAAACAAAGATAAAACTTTTTTCAGAAATTTTGAATTTACAATGTAAACTGATTAAAGATTAATAGTCTACAAACAATAGGGATAAAAGCATTAAGAAATTAATATATTATACGCAATAATTAGTTGAGAAAAGCAATGTATACTCTGATAATACTTTTAAATACATGACGACTCATAATTTTACAATGATTCATAAAATTGATTGCAATGAGTGAATATACTTTCAAATCATATATTATAATTTTATTAAATTTTCAAAAGCTTTTAAAATATTTTAAGTATTATTAAAACGCCATGTTTAAAATTTTTGAACATGTAATACTTTTGAAAATCTTTTCATATAAATATGATATAATAAATGCGATTTAATGTTTCTTCTTTCTAAGTTATTTATTTCAAATTTCAATCTATTATCATTGGTAAGAAGAAAAAAATTGATGTGATTAATTTCAGAAAAAAATGCATTTAAAGAATTTTAATATAGTTAATACAGCTTTTGTAATCTGATTTGTGTGTTTTATTAAATAGTTTATATTCCTAGAATCACTTTTAATAATCTAACCTGAACTATTTAAAGCACAAATCATTGTTTTATTTGATTAATTATTTTAGTATCGTCTAAAATAATATAATAAATTATCAATAAATTGTACAATTCTTTCAGTACCTAATAATATTATTTTCATTATCAAATTAAATAAGACTCTAATTGATTCAAAATTTTAACTGAATGAAATGTCTTTTCCTTATATTTTTATCCATATAAAATATGTTTTTTAGCTAAAAAACAAAAATATGAGAAAAGTTGTAGCGTTAATAAATTAAAAATTTGATTAGTCTTTTTTAATGCCTTGAAGTTATAGAAATATGGTATTTCAGCATATTTCACAAAGAATATTACATAGGCAAATTAATGAACTTAAAAGGAGTATATTTAGAATTATTCATTAATCGAACACATTTGTCTTCTAATAGATATCAATAAAATATCTTTAGAGCTAATTTCAGTTAAAACTTTGATCTTCTATATTAAGCCATAATGAAGTTCATAACAGGAACTCCTAAGCAATCGACAAGATCTTGGCTTAAATCTTTTGGTAGCATATTTAACGGAAATCGATGGACCATTCCCTTAGGTCTTTTTAGCATCGTGTCTAATAAATGTCTAACAGCAACTCATGAACTGTAAGTTTTCTAAGTCAACATTGTTATGTGAGGAAATATTTTCCTTTTCCTTCGTAGAGAATGAGCATTAATATTAAAACTTGAAGTAAACTTTGAAAAAGGCACTTGTCTCCACTGCCAGGTATCGAGTTTACGCTTAATTACTTGGCATTGAATCGAATAGTCGCTTACCAGAATGTTGTTCCATTCCCCTATTTTGCGTGATCAACCGCATTATTCCATCCTTTAAAAGTGAAAACATGTGGCTAGTTTCCTATGTTTTCCTCAGTGTATGCGATGATCCAAGTTTGTGAGATATTCACCCCTAGTATTTACATTTATGTTTGTTCGAAGGCGTGGTAATTTGCGAACCTGCAAGAGAATATCTATTTTATCTTGTCTTAATTTTATTAAACATATAGTTAAGCAATTACGTATCCTTGTGTTCTATTCACAGATTCGTGACTTAAGATCATTTTTCGAAGAATATTGGTGTATGTTTCTTATTCATTGTTTTCAAAAACCCAATGAAATTGCAATCGCGTGTTATGGATTGACAGGTTATATTTGCACATTTTTAGAAAGCATAATCACGTGAAATTTTAGTGCATGAGTCACATTTAAGAAAAAGAAGAAATAATATTTTTATTATAGAGTATATAGTAAAATTTATATATATATATATATATATATATATATATATATATATATATATATATATATATATATATATATATATATATATATATATATATATATATATATATATATATATATATATATATATATATATATATATATATATATATATATATATATATATATATATATATATATATATATATATATATATATATATATATATATATATATATATATATATATATATATATATATATATATATATATATATATATATATATATATATATATATATATATATATATATATATATATATTTATTTATTTATTTATTTATTTATAACCACTATAAATTTCCAATACTCAGAACATAAATCAAACTAAAATATTTTGATTTTCAGATTAGAATGAGGATCATTAAGGTAATATCATACTTTATATATTTTCATATTACAATAATAATAGTAATACTATGTGTGAAACGCAAATATTCAGTTTCATTGTGAAATATAATAATATACAAATTTAAACTAAATTCCTCATTTACATTTAAGTATAAAAATTTATAAACATTTAGAAGCTACTAATGTCTTTCAAATCATACAATAATTTCTAAATTGTTGCATGTTAATTTAAATTTACTTTTCAGTATGGCATTTTATTGAATGTAAAAGAATAAGGTGAAGTATACAAAAATCTTTAAATATTCCTTAGATTATTTATTATTCAGACAAGTGTTTTTAATTTTGTAATTTCCTTTTCCACTC
This sequence comes from Latrodectus elegans, assembly GCA_030067965.1. Lineage (NCBI taxonomy): Eukaryota > Metazoa > Arthropoda > Arachnida > Araneae > Theridiidae > Latrodectus > Latrodectus elegans. The sequence continues at coordinate 45,708,187 of CM057817.1, forward strand.
TCTTTTCCCTTCTTTAATTTTTACTTTTGCTGGCAAAAATTCAACTATTGAGAATTGATCTTATAGGAACAAATGATTTTTCTTACAGAAATTCACTATTAAGAAAAATATTGTATAAAAATATTATAAGCTATAAACATTTAACCAAATTTAAGATTTTAATTTCGTAACAAAGGATTTGCCTATAATTTCGAAACTAAACATTTTTCATTAAATAAATTTTAACTTCAATTATTATTTTTATTTGAAATATTATGATATTCATAATATAGTTAAAATTTGAAGTTAATTATTTTATAACTTAAATGTTTATAGTTAAAATGAAATTTTACAATCTTTTGAAGTTAGTCTAACTTTAATTTATAAAATATTATTTTAATGATATTGTTTACCATAAAAAATCACAAGAAACATTTATATAAATGTTTTTGTATTTTAAAAATAACAAATTTTAAAACTTTAATTATTTTAACAAAATACAATTAATTAAATAATAGTTATTATCAATTGTATTAAATTGACTTTAATAAAAAAAAAGTGAACAAAAAATGCAAAATACACCATCTTGTGAGTTTGAAAATTTAATCCTTTTTTATTGATTGAACGCTAGTAAAAATAAGTGATTAATATTCATGTAAATATTTATCGATAAAGTAATATTATAATGTTTTTTATGATGGAAAAATACAATATTTTATCTGAAATTTTTGTTAAATTTCTAATTTTATTGCTATTATGAATAAAACTATGTATTAGTTTGCAATAATTTGTGCTTTTAAGTGATATCTAAATCTTTTTACAGTTAGAGGTCGTTCGCAATCAAAATAATATGAGAAATCACTGATGTTAATTTATTTGTCGTATTACTTTTATGCTATTAATATATTTTTAGAAAAACGTTAAAATGTATACTAAGTACTTTTTTTCAAAGTCATATTATGTGTGATATTGGTTTAAATAAAGGAAAAAAAATAGACTCTTAACCTGTTAATTCTCTTATTCCATTTTGGGATTAAGGCTTTAATATATAAAATGTTTTTTTAGAGTGTGCAAATACTGATTGATTGCATAAATAAATAATGAATGACTAATATATGAACGCTGAGAGAATATACCAAGGGAGAAATATCATACACATGAGGAAAATACTCAACGGAAGATGTTGCAATATGCGACTACAATTAATCATGCATCAATAGTAGCTACTACAATATGTTAAGAAGAAGGGATTATGCAGTGATTCATATACACAGATTAGATTTGAAAGTTGTAGCCTGTTGAAAAATAGTAATGCCAAAAAAATAGAATAAAAAAAATTTTACAGTGCTTTTTCGACGTAGGAAAAAGTTGAACTATAGATTACTGGCATTGCGTCTTATGGTATCACACAGACAGTATATCTTCTTTACCCCTTTGAGACCTCGGAGTACCTGTTGAATATGAAATAGGTAATTTAAGAACCTTCACATGCAACATGTAGCTGCTCTCGTGTCGCTTAACAGTTAAGAAAATAAGTATGTAACTAGTATGAATTTAGTGGATCGAACAGTCACATTGCAATACTTTCTCTTTTATTTAGACATCACTTTTGTTCTATTAGCACCAGTGAAGTGAACTATTTTATAAAGATAAACACAAGTCGTATATTTCCAGTACCATAAAAATCTTCCCTTATGCATAAAGCGTCCTGGATAGCCCATTATCTAGACCATCATCATAAGAAAGTGCTTAGTCAATGGTTGTCAAATGACTAGTTTGTCTTTACACATGGTCTCCCCTTCGTCAATAAATTGTTACATCACTTTGAAGTTAAATGGGCAGTTGTACATGTCTCCGTCTCCCTGATGGAATCAAAGCTGTAGTATATACGACCTACCATTACATCTAGAATTGGTTGTGAGATTAAATTAATTTCACAGAATTTGCACTTCAATATTCCTTAAAAACTTAATCACTTATTGTTTTTAATATGTATACTTATAAAATAAATGCGAATTTTTACTTGTTTTTCATACATTTGAGGCTGTTAGAATAACCAGTTGAATATTTAGTAATAAGAGAATGAAATTAAAATAAGGTTTTTGCATTCAGTTCATTTATTTATTACATCACCTATACGCATGTGTTAAATTGGTATTAAAGCAATATTAATATTTTAAATTGAATAAATGAACTACTTTAGTTTATGCTCAAAACATTTGCTTTGGTACACAGTAATCAATCAAAGCATTGACCGTCCAAAAGCTTAAACATTTATTTAAATTTATTCCTGTAGCGTAATACTTAAATCTGCAACATTTTAAAAATTCAGATATATTTTATTCAAACTTGAACATTCAAAATTATATGATGCTACGTGAAAGATTTGCCCATGAAATATGATAAGCATATAAGATGATAAAGTGGATGACAGACTCATCCTCCGGCTCATGTGGTCTAAATCCTCAGTAATATTTGCTTCTTCCATCATAACAGCTTACTTCAGACCCGTTATGATGGAAGCTAAAATGTACACATTATATGTACTAGTTATCGATTCTACTCGTTTCATTGGAATAGAGGTACAAAATTTTTTCATTAGAACTATACTCGATAAAGCTCATGTAATCCATTTAAAATCTTGTGGGTTCGAATCCAACCCAAGTTTATGCATTTATAATCATTTGGTAGTCATGTTGGCTATAGACGAATTAGTCATCATGTGAGAAACATAAACCGTCAAGCAATAAATTAAGCAAAGACAATGCAAAATAAAAATATCGTTTTACGAGTGTTGAGAATTGTGACTCAGATTAGAAAAATATACATTAAATTTCCAGCAACATAAATTGTTGAAAAATACGATGTAAGTAAAATATTTTTGCTAAAATTTTAAATGCAAAAGTTTTTTTTTTTTTTTTATTTATTTATTTAAAAATTGAATGTTTATCATAAATACACAATCAGTAATTCAATTCATTTTTAAACTAAATTTCAACATTCAGTGTCCTTTTAATACAAGTTTTAATTTTTTATCAAAATTTGAAAGTAAATCACGTGTTATACCATGCATGTCCCATATTTTTTTCCTTTAAAAGCACGCATACACATAGTTTACAATTCCTTAAGTTATTTTCATTCATCTAATTCAACAAATTAAAAAAAAGGTAGCATTACGTTACTTCAATATTTTTAATTTTTCAAATATAATTCCTTCATAAGTTTTAAAAATAAATTGTTTTTTAATCCTTTTCTCGTGTTTTTTAATAGGACAAGTGTATATAATAGATTTTATTAACTTTAAAGCCTGTAAGTTAAATGTTTCTCAACATTTTTTAAATTTATTTTTACTTAATTAAAGAAAATAATTTCAAAATATATAGTACATTTAATGTGTTTCTTTTCAATTTTCTTGACTATCATATATGTATGTAAGGAATTTTAAAATAACGTTTAACGAGCGATTAATTAACTAAATAATTCCTTCTAGTAGTAGAAATTAAATGTTTGGCCTCAAAGTATGATATTTCAAGGCATTCCAGTGTCGTACTTCGAATATAAACTATCAGAGACTTAACTGACTTATAAAAACATAGTAAGCTTCAAAATATTTCGTATATCATAAATATTTAAGTGAAATTAGTTTTAAATAAATATTTATAAACAATGACATAATAAAGTACTAGAAACTAAACATATTTTTTAAATTGTATAACGTTTTCCTAAATTCATACTTCTCTATTGTCTTATTAGAAATAACAGGAAACAGCGTAATATCATCTTGTTATTAAATGATATGTGAATCTAGTTAAACTAATATCGATAATTATCGAGAGCAATATTGCTAAAATTATAGGTCTCATAGCATTATTTACAAAAGATAAAAATAAAAGGAATAGATTCAAAGAAACATTTTAAGAATGAAAGCGCATGACAAATTTAGATAAACATTTTCCTATTACTATCCATTCTATCTTAAATAAATTCATGATACATACATTACTTACAAAAAATGCTCAAAAAGCAAAAATGCAGAACTCAAATATATTTTCAAATGCAAAACATTTCAGTTATAACATCTGAAATATATTTTCATATTTTATATGTTTCAGAAAGAAAGGATTTTAAACTTTTTTACATTTAAAAAAATTCAAATCACATTAAAAGAATACTATTTTATAACAACATAATCCTTACTTACATGTATTTTAAAATAATCACAATGAAATCTGTTGCAAAAACAAATAGATGTTAAATGAAAAAACACCTTCCGAATAAAAATAATAAAAATCAGCCTAGAATATCATGACATAATAAGCTTAATGTAATAACAATGATTCATTTCATGAAAAAATGTCTTATTTTTTTATTATTTACACGCAAAATGACTCTTAAGATCATTTCATACCACTCTATTTAATTTGACATAAAACCATTGTTTTATGCTAGACATTGCATTTGTTCAATTTAAGATACACGCTCTTCAGACAATTGTCAGCCCAGTTCCTCACACACAACACACTAACTTAATCACCTGTCGCCGAAAAGTCGAATGTGTAGGTGTATAACATCAGGGTCAGAGGCCATTACATGTTGTTATTACTCTGTATGCAGGAGGCAGCGTAATATCATCTTGTTGATGCTCGAGTCTGGCCAGAAGGCTGGTACCCCATCATCGCAATAGATCGGTTTTGGTGAGTAATTACTTCCAAAACCAAGATCGTATATTCTTGTTGGAAATGGCTCTGTCAGTGGAGGACAGGGAATTCGCGTGCTGGATTTTGGTAGTGTGATATCAGAAAAAAAGTTTTTTTTTTTCTTCTAACTCTCTAGCTTTTATCACTTCTTGTAATTGAACAAATAACTTACCTGCAAAAACATAGAAGTATGGACGAAAGATGAGAAACTACCAATTATTATTGAACATATCAAAGGACGTAATAAAAATAATAATTAGTTTTTTTTCTGAAAAAAATATTTTGATTTAATTAAATGGGGATATATCCTAATCTTTATCATGAAAATATATTTTTAATAAGTAATCAATAGTGTCATTAATTACAATTTTAAAAATAGACAGTAACAGATTTGTTTAACTCATTTGTGATCCTAAATAAATCTTCTCTGATATATAATTATGCGAAAAATATTTAATTCTAATGATAATGAATTTAGTGCGATATTTTTAAGAATAAAATTTATTTTTATTAGATTGATTGATCTTTAGGTATTAAAGGAATATAAATTCACTCTGTAGGTATATTCTACTCTATATAATTTTAAAGATGTAGAGATGATGAGTATAAATGCAATATAGAAATAAACCTATCAAGAGTTTCATTAATCTTGCTTTTATTCGGAATACCATTTAATATAATTAATTAAAACAAGTCTCTGAATAAATAGTATTTCTGTATTTTCGTTAGATTTTGTAATTTTATTTCGTCTAATTAATGTTTTGGTATTTATAGAGTTATACCGCGAGATGTAACATATTATAACTAATTTGAAAATACTTCATTTTTAATATTAATAATCTGTGTAGCACTGCACATTGTTAAATATACAATAATAATTATATGCCTGGTATAATTAAAGACAGTAATTGAGTGTGTTGTGGTGACTACACTTTAAATATGTGTATATAATTTGGAATATTATTGAAATTAATTTGGCTTAAACTGAGATGTTGTATATTATTGCAATAGTAATCATTTACTTTACTCCAGGGAAGTACATTGCATAATATTATGGTCTCTAGTATATGGGTATCTACTATCAATGTAGTACATTCGGATTAAATATATATCATTAAATTTCATTAGATTACTAGAATTAGATATCCTAAAAAAGCAGTTATCAATATAAAATGCAGTATTCATTTCATTAAAATTGCAGCATCTCTATTTCCTAAATGTAAAATTAATTCACAAAACTATCTAATATAATTTTAAACTTATTATAAATTATATTATTTAAAAAGTAGTAGAGATTATATTTTGAGATATAATCAATAATAATAACTATAAAACAAAAATAAATTGCACTGTTATTTTTGAAGTAATTTATAAAAATGAATTGAAATGATGTAACTTCATAATTATTTGTTAAGTTTTTTTAGTTTATAGTTAATCACTTGAAATTTTTCATTGTTAAACACTTTAAAAGAAGATTTCAAAATACTTAGAAAAAAACAGCAAAGTATATAGCAACTATTGTATGGAAGTAATCTCAGAAGCTATTGATAGGTATAATTCAGTAGCTTTTAATTTTTCTGATAATTATAGGAACGATTATTTCGTAGAATAATTTTGATGCGTAAATAATCTTCTAAAGAATTACAATTTTCAATAAAATCTTTACGATATTTGCCAATTTATCTTGTTATAGTTTCGACAAAATATATAACCCATAAATATGTAATAAATTTAGCAATATTTCTATTTATCAGAATTATATTAATTAAGTTTGAGTAATAATACAGATAAAGTATATTTATAAAAGTTTAGATATAATTAGTATAAAATCCGTATATTTGTTAATACTATATATATTTATGGTAATACGTGTTTTTATTTTATATCATCATTTGTTATATGTTATGTTCTTATATTATAACGTCATTAAATATGCTTAACTAAGCTTACTTTTTTAATAAAAAGATAAAATAAATAGAAAAAATATTTCTTTACTAAGATACATTAACATTGTTTTTGGAAATTGAAGTCTCACATTACTAATAGAAAATATATTCAATATTTTCTTATAAAAAGTGAAGTCCTACATTGTCTTCTAATTTTTTATATTAATTCTAATATTAAATTTCACATATTTAGGAAAAATGTAATAGTAATTACAAATTAATTTTTTGTATTCATAGAAAATTAAACTTGTGTTATTTTTAGCGGTTATTTTAGCAATGATCATGAAATTTTTCGTAACTGTTATTTTAATTTAATTTGGTATTTTTTCATGTCGATGTTTCTTTAGTCTAAAAGTTAATGTTATTAATGTGTAAAATGGAAATTTTGGGAAAAATAGCATTAAAATATTTGTGGTTGATTTACAAATTGGGATTTTATCATTAATTCACTATATTTTTTTCACATATTATGAATAATATTTTGCTTTAAATTTATTTAACTTCATTTGATTACACAGATATTTAGAAAAAAAAAATTAAAGTTATAGGTTATAAAATAAAAAGCGTATTACAACAATTTTTTAACGTTCAGTAATTTCTATGATTTTACAAAAGATAATTTGTTTAATATTCGTAAATATGTAAAATAGATTTAAACGTCTATTTTTTGCATTATTCTAAATTTAAATTTAATTGATAAATGAGATCACTCTTTTTTATGCAAGACTATTATTAATCCAACCATTTCATTGTAAACCTCAAACATTAATTTCCTTATAACAGGATGGCAATTAATTTCACACCTAAAAATAGTTTTAACTGCTCATAATATTTAACTAATTTTCTCAGATGGAGATGTGTTCTTATAAATTTAAAATTGTAAACTTAATGCAGATACATAAAAGAAATATAAAGATGTGATTGATATTATGAGAAATGTTATAGTTATTATATGGATCTGATGTATGTGTTCTTGAAATAAGTAAACGAAAAATAATAATGCCTAATAATAAAAAATAACTAATAATAATAATAAATCAACTTATAGTAACACGTTTTTTAAACAATTTGCATATTCAATTTTTTGTTTGATATAAATAAAGGAAAATAATTTTTGATATTGTTCCAATCCATTAAATGTTAAGTCAGATTCAAAGAAGTAATCTGTTGATATAAAATGATAATATAATAACTATAGCAAAAAACTTAAAAAGTACATAAAAAGAGATTATATGAGAAAATAAAAAAACGGAAAATTAATTTTTATTCTCAGAATATAATATTTGTTGATCATTTGCAATATTGATTTCTTATTACTCAAAGCAAAATTAATTCGTAATTCCATTTATAAAAAGTTAAATAAATCATGCAATTTACAAAGTTGAATTTTATCAAAGCTCAAATATATATATTTTCAAAATTACTTAAGCAGAAAAAAATACGTTGAAAATTTCAAATTTTAATTTATTAAATTACCAAGTTTTTAGTACTTTTAAAATAAGGAAACATTTGCTGAATATATTCTATTGTTAGCCAAAATTTTGCAAAAATCTTTTTCAACATGAATCTATAAACTATTTTTTGTCATTACATTAATTTATCACAAATAGAATCAAATTTTAATTTTTTTTTTGATATTTACTTAAATATAAACTAAAATTACTGCATGAAAGAGATTTACAGGTAACTTATTTTATAGATAACTTAGATTTATGGAAATATAATTTTCTAAAATAATTCTTACACAGTTGTGCTTATATATGCTTACACATAATAGGATGTCAAAGAAACATTAGTAAACTTAATTTGAATAGTATAAGCAGAAGGGATTTTTATATTGAATGAATTAATACAAAAGCAGTATTGGCTTTCATATTTCTCACAGTAGCACTCTTAAAAAGTGCATTAACAATTTTATATATTTTATTATTAAAACTGAATTATCAAATTGTATTCTTTTTTTATGTAGCAAGTAAGCATACTTAGATAGTAGATAACATTTTTAAAACTATATCAAATTTTTTAAAAGAAAGAATTTTTAAAATTCTTACAGTAAACAATTAAAAATTAAAAATTAGAATATCATGTAATTATTCAGAGTAAGGTTATTAAAATATTTGAAAATAAAGAATCACATTCATTAGAATAAAATTATTTTTCTGTTAAGAATAAAGATAAAAAAAAATAAGATCCCTATTTATATAAATGTAGAACTGATTATTTGTTTCCTGTTGTTAGACGACACACTTTTTATACATTTTAAAAATTTTATTTCACATTTTCTTTATATTCTCTTCATATTGTTGCTATTCAGAAAATATCTCTTCATTTAAATATATATATATATATATATATATATATATATATATATATATATATATATATATATATATATATATATATATATATATATATATATATATATATATATATATATATATATATATATATATATATTTAATTTTAGTAACTTAATTAGTACGTTATATTAATATTGACATTTTAAATGCTTATAATAAATAATAATAACGAAATATAAATATTGCATACAAAATAATCTAATACATATTGTTAAATTAACTCCACCCATGAATGTTGTGCTCTCTTGATATTAAAATTGTCGTTATATGCACTGCAAATCAACATTGCATTATAATCCAAAACAATGTTTAAAAGCCAATAACATCATATAATATATTAGATAAAATATTAAATTAGGTTATATTTCTTATAAGTTGTTATCCTTCATTTCATAAGCGTTTTTAATTTTTATTATTTAGTTCTATAGTAATAGGATAGTTACATAACTTCAGATTCATTATTAACTCTCTTAAATTTTCAAAAATACATCCCTGCATTTATCATCCATTTAACAATTTTCACAGTCACAAATCAAACAATTAGTTGAATCTTGAACTGAAATAAAATATAATTAGTTCAATCATAACTAATAAATTACATCAATAATAAATATATCAACTATATATAAAACTAAAATATTTAATATTTGCACTTATTTTCTATATTTATGTATATTTTTTCCAAATTTTTCAATATTAAGACTTGAAACGTATTTACAATTTTTAATTTAGTAGAAATAGCTAGATGTGTACATTCCACTAAATTATACAGTCAAATTCTCCAACATATTAGAATTGGTATTTGTTAGGCATCATCTCTTCGAAACCAATTACACACACATAATGTATAATTATATTTATTGCAAATTATGTTTCGACCTCCAATTCCGCATATAGTTTCATAAGTATATCAAGATTCAATTTGTTACATTTAAACTGTATATCAAATTATTATAATGTTCCCTGATTTACTTAAAACCATTATTTGAGGAAATATTTCACGAACTAGGTGTAACTAAAAATTTATGTTTTTTTACCTCAGTTGCCTAGAAAAAGTGGCTAAGATTTATTTTCAAGCAAACACTTATTTTCAATAAAAATGTTTGCATTTGAAAATCATAATGTATTATGTAAATCCAATTACTTAAAAAACATCAAAACTGTTACAAAAATGATATTCGTCATTCCATAAAAATATTGGCTGTGTGACAAAATAAACTGAAATTCTAAAACGTTGGTAGTCGTAGTTTCGGACATAACTATAAATTTGCTAAATGCATTTAAGAAAATAAGAAAGCAGACTTTGTCCTTAAACTTTTATCAAATGCTCATCTAATGCCTCGAAAAATATAGCCCTCATAAGCCTTCATATACAGATCTATCGAATTTTCAGCTAAAGTTACTAGTTTCAACACTATTACAGATATTTCAAAACGTACAATAGAAGTTTCTTATGTTAGCTCTACATTCTAGTATATCGCATGCTGTTAACTTTATCCCAGTACTTTAAAGGTATAAATGGGATTTTGCACTCGTATTTTATGATTTTGAATGCAGTTAAAAAAACCTGTTTTTCTCACCAGGAACTTTGAAATATCACCGAAAAGGGGAAAAAGTAGTCTACTGAGTGGCTAAAATAAATGGATCTTATAGTGCATTGAAATTTATAGCCCGTGGAAAAGTGGGGTTGGAAGTAGTATGCCTTTCGACAACTCTTCACTATACACAGAGTGGTATTTGTTATTAGATGGAATCCCATAGGATTCCAGCTTGTATTATCTTGTGCCGATTCTTATAAGATATTTTTTAACCTGAATAGAGACATTTTGTGTTTTCATTTTTAAAATTTTAGATCCATTCTTTTGTCGAAGGATTATTAAATAATATTTACAACGATCGCTTCCAAGTTTTATTCACTTTTAAGTTATTTTGGAAAATTTTGAGTTTCTATTTTTTAGACGAAAAGAAAAATCTTTTCCTGAAATAAAATATTTTAACTATAATACACTTAAAATGGAGATATAGAGTTATTTTTTAAATGAAAATATTGACATTGTATTTGCAATATTTTTATTGATGTGTGTGTGCTAATCTCAGCGATTGGTATCATATACAAACGAGAAATTTATTTTAAGTTAAATTAAATATTTTATGCATTGATAAATCTATTAATTTAAAAATTATAACTATTTTTACATTACAGAGTTATACTTATACTAAAAATTATATATATATATATATATATATATATATATATATATATATATATATATATATATATATATATATATATATATATATATATATATATATATATATATATATATATATATATATATATATATATATATATATATATATATATATATATATATATATATATATATATATTTATATGTATAGATATATATATATATATATATATATATATATATATATATATATATATATATATATATATATATATATATATATATATATATATATATATACATATGTGTGTGTGTTTGTTTTCAGTTTGTATTTCATAAAACATATGTTTTTCAAAGAAATTGATATCAAAATATAATTGATTGATATAATTTAAGCGCTTTGGAATTACTTGCCCAAAATATTTCAAGATTAATTTATATAGCTTCTACATTTCTATAATGAGCAGTTATTTTCTTACATGATGTTTTACTTTCAACTTCATCAAATGAAATTCGTGAAATCCTAAATTAATTGTCGCCATAATGAATCAGTCCCAAAGTTGATTCCACAAAAGTTTCAAGTTTTCAAGACTTTTGCAGTCAGATCGACGAGGTAATATATAAAGATGACTAATAATTATTTGTGAATCACATTTTTTTTGTTTTTCTTTCATTATTGATTAAGGAGTTGTATCAAGCATGTAATGGTCAGTTACAGCAACCTCTGTAAATACTATGACTAATTCTAAAATTATGAACATTTAGTTACGTACGGAAAACACGTTAAGCATTTACATTCTGTTTTATAGAGTTGGTAGAAAATGCCATATATTTTTCCATTGTGCTCATTAACGTCCAAAGGAGAGGCATTTTATATTTGATTTCACATTAACTCTTTTTGTTCTTGAAACTTTGTAAAAAAGTATGATTTTGAAATCAGGATCTACAGAAATTTTTCTTATTGGATGTTGACTTCAAATTTGAAGAAATAAAACAATAATTTCTCCTAAATATTAAACCCAATATGATTTCTCTACAATTCATTAGAAAGCTGCTGAATTGAGCATATTTTCTAGATATTTGGTCCTACATAGGTTGAAGTGTATTTGTGAAGATTTCTAGAATAATTAATTTTTATACGTTGAAAAAAAACTATAGTTTTTGTATTATATAATTAAATCAAGATATGACAAAGAGTTCATCTTAAAAAATTGCATGTGCATTTAAAAACTTTGCTTATTTTTTATTAATGAATTAGAATTATAATCTGAAAGATTCATCGAACTTTGTAAATTTTGCTTAGAATTTTGCTGAATAAGAAATATAGTTACCATTTTGATACTTTGAAATGCAATGATATTGATTTATTATTCGGTTTTTTTTCTAACTTTTGCTTATCTCTTAAACTATATTTGATGAAAACATACTTTTTCAGTATTTTGAGTAACATTTGTGAAATTACATTTGATATTGAAAGTTATATATATATATATAAAACATTACTATCAAAGATTAATCTATTCTACTCTAAATCTTGCTGTTTCCTATTATTAGTAGAATGAATTATTTTAACTATTTTCATACTTTGTAACTCTAGTCATTTTAAATTTAAGAAAAGAATATCTCTTACTGAGAATATATCATCATATATAATTTTATTTCACTTGTAGAGTGAATCCTTTGACAGTGAAAAGGTTTTTGAATCCTCTGCAACATTATCAGCTAAACACTTTCAAGACCTTACTTAATATTAATTGCTAAATTTTAGTCCTTAAAAAAAGACAAATTAATCTATATAAAATCAATTTTATTTTATTTTAACGAAATAATTACTTTTCTGAGTAACGATTTATTGTTTATATTATACTATGCTAAAAGTAAGATAATAAATAAGATATTGAAAATCATTTGTGTGTTTTATTGGATAATTTTTAAAGATTTACTTGTTATTTTTCCATTAAATCATTTCCTGTGGCCGCAGTTTTTCGTACTTTTTTATTCTTTGAAGATATTTTATTCATGTCCTGTAAGGTAGTTCTTATCTTATTCGAATTGAAGTTTTTCTTCACTCTTTTAAAATTCTACACGCTTGCTTCCAATATGTTTTATCCATTTACCTAACATTTGTTACAATGTTACGCATTTTTCGTTATTTTTAAGAAACTTTTGTGCCTAAAAATCCCTAAAAACGCATGTTTTCTGAAAATTTTCTCAGAAAAACTGTCAATAATTTAAAATTTTTCCAAAAGAATTTTTAAAAAAAATGAATTTTTCCCGTATGTTTTGTAAATTACTAAACAATGACTTTATTTCAGGTTTCATGTAATTTTTTTAAAATATTCTTTAAAAGCGTGTTTTTACAAAAAAAACGTTTAGATTAAATGCAAATATTTATGGTACATAATGTTTCTACAATACATGCATTAAATCTAGTAATCTAACACGATGAACAATTTAAAATCCCAAACTTTTAAATCAATTAAAATCGATTGTATTTAATGTTAAATCAGAAATTACACTTTTTTCACATGTATATATTTATGTAAAACATAGTATGTAAAAATAAATTAAATGTAAAGCTCCATCTTAATCATAAAACATAAGTTTGCACTTTAATCAAAAGATAAATTTTTAGAATTTAAAATGATTCGAATAATTTTGTTGTTTGTTCCATACTTGTTATCCTTACAGAATCTTCCAATATATAACAGCTATAATGCAGCTCCAATATATTATCTATGTAATGTTATACAGTACTTTAATATTCCAGTTTATATAGCCATAAAAGTAGTTTTTAATAAAACAGTAAACAATTTGAACAATACATGTAAATATTGAAAAACCTGTAATTTTTCTACAAATAGCTACTTTAAAATTATGAAATAAGCTCATTTAAATACTATTTAAAGATTAAATATTGGTGTTTTTCAAATTTATGTTATAAAAGTTAGATATTCAAACTAAAATTATACAATGTTATTCGCCTTAAAGTAATTAATTTTATTAATAAATATATAGTCAAATTATATCGTATAACTGTTGAGAATAATTTTAATGAAATGTAAATTTTAAACTAGTACTAAATAAAATGAATAAATTATATCATTAGTATATAATAATCATTGCGTATAAAAGTTTCTTATATTATGATCAATTAAAGTTATATTTAGATAATAAGTACAGTAATAATAGTTATTCTAAAAATATAAATTTTTATGATGAGTATCAGTATTTCATGTGCAAATATACATTTAGTGCATTTTATTATGTAATGCTTACTAGTTATTCAGTTGTGCCTTTATAAATATAAGATTTACTAAATAATTTATAAATTTGAAAATATGATATAAAAAATATTAGAGCAAAATGATAAATCAACTTAAATTCATATATCATTTAAACTAACATCAATATAAACACAAAATTATTCGTAAATAAAATCTCATAGATTTATTTAATCATTTTTATCAAAAAAGTACTTTATAAATTGTCTTAAATGGGAAGAAAAATGGAAGTAAAAAAGCTCATTTACATTTTTCTATTTAAATTTTCGGACATAAATTTCTTAAAATATGAATTTAAAATTTTCAATTTTTTTTATTTAAAATATTTTTAAAAAAAATAAAGAATTAAAGAAGGAATAAAAAAAAATCTTATATTATAAACATAACGTACTTTATAACATTCTGTGTTTCAAAAACATATGTGAATTTAATTAAAGATTATTCAATTGCAGTAAAACCCTATTTGAAAAATATTCGCTTTTGTTAAACTAACCTCTTATACTGAGAATATGCTTAAGAATATGTAGGTTTTACTAAGTATATTCAATATATTCTATTTTTAGAAAATCAATTGTATTCAATTACCACTGTGGAAAATATTTATAAGAACTGCAGATTTAAAAAAAAATTCTCCAAAGATGTGATTTAGTGAACTAAAAATTAATAATTGGAATATATTCCCTCTTAAGGCAAAAATGTTTACGAAAAACATCTCAAAATGAAATCTAACAGAATAGATTTTATTCAGTAAATCTTCCAAATTCCCGTTTCTCCGAAATATCCTTCACCAGAGAAATCGATTTTCCGAATTTGCGTTTCTGACACCTTTGTAGCTGCGTTTATCATTCACCCAATGCAACGTATATTTATCAATAGAGATAACTCACGCAAATATAAAAAAACATCGCCAAGAAGTTATCTTGTTCCCAAAAATAGCCAGAAAAACACCTTATAGGGTACCACGGAATTTCAGGAATACATCGTGCAATCATTTTAACTTGAAAACAGAAATATATATATACGAGAAAATAAATTGTAGTTTATGAATGAATATGAAATAAAGTATTGTATAGTAGAAAGAGTGAGAATAAGATTTTGCTTGAATATAAACTAAATTATTGTAGAGCATTTTCTTTACAGACGTTTTAGGAATTACTTTAAAAAACTACCGCATTAAATAAATTCATTTTGCAAACATCTGAAATATATTTTAGAATTTTATATTAATTTTTTAATGATACTTAAAAATATTTTTTGTTTATTTTTGTAACTATAATGTAATCAAAATAAACTTTTTCAAAATATTTTGCCCTTTAAACTAAAAATGTTAAAGCTTAAAAACCAAATCTGTAATTTTATTTAATTTACCTTATAATGATGATTAATGTAACATAACATTTATTAATGTAATCTATTTCAGACTTTAATATATAAACTTTCCTCTTACAAATAGTGACCTACTGTAAAAAACATCATACTTTCCAAGCATCTTAAAAAGTTTGGTGCCACACAATTATTTGCATTATATTTTATTGGAAATGTATTATATATTTGGTATGCTTTTCTTTAATTAGTAAATATTTGCTCTTAAAATTAGTATTTTAATATATTGTAAAAATAGATGGGAGAGGTGGTTAAGAAAGCTAACTAAATTTAGGAATGAAAATAAAAGGACATAAAATGTTACAACATCACACAATTTAACAATTGTTTTGCTAATTATTTTAAGAACTTGGAAATGTGGAATATTTTCATTGAAAAAATCATCAATAAATTTTGTGATCTTAGAATAGCACTTAAAACTGCTTAAGCCATAAAAGTTGGAAGCATTTATATTTTAAAGCAATTAATTAAATTTTCTAATGTTATGATTCTTTTTGATAAGATATATATTTTTCATTTCAGATCTATAACTTCTTTATTTGTCAGTAACTAATTTATTTTATCTTTCCTTTGCATATAAATACGATATGAAAATGTACATATTTTTGTCATTGATAATTTTGATGGAATTTCTAATAAAAGAAATAAGATTCAATTTTGAAAACTAGCACTAAACTATGTCAGATAACTCAATAAAAACTGTTTTTTAACCATGAAAATTTATTTCTTACATAATTTATACAAAAATATTATAATAAAACGTCAGGACATTTTTTTTAATTTCCCTAGATTAATAATGAAATATAATTTCTGCTGAACAAAATTTAATATTTTCTTTTATCACATATTAAAATTTTCACTTAATGAATGCAAATAGGAAAAATATTGTTATAATTTATCTATTTATTATGTCTCGCTATCAAATCCGAATAAAAAATCTCTTTTGTTGTAAACAAATATTCTTTATTTATTATACACTTTAAAATGCAATGAATTTAATACATTCATTTAGAAAATATTATTACTTTTATTTTTAAATTAATTATTAAGATGTTCAATGTAAACTGAAATTTTAATTAAGGTATCTTTAATTTTTTTCTAAAACGAATTATAGTAATCATGCATAAAAAGTAATCAATCCTGTTAGTTACGATAGGTTTATTAGTAATTATAGAGGGTTAATAGTAAATTATTAATTAATTACTTTTAATTAATTTTCTATAAATTGCTATCAATAAAAGTTCTGTAATTATATAAACTGTATAAAAATTTAAAATTTTAGTTCCTCTGATACAGTACCAGATTTAATTTTATATAATTCTTTGACTTTCAATCTCAAATGAATCGCTTAATAAATTTAAAATTAAATATGATTAGTTTTTTTCTTTAAATTTATAAAATACTTACTGAAAATTTACACTTATTATATATGTATTAAGTTCTAGATTAGAACAATTTTCTAGTTATCACTTAATTTGCAAAAATTTTCCATAAAATTATAAAAATCCTTAAAGACGTAATTCTGAAGCAACATTTTATAACGTAAAAACAAAAACAATTTGTTTATAAATATAAGACTTAGAGAGAAATATTGAACTTTAGTTTAAATAAAAAAATTGCAATAATTTAAATTAAATTTCTTAAAATTTATTTCCGGAATTTTGTTTATAAAAATAATGAAAATGTATTATAATTCTTTTTTTTTAAATAAATGATTTTAACTGAAAAATATCTTTTAAAATAAACTACATATTATTAAACTTTTTCCTATTTAATTCTCAGTGTCTTTCTTACAAATTAACAGTAAAATAAAAATTACAAAACTACAATTTACTTTTGTGCAAATATAGCAATATATCATGCTTTATTCTGAAAGATGGCAATAAGACGAAACTAAAACTTTCAAAAATTTAACCATAATGTGAGCAAATAAATTGATGTATTATTTCAATATTTCAAAGAATATTAATGAAAAATAAGTCAATAAGCATAAATTAAGTAAATATCTTAGTATTATTGGTTATAATTATTTATTTAAATTTATCTGTAATAAAGACATGAATGCTAATAATAAAAGTATGATACAATTTCAATTTTCCAAGCTGTACGTTTCTTTAGTGATAATAATGGAATCTGTGTAACGCACTATTATGCCATATATTGCTTTCACTGTTTCATTTCAAAATAGAAAATTTATCCTTTGTTTATCTAATTTTTTATTAAAAAAGTAATAAAAATATTCTTACTTTAAGTGACAAATCATGTGAAGTTATGCATTTATAATATTGTATAAATACAGGATTACAAAATAAAAAGAAGTAATAAACGTAAAAGTATGAGTTTCTTTTTTTTTTTTTTTTTTTTTTTTTTTTTTTAATTAATAATGTACTTAGATTTCTTAAACGCATATAATGTAAATGTGTTATTGCTCCATTTTATTTTTTAACTTTATGCATGCATCAAGGGATTTTAATAAAAGTTTTCAATTCAATAAATTTATAAACTTACTATTTAAATATTAGAATATATTTTTTCCTTATTTTCCATTATTTTAAGGAATAATATATACTATGTGATTTTAAACTAACTAGCTGTTAAGGAATAACTATAGACGCACAATATAAAAGAGTTAAAAACTAATTATTTTGTTTCACGCTAAATAGCACTAAATACGTGACACACAGAAAGAAAGAAACGAAAGAGATATGTCAGAAATCTTTGATTACAAAAGTGCTAAATTTAGCTTTTTTTTGGTTCCAATATGTCTGTGTATAATTCTTTGAGGCTTATTTTTGCTTGATATTTCTTTCCTTTGTCAACAGTTATCTCGAATGAAAAGGAAACAGTTCTCAAGTTTTGAGTGGCAATCGGTTTAGAAGCTAAAGAACGAAACTATTTTTGAGGACACAAAGAGCTTTTTCTGAAAAGCGGATTTCCTTCAATTGATCTATAGTTGAAAAAAGGCGCGTCAGAACGTCTATGTTAAACTGAATTTTCCAGTTAAGAAAAAGTCAGAATGGAGTCAAAAGCCATCTACGACGAAATGCAGATGTAGCATTTTCTTCAGATTTATGTAAAATTCAAAGTGACAACGGTAGAGGTAGTTTTCTTTTACAATTTGAATATATTTATCTTCCATTTTCTGCTGAGCTGGTTAGTGACTGCTAAAAAGACAACACTAATTGAAGCAAAAAAAAATATGATTAATTAAAAATTGTAAATTTCCTAAAGTACTTATAAATATTTATTTATGAAGTGATTATTAATAGAAATTTAATGAATTTAGTATTTAAAAAGCTATGTAGTATTCTATTTCATAATGTTGAGCTGAAAAATAGCTGTTGACAAAAGTACCTATTTCTATAGAATCTGCATTTAGTTTTGCTAATTGTGATTTTTTTTTAGTAATTAAATAGTATTTTTACAACAGTGGGATTTAATTTTATATCTAACAAATCTTGGATATAAAATAATTTTCCTATATTTTCTTTATAATTTAATATATGAATATATTCATATTTTATTAACTTTATATCGTAAATATTTCTAAATATTATATATAGTGAAAAGCTGAATTCTGAAATACAACGAAATTGTCTGCGTATTTATATAGCAGATTTGGTTGTTATAGTGTTTTTATGAGAGACATTTTAATAGTTAAATGAAATATAAAAAAATACTATATAAATATTACACATATTTTAATAATAATAATAATATTTTAACTATCTAAAAAGTAGGAAATATACAAATTCATCCCTTAAATATAATTCGCTAAAACAGAACTAAAAATTTAAAAAATGAAGCATCAAATTTTTTTATCTCCATTTCAAATATTACCTGTAACCTAAGATACACACCAAATTCATATAATGAGTCAGTGTTGGGTACTTTTTATCCCAATATTTTTTATAATAAGAAAAATATTCAATTACCTTTTTACCATCAAATTCTAATTAGACAATCTAATTTATGATTATTTAAAAAAAGTTATTTGTTCAAAAACACAATTTCCTGCCTTTCGAATATCTATGTGTTCAAGTTGGTATATACTCTTTTGTTTACAACTTCATAAACTGAACATTACTTCTTTGAGTTAAATATTTGATTACTAAATTTGCATCATGTTTTGCGTTTTTAAGTTTACCTCAAAATATATTCGGATTCCATATTGTCTTCAATTATTTAATTTTTCTGACCAGTTTATTACATCATTTGGAAATATGCTCAACTATGAATAAAGTTAACTGCTATTATACAGTGACTTCATCAAGAACGACGCAATTATATTAAGGATATCCTAAAAACGGAAAAAGCGTAATTAACAGTCAAATTGACGGAATGTAAATCTCAATTTAAATTGGAATCTCCTTACCTCAGAATTATAAATTCAACCTGATGGACAAATATTTATAAATTTTATTCTTTTATATAAAAATAAACCACCTGATTTTGCTTTACAAGGAAAACATTTTTTTGCATCGTTCACTTTAGTCTCATTGTTGACCCACAAAATCCATGAACCATTTTTATCAAAGTGCTCTTGGTTTCTACTTAAGAAATTTTATGTTTTGAAATAACTTGTGAATTCACACACATGTCAAACTAGATCAGTAATCCCATTAAAAATGCTAATAAAAAAATCTGATGCCCCCCCCCAATTTCTAAATTTTTCCTCTCAAATTATATGAAAATAATATATTATTATATATATTTTTAAACAAAATTATATATCACTTTAAGTACTTATGGAAATTTCATCGATTTACATCGAATATTTCTTCTAAAGGGCAGCCTGGCGTTAGAAAAAAAAAATGATCTGATATTATATGCTGCATTGGATTTTAAAATTTTAACGGACTTTTTGGTATCTTGTTGAAAAATGCAAATAATAATCCACAAATATTGTGTTAAATAATCCTATTTTTAACAAAAATAATTTTTTTCATTAGCATATTTAATTAAATTATAATTATAAAGAAACTATATGCCAAAAATATTTTTTACTAAAAGACTGAAATACATTATATTTTACTAAACATTCTGATACATGTTAAAAGTGTATTGCCACACACTTCAAGATTAATCAAGAAATTTTTATAAAAATATTGAAACAATTTAGTACTAACTATCCAATTATTTAGAACTAATTGTAACCGTCACTCGTGCAAATTTATAAAAGCGCAAGCGCTGCAATAAATTCTAGAAATGGGAAACTATTGTGTGTGTGAATTGAACATTTTTAATAATTTCAACGAAATAAGACTTATTTACTAAAATGTCTGTTAAAGAATGTTTAAGGGATAAATTATCAAACAGTTAATTTATCTCTAAATTAAATAATCTGCCAGGTATAATACAGGAATTTTTATTTTTATCTATATAAGGATCTTATAACGATGAATATTAATTATATTTGATAGAAATATATATATATATATATATACATATATATATATGTATATATATATATATATATATATATGTGTGTGTGTGTGTGTGTGTGTGTGTGTGTGTGTGTGTGTGTGTGTGTGTGTGTGTGTGTGTGTGTTCAATCAAAAAATTAGATCCAAGTTTTTTATTTTTTTTATTTTGAAAGTTTTAGTATTAAAATTACTAAAATATACAATAAATTAAAATGACCATTAAATTTTAAATGTTAAAAATTAATAAAATTTTAGCACATTAGAATATTCAAATATTTTTTTTTCTCACAAATTAGAAACAATTTAAGAATTAAGATATTACCAGTAAAGGCACAAAATTTATTTAGCACTTAGTTACTTTTGTAATTTTTATAATTCTCATTTTCTGAAAAAAAAAGTCTATTTTAATTTCATGATGGATATATTTTCATTATAATTTAATATAATTAGTTGTTTTTTTAATTAATCTTTTCATAAATTTATGATTACCATTAAATCTAGAAGGTATAATGAAACACATTCTTTCAAATCTCGGCTTGAACCATTTATTGCTGATTTTAAAATCAAAAGTATTCATATTCCCTGATGTAACAAAAATCTCCTTTCTTAATTATATGACTTATTTTTAATAGAAAATAATTTGAATGATTTTGAGATTTTCACTTCATTTCCTATTTTACACATAATTTTCCAAGGCCAGTGAAGCCTTGTCTACTCCTTGAAATATTTTTGGATACATGCTTGGATATTTAATAAAATTACTTTGTCCAATTTTTAAAATTTTAATGTCTTAATGAAAACATACACAAATTAAAGTTTTTGTTTACTTTGATAGTTCAAGTTTCAAAATCAATTTTTAACAATACGTTTTAAAATAAGGCGTAACAAATTACATTTTTAAAACTATGTTATAAAAAATTAACTATTGCATTTTAGCTCTTAGTAATGATGAATGACTTCGCTTTTGTTACAGGATTCCAAATTTTTATATCTTTCGGTATATAATTTATTTCTAATATAAAAGCCTTTAATTTGCTTAGAAATTTTTATGTATCAGGTAATCAAGTGGTGATTAAAGTTTTGATATTTTTTCTACAACTCAACGATGTTAAAATTTGTGTATCCTGTTACTTTAGCCTTAAAGTTGATATATCTCTTGGAAACCATATAATACACAAAAAATGAAGTCTTTAAACTCAAAAAACAGTTTATATGTATCTTATATTGCATTAAATAATATCAACGTTTTAAAACAAACCAAAAGGTTGACAATATTCTAAAGATTCTATAAATCTTAGCTTTCCTTTAATTATTCAAACGGTAAGTGTAAATATTTAGAATGTATTCTTTTCTTTTTTCCATTATAAATTTCTAATGTTTAACTGTGCATTTATAAAACATAAAAAGCCACAGTCAACTGTTAAATATTCATTAATATTTTTGTTAAAATAACATTTAACAAACCTCAATAAAACTTTTCCAAACTTGTCTAACGATATTACGAACTTTAAGTTTGATGAATATCTTGATTGTTTGTTCTTAAAAAAGAGTTGTGCATTATATTCAATATCTCTATAGCTTTTTCTAAATTCTTAATTTTTCATTTTATAATAACTTCTTTTTGTATTTAAACTTTAATAAGTTACAAAAATGTGTAACAGGTAGTTATGATCTTAATGTATGTGCATAAATGTGCATATGCATTCATGCGTATAAGAGAACATTGTTTAGTATAATATAAATGAGTTTTTATTTAAAAAAAGCTATTAAAATACAATTAATTTGACGATTGTTTGATATGATTTTATTTTCACTTTTACTCACATTTGCTATTGAAATGTTCCTAAATTCATCGTGAAATTGTAATCAAATATCCTTTTAGTAACAAAGAACATTCCAAATACATTTTCCAAATGGTGTGTCGCCTTTCCAATTGATTAATTTGAAATTTGCTTAAACTACAGTGAACTTCATGTCTTTCTTAATGTACCTGATCGCTCTTCATTAGGAAGCTTACCGGTTAGCTATATTTGAGTTACGGTGTTGACTCAGCAAGCATATACGAGTTTCTCAAAGAGGGTAGATAGCGTGGGTGGTGTGAGGGTGGGAATGTAGCTTTTCCCATTATTGCACCGGTGCTCCTCCTTCGCTTTAATTAGAAGCGTAAATATTACAGCTTTACATCTCTTGGTGTTAGTTTCGATTTTCTTATACCAGTGATTGTTTGAGATTTTTTTCTATTATTTCGTACAATCCAAATTGGATAATTCTTAACTCTCAAAGCTAAGAAATTGTTTTTAATTAAGCAGAATGCTCTTTATAGAATTTTTATAAAAAAGGGTTAATTATTTCTGATTTTATTTCCTTAACATATTAGCTATATTTACTTTAGTATGAGTTGGATTTGATTTAAATAATACTGAATAAATTACTGATATTTCTAACTAATATTTCCATTTTATTTGAGATGATTGTAAATAGCAGTCTGCAAGATCTCATTTTTCTTATTAATGTTTCCTTATTTGTCATAAAGAATATTTTCCGAACTGCTATTCCTTTTTTTTGTCATGACACATAAATATGTTTTTTTTAAATTGCAAATTTATTCATCAAAGTAAATGCAAATTCTGAATCTTCTAAGTAAATTCAACTGAATATTTATAAGCTTACAACTAAAAAAAAATCAGACTCGCATAATCATAAAATTGCATTTATTTCATAATATTTTCCTTCTAATAAATTTGTGGTATGAAATTAATAGTGTACAAACTTTTTTCCTTTTTGCAGCTAGTGAAAGTTATAATCACAAGTGTTAATTAATTTAGTGATTTTCATGAATGTTGAAATGCTGATTCATATTATTCATTATAAATATGCATAATTATTTAATATTTGTAATCAGAGGTAAAGTGATTTATTTAATATCTAGATAATATAAATAAAATAAATCATGTAACGATTAAATGCATCAATTCTATAAAATTTGATTAATTCGGAATGAGATGAAGATTAGAAAATGAGACTGTAATGTAATGCCAAAAACATCAGTTTAATTTGAGTAAGCAGCTAAATTGTAAACTATACAAGCATTTTATTTCTAAAGCTTTGAATCTCTGGTGATATTACTATTTTATCAATCATGATTATTCTGTTACTAACTTACTCAGCAATTATTATGATTAACTTCAATTTCAAACTAACTTGAATGTTATGTGAAGCTTTTGAAATATTCATGAGTGGAGGTATTAATTAACCCTAATCAAACTGCTAGAGTTATAATGTATTAGTTAAATTAGTGAAATATTTCATTTTTAATATCTTTCTCATATAATTATACTTCATAAGCATTCACAAAAAATAATTTGTTTGTCCAATACTCGAAATAAAGTATATGAAAATTCAAAAGTTAATTTTTAACTTATTTAAATTATTTTTAAGGATACGTCAAATTTTATACCATAAATAATAGAATACTCTATATCAAAAATAAAATTGAATAAAATTCTCACATTACAAAAAAGTTCATAAGCTTAGAATCAGTAAATTGTGTTTCTGAATTTCAAAGATTTCCTTATTGCTATACTTTTGCACTTTTCTCTACTGGGACATTTAATTAGTTGGCTCCATTTAGGACATTATTCAAACCCATAAGCTTTTGATTTAAAACTAAACGAAGCCTATGCAACTTACAGCTTTTTTCAAAAGTTGTTGTACTGTAACTCCTTTTTGCTTGTATTTTAATACACAGTTATTCCATTTTATTAAAAATAAAACAATAAATTAATCAATGATATTATTTTTTTAAAAAAAAATAATTTATATTTCTTATTTCATATTAAAAATTATCTAAAAATAATTCCTCAAATGAAAAAGAAAGCAAATAGAAAAAAAAAGTCACATATATATAAAGTCTTATATCCTCCATTCAATGATAATTAGTTTTGATTAGTAATATTAAAAAAATTATTTTAATCTATTATTTATTAAATAATTTACTTAGCAATGAAATTATAAAAAGAATTAGACAACTTTCCCTTTCCTTTCAATAAAATTTTTTAAAAATTATTATTTTTTTTTTTAAATTTGTATATTTGCTAATTTTCTAAATCATCCTTAGGATAATTTTATTATTAGTTCAAGTATATTTAAAATGCAATGTTTAAAAATATCCAAAATGTGTATTGAACAGAAAATATTGAAGCAATCCATAAATCATAAGTAGGTATTTCTTCTCAAGATTTAATTAATAATTTTTATTAAACATATAATTCAATTTGGCAAATTTTCAAATTTCATGGAAAAAATAAAACACCTGCAGTTGCTTTAAATGCATATTTTCAACTCTTTTGTATGCCTATGCATGGAATAGTACCTCAAGCTTCCTACACACCTACTTTACTGTTAACTAAAAAATTTATTAAACTTCCTGAGTAAACCATCGATCTATAGAATGACATCACCCATTTTAGGCAAAAGACAGGAAACCGAATACTGCAGATGTCATGCAAAGATCAAATTAGTCACCATCTCTGGCCTTAGCAGGGAGCGAAAAGCTCTTCGATCCTTTTTAACCTGAGATATATTTTATTTTCTCTGATATAAGGTTTTCATTTGACGCTCATTAAAGGTGCACTCTATGAACACATCGGAAACCAGATACAAATTAGATTTAGATTTCATATTATATCTCAGAATCTTACTTTTAATCTTGAATTCCTATCTTCAATTTCATAGAAATTAAAAAAAAGAGATTATAAAATTTGGAATGAGGTTATATGATCATTAAATCCAATAAACGAAGAAATATCAACGCCCATTGATATTTGGATTTCGGTAAAATTTTCTCGTTTGTTTCAGAATTCTAGTAAAAACAAGGAATTATTTTTGTTTCTAAGCAACATATAAATGTAAGAAATGATTAAATTTCAATTTTATTTAGGCACAGAGATTTTGGCAATAGTTCAAATTTTTATTTAGATTGAAAATATTATATGCTTATCAGGATAATTATTTCCCAAGTAATTCAGAGGAAATTTCTGGAATAATTTAATAAAATATTTTTAGATATTTTTGAATAACATTTATAATAGTTAGAAGAAAACATTTATCATGGATTTTATAAAATATATATTTAAATAAATGTTTGTCTTTATAAAAAGTCATTTTAAAAAGAAAAAAAATATATGTAAATACCAAACTAAAAATAAGTGTAAAATATGATTTAAAATAACATTTGATTTTTTGATTTTTGAAGAAATAATTTGAAAGACTTTTATATATTAATGACTGTTAATGATGAAAAAAAAGCAAATTTTATTCATTAAAAATAAGTTGTGTTTTCAGAGAGACTTAACAATAATTATAACTTTACGCTTAAAGTAACAATTATGTTTAAAGTAATTTGAATATTTAATTACATCACTAATTAGTTTGGTCTAACTACATAACCAGTGACAGAGAAAACTGCAATTAAGAGCTTAAAAAGAAAAATTATTGTTATGTTGTTCTTTCTAAAAGAGGAAGAAACCTGATCTACTTTTAAATGTAAAGAGGAAAATATTTTGAAATAAAAAGAAACTTAAAAATAAAGAGTTAACTAAAAATTACTTCAATAAATAAAAGTGTGTCATTTTTATAATTTCAATTACTATTAATAGCAGAAAACTCTTTATTTATCGATAATTTGCTAAGTACCATTTTATAAATTTTATTTTTCCAAATATTTAAGAAATGTCTAAAAATAAATACCGAAATAAATTAAGTTTAATTAAAAATTTTAATATTTATAAAATGTCTAGATACGTTTAGTGTTGCTAAGTCTGAAAATTATTTAGTGTTGTTAAGTCTGAAAATTACTGACGAAAACTAAAATATTTTAAAGTTAATGAATAATTATATACCAAAAATGTATCATATTATTTAACATTTAAGATAATAATAAAATCTGTAAAAAAATAATTTTTGGTGAATTAGGGGGAATATATAAAAATTACCATAATTTAAATAAAGTAAGAAAACAAATTTAAATTACTTATATATGTATTACTATTCTAAATAATATTCCATTAAATCTTATCAAATAAATGTATCAAGTGGAAGTGCTAAATTGTGTTGTAAAAGTGAAGTAATTTGTTGTTATCAAATTACAGATGGTCACATTCTTTTAAGGTTTTGTAAAAAGATTGAAATTGCAATATTTGTATTTTTAATTTTCCTTTACGAGTTTTATTGTGTCTTGCTTAAATATTTTTGTGCCATTGTTAGAAAATCCACACGATTGTCCCATTATTATCAACATCTCTTGATGCAGCTGACTATGTGGGTATTATTTTTACTTATACATATCTTATTGTTTTCTATTCAGTAATTAAATATCTAAATCAATATATCCATATAATAGTAAATGGAATGAAATAAACTTTCCACTGAAATATTCTTTCCTTCTATAAAGAAAATTAAAACCTTGCCAGGGCATAGCTATTCAAATGAGAAGGTTAAACTGTCAATTTAAATATTTCAGAATAAAAAAGTAATGGTAATGAAATGAATAGAAAAGAAGTGCGTACCAATCTAAGCATAAAGCATGCATGTAAATATTCTTTATTTGTATAAGCTATTTTTGAAACTTGTAAGTTTCTAAACGTTTTGTGCGTAAAAATAAATAAATCACGAGTGATTTTCATTTCTAAAATAATTTAGATATGATTGAATCAGATTGAAAAGCATTTCCATTTATTAAAGTATTATAATTTTAAATAATCTCTACATATTTAACCTGGTAGAGAAATTTTTAGAAAAGCAAAATGCTATACAAAATTGTTACAATTAATCAATACAACTGTCGAATCAGTATAGTTGGCTAAAACTTACATTTTATATTTAATTATGGTAGAAAATTTAAATTAAGGAAAAATGTATCAATGGTTTTGAACTTGCAAGTTATGTCAAGACTTTAGATGTTTAGATAGCTTCAAGAATCAATAGCTTAAGGTTTCTCTATAAAATGTCTTTAGGTAAATTTTTTATTAAGTTTTGAAAAATGTGTAAAAGTTGAACATACCTATAACCGTTAAATATATATTGATTTTATGCATTGAACTGCATTTTGTGTTTTCTGTAATTATGATGTGATTTATCATGAATTTATTATATTCGTATGAACTAAATATATTACACATAATATGTCAAATTAAAACAAGCCTATGTTACATTCACATGCAAGAATACAGAGGTTCCCAACTACAGCAGTCCTTATAACTAATTCATTTCTACATCTTAATCAAGAATTTAACCCTATAATTTTTAGAAGAAATATGCATTTCCATCAGCTTCCGTAAAGCTAAGCACGTCTTTCCTGATTCCTGTGCTAATCTCAGTGTACGCGTCCAATACTTTCACTATCGAACTTAAATTACCTAAGTTTTAAGGGGGAATTCAGTTTCATTTCTCACTCTTAATCTCGGGTAATTAAACCACTTAATTTAATTGCCCCTAATTAGCTTATGAGAAGGCGAGTATGTAAACAAATCCCATCCTCGTTTATCACCGATGGTAAAGTAGTTTCAACCCGTTATTTAAGTATTACTCTCGATTATTTTTGCTGTTTGAAACACTGCTGTGGAGGAAAGAGCTATGCAGATTAATGCTTAAACAATTACTTATTGTGTACGTTATGCATAATTTCTAGGGTAAAATGAACTCCAGTTTCAAAGAAACAAATTTATCCACATTTATTTATTAAATATGGAGAATATTGTTTTCAATTTGAACTTGTGAAATTTAGTTCACCAGGTAAGATTTAAATATATAATTTTATTTACTTTAATTTAAGATTAGCATTGTTAAAACGTTTTTGTGTAAGAAATTTACAGTTGAAATAAAACTATCCGATTTGAATTTACAAGCTTAATTTTTCAAACATTTTCATGAAAAAAACTTACTTTTGTATAAATTATTCAACAATTTAAAATTAAGATTATTAAATTTGTTTATGAATGAAAATGTGTGTGTGTATAATTTTAATACACAAACCAAACTTAAATAATTACAATTTTTATTAAATGTTCACATTTAAATATTACATTTTTAAGTTAAAAAATATCAATTTTAATAGCCATTAGAGTATCCATACATTTATTAATACTTTAAAATATTGTTTAAATCTTTCTCTTACAAAATCATCACATAAAAAAAACCCTTATATTTTTGCAAAAAAAGAAATATCAAAATGAACAGTAATATTTAATTTAAATACTTTCATTTAAACATAGATATTACAAATGATAACTTCCTAAATGTAATCTTTTGTTTAATAAACATCAAAAAAAATGTGGAAGGTAAGTTATATGTATGGAAACCATAAGTATCACTGTTGCTCCAATAAGTAGGCAAATTTATCTTATGCACATTCTTATTCTCTTTCTTGGCATTGTTATTTGTTTTTCGATCAATGGCCAGTCAGAGAGGATAGTCTTCTTGGTCACGTATTTGGAGAAGAGACAAAGAACTAAAATAATAAAACAGGGTGGTTTAAAATTTTGAATGATACATTCACCACATATGCCGTTATTCAATTTAAATAGAAATACTAATAACTACATGGGAATAAGGAAAACAAAGTCAAAATCAACAGTAATGCATCTGTCAAAAAATGATAAGGTGTACAATAAAGTACTGTGCTAGACAATTGCTAAGGATGGATAGCAATATCATCCATAGCAACCACAAAATGAAAAGAAACATAATGGGGAAAATTATAATAAGTGCGGGATATAGTAAAAAGAAGTATACGTATGCAATTTTTTTCCACGTCTGTTTATCACGTGATAGCGTTCATAAAACTTTTAAAGGTTTTGACGCGAGTGGACAGTTGTTGTTTCAAGTCAAAGTTTTTCAGGAAAGATTTCATAGACGAACTTGAAATTTTTGGCTTGTCCTCCCGACATCACTTAGATGATTTTATGCGTGGCCGAATTATTGGAAAGATCGAAGAAAGGCGAAAAATGACAGTTGTTGCCAGGGAGGTCGACATCGCTCAAAGCGTTGCTTCATGGCTGTGGAAGTCATTTAAAACTATTGGAATGTGTAGTAGGCGACAAGATGGAGGTCATGTTAGAAGTACAACGCCTGCAGATGACATATATATCGTCTTTTCAGCAAAAAGCAATAGGCACACCACAGTTCAGCAGGTGGCAAATCAGTTTCTTGCTGCCCCAGGAAAGCAGTTCTCCCGAAAAACTGTTGCAGACGTTTGAGGGGAAGAAGATTATACGCCCGCAGACCTGTTGTGTGTGTCCCATTGACCAGACAGCAACGTACTGCCCGTTTGCAATGGTGTGGTGAGCATCGCAATTGGACTAAGCAGGACTAGGCATGCGTACTATTCTCAGATTAGAGTAGGTTCTGTCTGTCATCGGATTGTAGACGCCAACTGATCTGGCGTGATAATACTACTGCTTATCGTTCAGAAAATATCCAGGAAAGGGACCGATATCCTACATGCAGTGTTATGATGTGGGATTTTGTGCAGTGTTATTATGTGCAGTGTCATCATGATAAATGGCCTCACGCCCCTACATGTGGTTGCGAATGGGACTATGACAGGCCAACGATACATTAATGAAAGTTCTACTTCCTCATGTTAGTCCTTTCCATGGTGCTGTCGGTGATAAATTTGTTTTTATTAACAACAACGTAACATGTCATCGAACACTTGCTGTTCAGGGCTGTCTTGACAGTGAGAATATTCAACGCCTCGTATGGACATCATGTTCTCCAGATCAAACCCCCATTGAAAATGTGTGGGATGCTTTGGGGAGGCAAGTTGCTGGTCGAAACTATCCTCCGGAAAACAAGAACGCTTTCATCCGTGCACTCTCAGAGCAATTGGATAAATTGCCTCAACAGCTGCTGGATAATGTTATGCAAAGTAAGATACGACGTGTGGAATGTTGCATCACACTCCAAGGTGGACATATCCCGTACTGATGCCTTTCTTCAAGGAGCCTGCTGACTTTTAGATGCATTATTCCATTTTTCCAAATCCAGCATCAAATGAACATTTTTTTTCTTTCAGATGTTTCACAGCTATTGTACTCTTCAGAACAATAAATATTCTTTATTCTAATGTCTGTACAGTACGGCAACTATATTTTATCATACTAGGCCTCAAATCTCGCTTAATGTCATGCTACATTGCAATTTGTGAAGAAACTGTCCAGCAGTGTATAATAATCAAATCTGTTTCTAATTCAATCTAGTATATCATATGCGGAATCTATATAGTGTTATATAAAATAAATATTAAATAAGGCTTTTGTCCTCTTTCTTTAGTAGGCTTCCATTTATTTTATTCATTGTTCCAAACAGAAATTTTATTTTGTCTTGTAAGCTTTTTGAATACTCAAGCTATGTAAAGCTTTTGAATACTCATTAAAGCCCTTCTTTGCATGAATGCAAATATCAGTATTTTTTATTGCGAAAAATAACTAATGAAATTGGAACCTACTAAATATTCGTATTTAATGAAATTTAGTAAAGTTTACCCTTGTTTCTTAAATAGTAACTATGCTTAAAAACTGTTGAGTGATCATTGATCAAATATGTCCGTGAGGCATTACAATCGCAAATATTTGAGCAAATATAGGGATAGGTAGAAATTATCAAAGGTAATTACAAAATAAACTTAAGACTTTAACGCAAGGGTATTGTTCATAATTCTAAGGAAGAACACATTTCTTAAGATTTCTCAAACTTCTTCTTTAAATAAAATATCCTTTGAATGAATTTCATTATTGAGACGCATTTAAATAATTTTTTTTGTGGTCAAGCCTTAGAAACAAAATCATTTTATGAATACATTAAAGACAAAATAACATGATACCAGGAATTAAACCGTTACAGGTAAAGTGCAACACCAGCTACATTTGCAATTTGGGAAGTAATCACTGTTGATGTTATTCATAAAATAGCCTTTTGTATACATTCTTTAAATTCTCTTATTGCTTTTGACTAAGATGAACTGTGAAGTCTAATATAGATATATTCAACAAGCATCTAACAGAGAGCTATCAGGTCTATACTCCTGTGAATACTATTGATGAAATTTTCTTATTCGAGTCAAAATCTCAATATCTGCTAATCAAATGGAAGTAAGCAGAAATATCACATTTTATATAAATTGAAGTTAAAAACATAGAAAAGAAAATTAACTTATTAATATTTTCTCAATAATAAAATTAAATATCGCGCATATAATTGATAATTTTTGCAATATTCCTCTAAATTATATGTATAGTAAAAGTGCTTGTAATCGCAAAACAAATGCACAGGAATAAATTATTCCCAACAGTGAAGAGAATTGAATGAAAATGTATTGCTTTTGGTTGTTGTGTCTCATACAGAGACAACAAGACTTTTCCAAACGGTGCCAAGAAAATTAACTTTATTTGCATCAAGAGAGTTCATGTTATTTTAACTCTGTCATCTCAATCATTTTTATCATCTTTGTTGAAGTTGAAAAAAATGGAAAAGGTGATTGAACAAACTTAAGTAGCATGAAAGTAACACTATTTACAAAAAATTAATTACACTTTTATCATTCATATGAGACGAGCCGTTTTCAAAGTGATAAAATTTAACTTTCGAAAGAAAAATGTCTTTTATTCCTCGAATGCCCCATTTTATTTAAACTTTCGCTATTTTCATCGTAATTGTTTTTTTTTCTTTACAAACTAAAAATGTTGAACAGTTTGATAATGAAAGTACCCTGCTTATGTGCTTCTTTTTCCTCTGAACTCTTAAAGGTGTTTACTTCAAAATAAAGAAGTAATTGTAAGTTTAAAACAGGTAGAAGGTATTTTGCGTTAAAACTCAAGTTATCATTAAAAATTATGTTAAATTATCACTCGGAAGTAAAAAATAATTTTACGATGAATAACTAAATAATTAATATGCAAAGAAAATATTACCTCGGCATCGTCACCATGCAGTGTACGTATATTAAGAAACTTTATTTAGTTAAAGGAAGTAAAAATTGAAATTTGTCGTTAATAATAAATATCTTTATTAAATTATATTTTAATAAAAATGTATCCAGTTGATCTCATTCCTTATAAATATGTTTTATATTACTTAAATATTTAATAATGAAATACTTAAAATATTTCCTTTACAAATTAGTGAGCTAATAATGGAATCAGAAATTATTTAATTTAGCGATGAAAATTTGTAAAAAATTGAAATTTATTCAAAAATAAATTCCTGTCAATGATTCTTTTTAATTGCATAATGTTTTCTTTAGCAATATAAATATGAAAACTCAAAAATATTATTTACCACACACTCAGATTAAAATTTCACTCTGTATATTATTGTGAGTTTCTTCTCAGCTTTAATGCTTAAAATAGGAGTTTAAAATGAATCAAAATTAAAACATTCATAAACTATGCAAGCAGAAATTTGTAGTTCTTAATTTTTTGCAACGTTTATATCAAAAAGTACATTTTAAATTTATAATACAGTGTTCATGATTATCAAAATTTTCCTCAAAATACATTCTTTATTAAATGCATGTGTATGAACTATTTTTTACAATGCCTTACAAAGATATTGAATTATAGCATATGAAATATATTAAAAAATAATAAGCTAAATCCATTTTTGTTTTGATAATTTCTACAAACGTCTGCACAAATGTCACATATTTATTTTTGTTTTATACTTTCTTCTTTATTCTAGAATTTTATAGAAGCTTGATACATGAAATCTTATGATAGAAATTTCTGGATCTATCTGAGGGAACAGAAAAATTCTGCTTTTAAAATTTCTAAAAATTATTCTATGAAAATAACATAAGACTTTTCATGAGTTTTTACAGTTTGAGATGGTATTCCACATTTAAATCTTTGGAAATGATTTATGCCACTCATTTACTGTTTACCTTTAAGATAATTCAAAACAAATAGGTAATTCATCATATTATTTTTGTGTTTGCCTGATATTATTTTTTTAATATCATTTTTCTACATATATAATTAAATTACAGAAGTAATTGCTTATTCTTGACAAAGAAAGATTTTAATCTGACTAATTTTAAAGCATAAGCTACATAACTCGATTCATATACCTTCCGTTTAGTTCAACAACAGATATAATCATCTTTCGTATATTCAGTAAAACAATCTTTAATTTATGATATTATTCACTTCTTCTTATCACACATTCATTTTGTGATTTTGTAGTAAGTATAAGTTTAGTAAAACTATATATATATATATATATATATATATATATATATATATATATATATATATATATATATATATATATATATATATATATATATATATATATATATATATATATATATATATATATATATATATATATATATATATATATATATATATATGTACTACTTATTATTCATAAATTATAATCGCAAATCAAGTTTTCAATCTGAAGACATAAGTGCTTACAAGCACTGTAATAATAAAAATTTGCAATAATGCATGCGAAGAATATCATATGACTTATTATTTTACTCAGCACTTTATAATTTATTATATAAAATGCTTAGTAAAACATTTAATATAATTATTCATTATTTTACTAAACATAAACGTAATATTTTCTTTGATATAAATTCGAAAAATGGAATGAAAAATTTTAATTTATAGTTTAAATTTCATTTGAGACCCTACAAATATAAGTATTCCTTCATAAAGATCGTGCATATTAGTTTCTGAATTTTATGCACACTATGTAATATATTAATTACTATATTAACTTTTGTTTACATTTATCTTTGAAAACATTCATACCAGAAAAATAAAAAATATATAAAAATAATTTATAACTGAGGAATTTCCCCATGTTAATTGATTCTGAATTTAAAATATTTCTATAATTGGCTTCTTATTTTGCTTTGGAATATCTTGTTAAACCTCACCACGTGCTTCAACGGAATACATTTTTATTGAAAATATAAATGCTTTTTGCGTGAAACTTACAGAACTAGCACACCATATGAACTTTTCATATATAAAGTTTTAAAATTTTTTTTCATAAAATTCATATTAAAATTTCAATAGCCTAATTTATTTTTATTGCTAAATTTGATTTTGTCTTCAGAATGAGAATTTTTTTCTTTTAAGATCACACATAATATAAATATAGCATATATTTGAAATTGCACAAAGTATTTATGTTTTATTCAAACAATTCATTGAAAAATTACTTATTTGATTTTATTCAGAAATATACCTGAGATACATTAATTTTTTTTTTTTCAAATTGGTGCTTATAAACGTTTTATTTATTAATTTGTTAAGAAAAATAGCCAACACACACACACAGGCACACGCACACACACACACACACGCACACACACACACGCACACGCACACGCACACACACACACACACGCACACACACACGCACACGCATACACACACACACACGCACACACACACACGCACACGCACACACACACACGCACACACACACACGCGCGCGCATGCACATATGCAGTTAATCGTACATTTTTATAAAATTAATCAAAAACCAAATTAAGAATAATAATCAAATACTAGATGAAAGAATGATACATTGAAAACCTGAAATCTAGTAAACAGATGGGAAAATGTTCAGTATATAGTGTAAACTTTCAAAGAAAATAGAATGAACGAAATTCGAATGAAAATAGAGCGAAGCACTGACATGGCCAGCTTCTTCAGGGGATGTTGACCACATTGGTACCACACGCAAGTATGGCTTTTCTACATTGGCCCAAGATATAATCTTAAAGAAGGGAATATACCCCAAAGCCACACCAAGTTTATACCGAAATATCAAACCAGAATAAAAGAAATAAAAGTCAAGCCAAAATATGTAAGCCAAAATCTCAATGTTGCCAAAATGCATTTAATTTATAGTAATCTAAACTAAAATTAATTCTAAACCTGCAAGAGCCACACCAAATACTTCGTGTAAACAAAATAAATACAATAATTGAAAACCAAGTAAATGAATACATAAATTTAAAGAATAAGTGCCTACACTATTGGCATTTTAAGCTTCTTATAAGAACTTTAAGGTTTAAATGATCGTATTTAACTACGCATTACTTCACTCTTATTAGAAATGGTCTACTAGCTAAATAGTGTTTAATAATGTTGATTGGAATAATATAAGTTCAAATATTTTCCAGTCTGTTGATTGATATTGTTGATATTGATATTTGTTTATTGATATTGTTTAAGTTATTATATATATTATAGATTCTATTAAATTGATTGAAAATAACATTTTTTTTAAATTTTAATTGAAATATTTGAATTCCAAAATATCAGCTTAATAACCTTGAAATTAAAATCATTAATTTTGTCTTAAAAAATTAAATTTATTATTTAATTTATGTATTTATTTTTTTTTATAATTTAAACAGTGGTTGTTAATTTGATTGGTTTGGATATATGAAATTAAAAATCAATTTTAAATTAAAAATTCAAGACATGATTTATAATTTTTTTTCTAATTTATCTCAATTTTCACTTCTAAATAAAGAAATTATCTTTTCAAATAACACCATTGAATTAACAAAAATTGCTACACTTTATATATAATTAAAACAATTGAATTTATACTTTAAAATTTATAGAAATTCAATTCATATTAATTAATTTTTCTCTTTAATGGGATTTGAAAATCAAAGGATAATAATTAAATTGTTTTTGATCAATTTTACATGACAGTTGTTATCAATATTCCTTAAATATATATCGAGGATTATTCATGTAATTAATTATATATAGCCTATTTTTTCAAACATGTATTCAAAATAATAAAAATTTATATTTACTCAATAAATCAAAATATTTTTGACAACTAGTAGTTATTATTAATGTTCTGACATATTAAGTAAAATCAGAAAACTTGATATTTTTGACATAGTTTTTCCTTACACTTCAAATTCGACAGAGGGAAGTCATATCAGATGAGACGGTATTTCCGCTAGTCACTAACTTGACAAGTGTCCTTGCACAAAGTACAGATATGCTATTTATCTGCAGTTGTCCAAAAGTGTCAACATTTTATGTCAAATTTACTCACTTAAAAAGAAACAACTTTTTATGCGCACTTGAGTTGAATATACCATATCCTATATGCGTTACAAATTTTAATTTTATCGATCAATAATAAATGAAAAAAATAAAGGTCTGTAATATATATGTATTTTAATAATATGGATTTTAATATTTATGTATTTTAATAAATATATATAAAAATTGAGTTTTGAGATATAATAAATTGACAAAATTGATTCAGTTTTCAAATTTTGTTTCGTTTTTTTTGTTTACACTTACGGTAAACAAATAAAACGCAAAAGAAATGGTTATGAAAAATTTTATTCAACAGACATAAAATATTGTGTCAAAAAATTGTATATGTCCTTATCAAAAAACAACTTCCATATATTTGTATTTTTGAATATGAAATACCTTCGGAAATCTTTGCTTCAATTTTATTGTAAGCTTGGATCCAGGTAGCCAATCAGTATCCAATAGGCTCTGCTTTACGACAAGCAACGAAGCATACCAAAGGAAAAACCCAAAAAAATATATATATTTCTTTGTTCCAAAAGAATATAGAAACTATTTTTATTTTTATTTTTAGCTTTTATCAATCAGCACTGTTCCATCGTTGTCAGTCTAAAGACACACAGATCAGCACGAAAAAAAATCAGTTTTCGTCTCGATTCCCGACTGTCGCTGTGAATCTTTCATATTCGGATCCATAGATTTTCTATTATTTTTGTCTTCCATTGTATCTAGAATATGTTTACAAGCACAGAGCAGCTTTCCCCCATTTCTAGGAATAAAACATATCAGGAAATGAAAATTTAGTTTTGCTACCGTGATATTCATTCAAATATTTGAAGGAAACTTTTTTGACGTTTCAGAGCTTATATAATGGGTAAAACATTTTTTAGATTAAAGATTCAAAATTTTTATAAAGTATTTACAACTTCAAATATGATTTTAAGCTATAATACAAATTATACACATCAAATTATTTCTGTACTGCTTAGTACAGTAATACTCTAATTATTTTGAAACATATCAATTTATCCTGAAACGAAGAAACATTTTTGTTATTATTGAATTCATAGATTTGATGGTTTCATTGTGTACAGTCAGAACATATAAATAAATAAAACTAAAATCTAAAATTTCATTCATACATTTACTACAAATAATATTTATATAATTTCTTGTTCGTTAAATAAAAAGAAAATATAAATAACAAAAGTAAAATTTATTTAATACATATCTTAAGATATTTTCTATTAAATAGTGAAAGCAGATAATAAATAGGATGTTTCTAATATTATAATTCAAATAATATTTTCCACTCTTATTAAAAGTTGTGTGAACTTACTACAAAAATTAATAAAATTATTGTATTTGAAATTATGCTGTAAATCTTTACAGTGTTCCAACATGCAATCTAAATATTTAAACACACACTCACACACGCTAATATTTATATATTATATATATATATATATATATATATATATATATATATATATATATATATATATATATATATATATATATATATATATATATATATATATATATATATGTATATATATATATATATATATATATATATATATATATATATATATATATATATATATATATATATATATATATATATATATATATATATATATATATATATATATATATATATATATATATATATATATATATATATATATTATATATATATATATATATATATATATATATATATATATATATATATATATATATATATATATATATATATATATATATATATATATATATATATATATATATATATATATATATATATATATATAATTTAAAAAGTTTGAATAGCATTTTTCGCTTGTACTGAGCTGGTTTAAGAATTGAAATACGTTACGTAGAATTACAGCAATGTTAATGTTGATTTAAATGGAAAATGCAGTACTTGACGTTCTAGATCAAATAAATCTTTGGGCAAAATGCCCTTCACAATAATGATATACGAAAATGAGAGAGATATCTCATTTTAGACAATTGAAATCAGAACAACTGAAATGAGTCCGTTAACATTAATGAATGCGAAAGCTTGAATAATCGTAATACTATATTTGCTGGCAACGTTATTGTACAACTGATATTAATACAGAGAAATTAATCAAATATTTTTATGAGCATCCATCGCAGTAATTGTAAAATGAATGTACAGAAGGAAATACAAAATTATCAAAGATGACGAAAAAACTTGGAAAATAATGGCAGGATTCAATGTTACTGTTATTTTCAGTTAAATATTATAAATAGTAATGCAATTCTCTCTACTTCATTGAAATAATTAATATATCTTTTTATCTCTGCATCAAGAAAATATATATGAATTTTACATTTATATAATATTTATTAAATTTTTATAACATAAATTTAAATATATGCTGTATAATAATTTATACTAATTTATATAATGTAGGTATGATAATATATATAGACACAACATTTATGTATTTAAATATGGGTGTTGGGTTTTCTAAGTGTAATGATTGTACATATCGCCATAGGCCATGATTGTTTCGTGCATAATCGTTACTTTTGTTTGAAATTTAAGTAACACATATTTTCAGAGAAAAAAAAAACTTCTATAATATTATAATACTTTCATAAAGTCAATTAAGTAAAATAATATGTATGCAATTTTAAATTAAGATTATTTCAGAGAGGAATTTTCTTTTTAATTTTATGTTAACAGAAATGTATCAAATGCGTATAAATAATCTTTTTAACTGTTATTATTTATATATATTTAATTTTAGTTGTAAATAATTCTGCCATATGTTTAATTTTGTAAAAGAGAATGCATAAAACTAAACTAAACTATATTACAATAAGAAATTAATTAAATCATTTTAATTTTCTTATTTTCTTTTAGAAAGAATCGGGTTTGATTTAGAAATGCATTCAATAAATTTATGTATGATCAGGATTTAGTCAATTTTAATATATATATATATATATATATATATATATATATATATATATATATATATATATATATATATATATATATATATATATATATATATATATATATATATATATATATATATATATATATATATATATATATATATATATATATATATATATATATATATATATATATATATATATATATATATATATATATATATATATATATATATATATATATATATATATATATATATATATATATATATATATATATATATATATATATATATATATATATATATATATATATATATATGTACATATATATATATATATATATATATATATATATATATATATATATATATATATATATATATATATATATATATATATATATATATATATATATATATATATATATATATATACTCATTTATATTGTGTGTTTATGACCACATTTTTACAAGCACACACACCCCTATAAATGTATCTATTTACATACTTACATACATAAATATATTGCATATTATTTATTTAACAGCATTATGCAGCATGAAATAACAAGAAAAAATATTGTAATATAATACGAGGATATGCATGATAAGTATTTCCAAGCACGCAACTTGTTAAATTTTTAATATAATGTTTCTAATAAAATTATTAAATATAATAATTATTTATTAGCATATTAAAGTGTGAAAACTGTGTTATTAATATATAAACTTTTTAAAAATTCTAATTGATGTTAGACTAAGTAAATAATTTTTAAGGGATATAATTTATTTTAGTAGAATATAGAAATATTTGCTTTACAAGTTTTTCTTCTGACTAAAACAGGAATTCTTAGCTTTTATTATTTGGTACATTTGTTTAGGAGCTATAAGAGAATAATATGCATTTAATTTATTTTTTATAAAATATTACATACATTTATACCGTTGTGTATTTCGAAATAACTTATCCTAAAGAGTTTTACGTATTAGATAATAACCTAAAAAAAGATAGAATTATACATTATATTACTTAGTACATTAAAGTTATTTCAATAAATTTACATATTTAAAACTTATTAAAAATGTACCCAAAATCTCATGATTAAAAAGTTTAAATTTGAACAAAATGTTATTATTATTCAAAAATATTATTGGAGTTCCATTATCACTAATGTGTTTCATTTGCATAGATATGTTTAAATAAAAAGAACCTTAATTAACAAATTTCCTACTGTAGAAGCTACTTTTCCAAGTCTTTTGGTATATTTTATATTAGGATAAAGTAAACTTAACCGGAAAGAAGATTTTTTTCTCTTTCCAGAGAAGATCTGGAAATAATAATGGAACTTTCCTCTAACATTTTGTTTTTATTCTCTGATAGAAGCAATTCATATGGAAGAAATTGTTAATACCAGACAACAAATATTTGCTAACCATGCCTTGGATCGGAAATCTATGAATTAGCTCTGGAATTGTTCGTTCTCGGAAAATAATGATGGTCTGCATTTACGTGTAGCAAAAAGTTTAGTATGCTTTAATTCGGTATTAAAGATTTTGCTAATTAAAATTTAAAAATAACAACCTAAAAAAAGAAAGGAGCTGATGGATTATATCTTTCTAAGAATATTCTGCATTAAATTGAAAAATGTGGAACATTATGAGCTCATTTAAATGTGAAAAACGAATGAAATATGATGGATTGTGTCGGATTATAATTATAAAAAATTTAATATTTGAATACAGTTTTTAATTCATTACTCAGTAAATTAATGTCCAATTAAGATATCACAATCCCGCGGAATTTTTTTTCTTTTATTTGAAAGCAAGAATTAATTTCAATAAAACTAACTTTGTTGCGAATGACATTTTATAACGAAACATTTTAAAACATAGTTGACGCGTCTTATTTCAAATTTTATAATGTAGTATAGGTAAACGTGAATTATAAAATATCTTCTACATTGAATACTTGTGAAAAGCTTGTTGGAAACTGACCTCTGTGTAACAAGAATAGTTCACTGTTATGTTTCTGTTTTTTCTTCTATTTTAAATTATTTTTCCAAATTAATTATCAGTATATATTCATTTTAAAGTTAAAAGATAAGAAATATAATTTTATATCCAGTATTCAATCAAAGTAATACATATTTGCAAAAATTATCAGAATTTACAATTCCCTTATGTATTTCCGACGTTTTGCTAAGATTTTGGTCCTTATTCACTTCGATTTATAATATACTTTTATGATGAAAGTTCTGCGTTGTTTAGCACTTCTTGGACATTATTATTTTGCTTGTTTTTTAGCGTATATTACAATGAAAGTGATTTTTAAAAAAAGTTTTTAAAACACAAAATTAATCAAATTAATTTTTTTATGAGCCCGCATCTTGCACATATTTTTTCCCTTTCTTATATCAATTTAAAATACATTTTGTCAACTAGAATTTAAGAAAGTAGTTAATTGATTTAAAGATGAAATATCTAAAATTTAAATAATATGAGAAATATAAAAGCAAACTTCAAATGTGTTGATTTTAGATATTTTAATTTGAAACTTCCCCTTAGTGTAATAAATAAAAGAATATAATTACTCATTTATGTTTGTTTAATTATAAAGTTTGATTTACTAAAATTATTGAGCTTATTGTTACACAGATTGGTTATATTGTTTCAAATCAATTTATTTATATATTGTTAAATTATAAAATTGAATTCTGTAATTTAAAATTATATATAAAGGTAAGTAATTTATCGCATGTTCTTGAACGACGGACTAATAAAATATTATTAATGAAAGTGAAGAAAAAGTATACACTAATGAATGATCATCCAAAATATTTCCTTACATTAAAAATAATAAAATGGACAATATTTAAAAAAAATAACCTGTACAAATATATAAGAAACAACAACAATTAACAAGTGATCGAATGATTAATTTATATATTATGGATTTATTTGCAGATTAATTTGAAATAATACATTTTAATCACAAAATTAATTTTATTTCAATAGTTTATTTTCAACATTTGCATTTTTACTGATGGGCATTATTCAAAAAGACAAAATAAAAGTGTAATTCTCAGATTAATGCTGGAATTAATTTTATAGTATATAATTTATCAGATAACATTATTAATTTTTTAAAGGTGGTTTTAGTATAAAATAATTTGTTGCCATTCAATGACTTATATACCTAATGGTTTTGAGGTACTTTATAAAGCTTTCTTAAACATTCTCAGTTTATTGCCTTCCAGAAAAACACTTTTTATACTCATGGAAAAATTTTAATTGTTGCAAAGAAGAAAAGCAGAAAATTCCTAAATATTCAATCTCTAATGGAGCTGAAAATAGAAAAAAAACCAACAGCTATCTTTTTCATGTAGCAGTGAATAGAATTCATCCAGGGACCTTCAACTTGAGGAACATCATCTTTTCATAAGACACAGATGGGTCCTGCGAATTTGCTTGCAATTTTAGCTTATTTCATAGGTATGACTTATACCTTTGTACTATGTACCTCAAAGAATAATTTGTCCTCTTTGTTTACAAAGAGATCACAGCAGGTGTATAATAGTGAGCAGCAAAAAAATGGATACAAATTCACAAAATTTTTATCAAAAAAGTCTATAGTGAACAACTCATCAGTTTCTAATAAAGACATTGGATAGTTTACTTAGCAACATATTTTGTGAAAATGTAAATAAAAAACTATCAAATAAGGAATAAGGACAAAACACCCAAGAACGTATTTACGAAAATGCAAATATGTGTGATTTTTCATTTGCACATTACTCGTATACACTAAACTTTCATCAAAGATAAATTCATAACGTTGGGAAATGTGTTGCATCATAAATTTGAAGAACCTAATTCGGAAAATTAATATAAAATTATGAAACTATGAAAAATAAGTTTTATAAGATATATTAAATAGTAAATGATTGATATTCCTAATTCTTGTAAGGAAAAATTGCATTTTATCAACTAAACTTCTACAGAAACTTTAGTATAAGTAATCTAGTAAATTTATTTCTAATTGTTTTAATATTTTCTTAAAGTAAAATGCGAGATAAGGAGCATGAAC
Organism: Latrodectus elegans; assembly: GCA_030067965.1. Lineage (NCBI taxonomy): Eukaryota > Metazoa > Arthropoda > Arachnida > Araneae > Theridiidae > Latrodectus > Latrodectus elegans. The sequence continues at coordinate 45,752,589 of CM057817.1, forward strand.
CTGTTTTGATTTCTATATATGTTCAGTTGGTAAAATAGATTAATCACAATATTTACTTTGATTAGTAAAATTTAGTTTTTTGAAATCCCGTGTATTTAATTTTTAAAAAGTTGCTTTCTAGACGCTATTGAAAATGAGATAATTTTACTTTTATTGTATGAAATTGGAAAAATATGACAACTTCTTCATATTTACAGAACTATTCACAGATTCAGAATTTGGAAAGTAGATTTTTTGTAAATATGTGTTTTAATTCTGTAAGAGATATTTAAGCAATCCTCTTATCTCTTCATTTTTTGCTTTGATTTAAATTAAATATTTCTTATGTATGTAGACAAAAGTTCAGATTTATTGATAATAATTTCTGATCCTACATGAATTTGTCGCTGAAACTTATAATACTGCTAACCTTCATTGAAGTAAATTTTGAGGTTTGGAGAATTTTATTAAGTTTTTTAAAATGTTAGACTATAATATTGTGTTTTAAATAGTCATTTTTCTTAAATTTAAAAATATATAAGATAAAAATTACCATTTTTTAAACAATATGTAAAATAGTTTAAAAAATTTCTACTTAATTAAAACATCATACATATTAAGGAGTATGATATGTTATAAAAATATAATTTTCATCTGTAACTTGGGTTTGAAAATACAACTGAATGCTCTGCAAATTTATATGGAAACAAGATACCTGTAAAGTTGAAACAACACATAAAAATTTGTTTCGTGAATTCAGACTTAGTTGTTTAATGGTTGTCAAAATATTTTAACACTTTCAAAAATAACCGATTGTAAATGCGAGTTCCGATTATTCATGGAATATAAAGTATTAGCACTTTTATTTCTACGCTTCAAATGCTTATTTGTTATATAGAAGTACTGAATACTTATTATTGTATTCTGCATTTTATACAAGAAATAATTTAAGAGCAAATATATTGAAACATATACTTTGAATTAGAGACAGTGACCAATGCACAAGTAGATAATATTTTCCACAGTGTAAATAAATATCGTAAAAAGTTGAAACTGGTTAAGCATGCTTTCACCTTTGAAAATATTTTAACAGGAATTTAAATGTTTATTGTTTATTACTTTGACTTTCCACTGACAGAGAAAAGAGCCCTCTAAGAAGAAATGAAACATGGAACAGTATGAACAACTCTCAGTAAAAATGCGAGTGCTGACTGTAAAGGCTTTTCATCTACCTTTTGTTATTCAACAATGGTTACATTTGAATAGAGTTCTTTTCGAAAAGCAGAATTTTAGTACCAAATCAAGGTGATGATAAATTTAATGATAAGCATATTTTTCTATTGTTAAGGGTCAATATAGAAATTATATATAACAAATGAAATGGGCCTCAACAATCAGAAAGTTAATAACAATGCGATGAAATTTAAACAATTTATAATGAACTACAATGTAGTCGGATATATTAATACTTCATACACATTCATTTTGCAGAAACATTAATAAGCTACATACATACACTTCATTAGAGGTCAAATTAATTTTCAGAAATACAATAAATTTCCATAAATCTTGATTTTCAGGAAGTGAAAAGATAAAAGCTTAATTAATTCCCTGCTTTAAGCAGACATTTCCATAATCCTCCTCGTATTCATTGCAGCCTGATCAAAGAAAAGATCTTTTCACTATCATTCAAATGTGAAATTAAACTTTTCGTTGAAATATTAAGTCTGATAAAAGGAGAATTCCGCAACTAAATCGAAGTTTTGTTATACCTTTCAGTATCGCAGTAAAGATAATGTCACTGTCAGCAAATTCAATAGGCCTTTACGTCCGCAGGTCACGTGAACAAAAGAATTTCTTTCGTTTAAAGGAAACTATTGTGTTTCTGGTATTGATTAGTTGTTCTTCAACAGTACCACTGGATCGGTAAAAGGTTAGAAGAATCTTGTTCACTCAGTGTTTGAAGGAAAAACATTTAGCTTACAATAGAGGCATCTCTGGAAAGAATGTTGTACTGAAACTATTTCAACAACATTTGAAGTGGCAGGAGAATAAGTTTAAGAGAGGGTGACATTACTGTATAAACAAGACACATTCTTCATTAAAAAGTACTCCAGCATTCGTTACTAAGAAGTACTCACAAGGAATAACAAGTCTTGATTTTTATATAATTCATTATATCACCATATTGCATGATTTTTCAATGAAAATGATTTAAACACACTAGAATGTTTTCCAAGTATTTCTTTTACAAATATCATACAAACATTTTATGTTACTTGGAATATAAAACTAAGTGTCACATTTTAATGTGGTAGGACACAAACTTTTATTACATAAATAAGGAAAGAAAATAATAATGAAATCTGTGAGACGTATTTTTATTTATAAGTTAATCAGATTTAAAGCAGTGTTCCAAGCACATTGAAAATTTATTAATATTTTAAAAATTGTGTGGAAAACAATTTGAAAACAACATGAAAATTTAAATTAAATTATACATTTCATTTAAACATTAAAATAAGAGATAGCACATGCCACAAAAATATGAAGTTTTCACTGAAACTGTTCTCTGGCTTTAAAGTAGCCTGACATATATAAGCTGCTTATTTTTTACTGCAGATGCATCTATTTATCAAGTGCTAAGGATTACATGCTTTCACTACAACTATTTAAACTGTGCTGTGATTCATGAAATAATTTTTAACGCTTTTGAAGTGAAAATACTTAAGTCAATAATAGCAAAGAAAGATTCCTTCTTTAAACTTCTTTACACAGTTATAATTTAACGTTGTGGTAGTAGATATATAAATAAACAATTTATTATAGGTATTTTATTTAGTTCAAGGATAAAATAATTTTAAAATCAAAAAAATGGTATATATTCACCATAGACTTCATAAAATCTAGCAAAAAACGAAAAAAAAAACAGTTTGAAATAAACACATTTTAAAATGCATTTATTTAAAAAAAATATATTCAAAAAAACTAAATAAATTCTAGATTAACAATCACTTACATGTGACTTCCACAATTTCAACGAAAATTTTAATTTTTTTTTTTTACATTGTTAAATAAAATCACATAGATTATATATAATTCGTATTTATAAGGCTTTCAATAATATAAGCCTGCATGTGTTTAAAAAAAAAACAATAAAATTTAAACTACGAGGAACAACTAAATTTGTATTAAGTAAAACACAAATAGTGAAAAATATAGTCTCATTTTTGCTATTAGTTTCTCAAGATTTTAATATGAATATTTTTTATCATTATTTGTTTCCTTCCAGAGGAAAATTATTTACTTAATTATTTCAATTATTTTTTAGGTTGCTTGAATTGCTTAATATATGGTTCATATTATACATCACTAAATAATATTAATATCATATCTAAGGGCTTATCAAAATTATTTTTTTAAAAAAAATCCCACTGTATGAAATATAATTTCCTTTACTTTCTGAAAACTCTTTACAGTAAAGGCAAATAGAAAAAGGAACACTGAAAATGTGATTATGTATTTAACTTGATACATTATTCTGTATAGTAAAGTAAAATTCAAATTACATACGTCGAGCTGGCAGCCGAATGGTTAGCGCTCTTGCCTTCGTTTCAACAGTTCGTGGGTTCAAATTCCACCTTGGGCATGGATGTTTGTAGTGGTTCGGAATCCACTTTAAACTGTAGGCTCCGGTCTAATTAGCCCTAGTGTGCAAAAAATGACCGTTGAGCGACAGACAAACCGTCCAAATTACATAGAATAATATCTAAAATTTAAAATATTGATAGATATGATAAAGTATACAAAAATTCATATACATTTTAACTTAATCATTTCAAAAATATTATTTTATATGATTAACTATTAAATTTCTATTGCATAAATATAGTGAATAAAAGTAATTTAAGCAGCAAACAATTGTATTTATTTACACATTAAAAACACAAAACTTTGGAAATGGGGGAAACAGTAATGGGACACTTTCAACAACAGTCATCAGAAACCTATTTTAAGAAAAGATTAAAAGTGAAAATATTTGCCTTAACTCAGATTTTGTTAAGTTAGAATTTTCTTAATGAAGCTAGTTGTTTTGGGATGCTTGTGCTATATCTTCTGAAAGGTTTTATTTTAAATCAGTTCGATGAGTAATCATTTTCGGTCATTTGTTACATAAGGGAATTAACTCGATCCAGAAATCTACAGAATTAACACAATTTAAAAGGTCTCTAAACATCTACATTTAAAACGAAAACAAAACTATAAACTATTAAACTGAAATAATAAGATATTGACGTACAGATATCAACCCTGTTTCTATGCGTATCCTCCTACATGATGTATATATATATATATATATATATATATATATATATATATATATATATATATATATATATATATATATATATATATATATATATATATAGATATATATATATATATATATATATATAAAGAATAAGACTCCCTTCAACAATATTAATTTTATTAATATATTGTTATTACTGTTTGACTCGATGAATCAAGTTTACAAAAGGAGTTTTAACTTAAATATTCTTAGCTTGAGTCATTTAAATATAGTTTAGTTTAATTTGCTTTCATAAAATATTGTTAAATATAAACGTTATTTTTTATTACAATTTTCTTACCTACTTACATGTCTCATTTTTTATTGGAAGAATCACTAACGGAAAAATAACTGATTCGAAATTCATATTGTATGAATATTATAGTAATAAATACGTTAAATCCCACGCAACAACATACGAATAATTTATTTTAATGAATAATATAATTCATAAAAATAATTATAAAAAATGCTAGTTGAAAAAATCTCTCATTGATTTTGTCAAAATAGACAAAAATGTTAAATGCTGAATGAAATGCATTAAAAAAGCGTTTGTCTTTCAGTGCAATAATCAGCTCTTTCATTGAGTTAGAAAAATAAAATAAAAAAAATATATCCACTGAAAGTGCCTTTATTGGGTTGAGATTTTTGTTTTACATTTTCTGATTCAATTGTGTATTTGAACACACTGTCGTACAGATAAACAGTTTAAGTGGAATTGCTGAGTAAATTTGAGTTTCCCATCAATTGGAGAATTGATTTATCAACAAAAAAACGTATTTTCTTAACTAAGAAAATAATAAAAACTTAAAAGGAATAACAAGCTGTTGCCAAATAAAATTGAGTTTGCTTATGGGAAGATTTTCTTTTATTTATGTGCCTTAGTTATTTGTTTTGTGTACTAAATATACTCTCTGGGATTCTGGAGAAAGCGAAAACTCTGTATGATAATTTTAAGTGTGAATGCTGTATGATAATTTAAAGAATCTGGATTTTATAGCTTACCAATAATTATCAATAATTACTAACCTACCACGTGATCTCATAAAACTTATCAATAATTACTTCGCTCATTATCTTTCTTAATATCATGCAGTCATTTTCATTATCTTATTATTCAGAGAAATTGTTGCTTCTGAATTGTAAGATAGTTATAATAAAACTTGAAATTTAGCCATACACATAAGGGATTATTAACTGAACAAACTTAACCTATAAATCAAAGAAAAAATTATAAATAAAACATTCACTACATAATTAGCTTACTAATAAATATCGTTATATGAAAATATTATAAGGAAATGTTTTTAAACTGGCAAAAAAAACAATACATTATATAAATATTATAAGATAATGAAACATGGAACAAATAGCTGGTATAAAAACTAGATAAATTTTTAATGCATTTGTTATACATTAAAATTTATATAGAAATCAATATTATAATGGTAAATTTATGTAAAAGTAAAATAATGAAATTAACTATGCTTACTACAAAATTAAATATAGAGTTAAGAGTTAATTAATTATTATTAAAACGAATGAGTTTTATAAAAAATTATAAAGATAAATATAAGGTTAAATGAGAACGAATATGAAGTTGCACGCAAAAGTAAACATTTCCTAAGAAATTCATTTAAAATCCAAGAAAGAGAAAATAATTAAAAAATGAGTCAAACGTTATATAAATAAATGATTATTTAAAAAAAACAATCAAAAAATCATCAACAGTTGTTTTATATTACAAAATGCATCCCATTTAATTATCTGCTTAAAGGTAATTTAATATATCAAAGTTAACTTAACAAATCAAGACATTTTTAAAATGGGAAATTTATTTTTCAACACTACATCACACACACAAAAAATCAATCAGTAAATTTAAAACTAAAGAAGGTGATAAAAATTGATTCAGGATAATTAAGAGTGACAACACTTTCAGTCATTCACAAATAATTCGTAAGTTATATTTCATTTTAAAAGGTATGTCACCAAAACTAAAATTACCACAAGACGCTGTTAATTAAGCTTTTTTTTAGAAACTCAAATTCTGCACCAATATCTAATGATTGATTTTGACTGTTTACAGCTTTCAATCTTCACAGTTATTTTCATACATAACAATTTTCAGATCTTTTCAGTTTATTCCCACTTCCTTCAAGTATCAAAGAGATGAAAAAATTCGATCTTTCAGGAATTTGAATGACACAACTAACGAAAGAGAATACTAATTTTTACTCGCAAATAAATGAACCATTTAAAACGCTTTTTTAATTAAAATCTAAAAGATTCCTCTATGTGTTCATCGTAACTTATTCCTCTTTTCCTCCTTTCCGTTTTCTTGAGTGTGAAAAATTATCCTAGAAATTTCCATGGGAGATCTAGCTAGCAATTTATAAATTAAGGAAAGTCGCTTTTTCTACATCTCAAGAGAGATCCGCTTTTTTTTTCTTCTGCTCTTGACGTAAATTGTTGTCCATTGTAGGAGTAATTATTGTTACCTCTCCGAGATATTTATTTATTTTTCTTGGAACTGGATTTCTTAAGTGTTTCTAAATGCTTTGTGGAAGAAAAGTAGACTGTATTTAAGAGTAAAGTTAAACAGCAATGAACACAATAATAAATATCTTTTCATTAAAATTTACTATAGGTAATATAAATGATGTGTGTTTTCTCTGAATTTATCACTTCTTTTCTATTAATACAATCAACTTATTTATTAAAACTTAATTTATTTAGCTCTTAAATTGTATTCTCATATATTTTCATTATAATATTTAGCATAACAATTAATACTAAGTTTACAATGTGTATAATTTTCGATTTTATAAATTGTATATTAGTCGTTTCAATGCAGTTTATACTACTGCATATGTCATCTAAAAACGAAGACATATTCAAAAATATTGTCCACAGATAATCTGTAATATTCATTATGGTAAGAAAAAATATTTCTTTAATGAAGAATGATCAGATTGTGTGGGAAATCTAGTTTAAAGTTTGTTACACGACTCTACACCAATATTTAATCCCTAGGGATAAATAAACAAGGAAAAATTTTGAATTGAATACCTAAAATTTTACATTTGAATTAAAATCTCAGTTTAACAATAAAGAAAATTTCGAAAACTTCAAAAACAAGGCAAATATAAAGTAAATATAAAAGTATTTGTGCCTTTCACGTTGGCTTTGAATGCATTGAAAAAATATGCAAACTAGTACATGAGGTGATTGAGACACCAGTCAGTTGAGATTAGGTCGTGGTTTTGAAAACATGTCCCCCGCGCACATTCATCAAACATAACTCTTATAGTAGCGAAGAAAAATTAACGTGCCGAAAGAAATGTTTCGGCGCATACAGTATAGTATACATTGTATACAATATCAGTGTATTTGTGTTCGTTTTACGACTCCATGTTAGCTGCGGCATAAAGTCGCAGAATATGTTAGGAATTAGGATAGTGTTGTTGATGAACTTACTGCGAGGCAGTAGTTTCCCAAACTCAAGTCGGGAGGTTTGTCCCTCTTTGATTGAAGTTGGTGTCTTTTGGACTAAGCGTCGAGTGTTTTACTGTGAACAATGGTCCTTAAATTCATTGCAGACCTGCACTCGCAGCAAATGAAACGTGTGCAACATGCATTGCAACAAAATACAGCACTGGTTAATCGCAAGGGTATACTATTCTTGGCCGATAAAGCAAAGCTGGGGGTGATAAGGAATGCCATACAGCGGTTTGGTTGGGAGCATTTGTGATATCCTTTTTATTAACCTGACTTTCAGATTATCACCATCAGATTATCACCTCTTTCATTCGCTGGACTATAATATTGGTGAAAAATCCTACACCAATGAAGCAGTTGACCAATTAACAATAGGCTTCACTTTCTGTAAGTCATGTTCTTTTGGATCATTAAAAATGGCAAGAAATTTTTGTTTACCTTGTATATCTGCCAAGCTGGTATACAATATCAGTGTATTTGTGTTTTAAAATGCCAGAATAAACTATTTCTTGATTCTCTAAATTCCACTCTCTCTTTATATATATATATATATATATATATATATATATATATATATATATATATATATATATATATATATATATATATATATATATATATATATATATATATATATATATATATATATATATATATATATATATATATATCTTTTATAAACTAATATCTGTATAAATTTAGAACTGAATCAAACTGTAAAAAAATCATTAAAGATTAAATTATTCATGAAATACTAAAATCAGAAATTTTTCCATCCAGATTAACATTAACAAAATCATTTTGACATTATTTAAAAATAAAGAAATGTCTTAAAAGTCTTTGGAATAAAACTGCAAATTAATAATCAAAATATCAAATAATATTGCTAAAAATTGCTTAAAACCTCAATTGTCCTTTCAAGAAAAATTGTTTTTAGTATTTTGGTGCAGTTACAAGCATAATGTGACAGACTACTACAATTTTAGCGAGTATATGTATTATATATATATATATATATATATATATATATATATATATATATATATATATATATATATATATATATATATACACACACACATACAGGTGATTATACAAAATAATGGAACACTTGTGAATAAAAGGAACATATAAGAATTCGTTTCTTAAGAATTAAAATATAATCTTAGCTATGAGAAGTTTTTTTAATATAAAAAATGCATATATTAGGTAGTATGGGAGAGCTATAGCAGAGTTGTCTACGTTTTGAATTTCTGTCAGAAGCATTAAATGTCAGACTTCACATATTTTCAGCGAAGCCAAATTGTAGGACCCCAACTAGATGGAGCAACAGTGACCGAATCATCCCAGCTTTTAGGCGTTTCTAGAGGTACGATGTCTAAAGTCATGACAGCATACACACAGCGTGAAAAGACAAGCTCAGCAAAGTAAAATAGTGGACGGAAGGAGAAGCTGAGTAAAAGAGCCGACGAGTATTAAAGCTGATTGTAATGTCTAAAAAGAAAACAAATGCAGTCAAAGTGACCACAGAGCTTAATCAGTATCTGGATTCTCCAGTGTCAATAATTACAGTTAGGCGATACCTGATAATAAAAAACTATCTACAACAGAACAGCAATTCCCAAGCTACTTGGCGCAGATGCAAATAATGTCGTGTAAAGTGTTGCAACAACAGCAAAACCTGGTCGATGGCTAATTGGAAGACTGTTATATGGTCAAACGAATCATTTTTCACACATTTCCCCATAACAGGACGGGTACATGTCTGGAGAACACCTACAAAAGCATATAATCCTGATTTTTCCTTCCAAATGTCAGGCATGGAAGTGGATCATTCATGGTAAGGGCAGCCATGTCGTAGTTTTCTGGTGGTTCAGTCGTGACCTTGAAAGGAAAGACCACTGGGGAGCAGTATAAAGAAGTTTTAGCTGACCAGGCTCATCCTATGATGCAAATTTTGTTTCCTGCAGGAGATGGAATTTTCTAAGATTATAATGCCCCCATTCATACAGGCAGAATTGTCCAATCATGGTTTGATGAACATGAGGATGAAGTGGAACACCTACTTTGTCCCGCACAGTCCCCACACCTCAACATAATCGAGCCGTTGTGGTCTATTTTAGAGCTTTCAATCCGGAATCGATATCCTCCACCAGCATCATTCACGGAGCATTTACAATATCTCCATGAAGAATGGTACAATATTCCTCTAAGCACTATACAGAATATATGCGATTCGATTTCCTGACGAATCCAAGCTGTATTACATGTCACGTGGTTCTACGCCATATTTATAAGGGATTCCTTCAAAATCTAGGGTGTTTCCATTATTTTGAAAAACAACCTGTATATATGTATATGTATACATACATATATGTGTGTGTGTGTGCGTGTGTGTTTGTGTGTCATTCTATGAAATTCTAATTGTCAATAATTTTAATACACAATGTTGTATCTGCAAGAAAATATTGAAAAATCATTTCTTATATAATGTGCTAATGTAAAGTTCGTTCTTAAGATTGTTTGTATTTTAATGAACATTCATTAAAATTCATTGGGAAGACAATAAATAGGAGCTAGTAAACTCAACAATTATACTACAAATAAATTTACAAATGATATAAAACTGATATAAAACTCTTCTACAAGAAATAGATTTATGCAGGATTTTTATCATATAAGAATCTTTTTGAAATGCTTTATGATTTTTCAAAATTTCAGTTTGGATTCACATTTTCAATCGTAATTGTTTTTCTCTATTAAACTTTCGCTTGTTTAGAAATATTCGAGAATATTTTATCAGTTATTTTAAATAGTTCACAGTGGATTCTCTTTTTTTCTTTAAATATACTCCTTTTACTGCAAGAATATTTATAGACATAGAAGTGCATACAACGGATTTTTTAATCTATTTCACAAAGTCTCTGGAAGATAAGAAGCTTAACATCTACTGTTTTAAGCTGCTGTTCTTCCTTTCTGAAACTCAGACGTTAAGCCTGCTGTCTGTTTGAAAGAGTTTCTGCGCACATTTAAACTATTCTCTTCTTTTCTCTTACTGAACTATTCAAGAATTCCTTTATAAAAGCTGTTGTCCCTTTACTATCCGCATACTGAATGATTTAAAGATGACAAACAGTCCAAGCGATATTTACATTTTAAACAAAGTTGAATGTTTAGTTGCATTTGTTGTTCTACATTGTTGAATAATTCGTAGTTAAATTGATATATAGTTAGTTAAATACTCATTTCCTATGCACAGAGGATTCAGTTTAATTTAATAATTTTATTTTCTTATATAAAATACTGCTTCTTTGAATATTAAATCAGGGTACTTGTATTAAAAATGCTGATGCTTTAGCAAAAGGAAACAGGCTTAAAATGTTTTTTTTTTTTAATTTATCTATGTTAAAATATTGTGATTGCTATTCAAAGTATGGCTCATAAATATTCACTAAGTTTACTTTTCACTAATCATTTTAATGTAAGTATTATTTTGCATATTTAACATTTATTTCTTTAAAACATTATTTTTCCAATTTTTAATTTCTGTTGATGTATTTTCAATTGGCCTTTTTTTTTAAGTTAGCAATGTTTGTAACTGGTATAACTCAATTTGAAAATGAGAGAAACAAATTACCCCTTAAGTAATGCTCAAACAATATTATTTAATATATTTCAGTGAATATTAATTTGCGAAAATACATTGATGAAAGTGCTTTGCAAATAAAATGATGAAGATGATATAATTCAGGACAGCCAAAACTTTTAACTTAATTACAACTGTAAAACTTTATTGTGCAATTTTAAAAACAGTATCTGTTTGCCAAAAATAGGTTTGAGTAATAAAAAAAAAGAAATAAAATATATTTTTAGAATTCTTAATTACTCTTACGACAACCACATTATAAAGTAATCAAAATGAAGCAAAAGTTAAATATCAGAAATTTTTCAGTGTATAAGCTATATTAAATAGATGAAAATAACTGATGAAAGACATGTTATTTTCTGAGGAGAGACGTTTTAGTTTAGTCAGATCTCGCGGTAAAATTCAAATCTTATTGAGACATTAACAAGTGCAAATTATTATTTACCAAAATGATCATTTAAAGATAAGTGTGGCGTGTTTTGGGGATAATTTATTTTCAAATGAAAATATTTCTTAAATATTGATCAAAGTAAATGTGCATTCTAATATGTTATATGTCTCATATAAACTACTGTTAACTTATGAATACCTATTCACGAATTCAAACTTCACATTTCATCAAGACAATGCATCTTCTGAAATATTTAAACTTTAAATGTTTTAATAAATAGGTCATGTGAAGATAAATAAATGCTTATATGTTACAAGATAAATCTCCTGATTTCAATATGGAAATAAAAAGGGGGATCTGTGCCATATATGATACATAAACAAAATAATATCATACATTAATAAATGTAAAAAAAAACTGTTAATTGTGCATGAAATGATTTGAAGCTCATTTGATCCAAATAATAAGTGAAAATTATTTTAAACAAAATGCAATTACACCTTTCAGAAATTGCGATATAAAAGTTTATTAATTATTTTTTTTACTTTTGATAAGAAGCTTTTTAATATTTATGTTGTTATGATAATGTTTATAATTATTTCGCATTTTATTATGTATTAAGACTTTACTTGAGTCTTTATTTTCCATATTAGTAAATGATTTATTTATTTAATTTTTGAGATATTTAAATTACAGTTTATTACATGAAAAATTTCTTTTATCTTCATTAAAATGTGGCAGTTAGGATTTTTCTTCAAATATCATAAGAAAATAAATCATGAAATATAATCTTTACTGAAAAAAACAAGATGAAAATAAAAAAAACAATGTGGTGGAAAATTAAAAAGAAATATCATAATTATTATTAAGAAATAAATACGCTTTAAAATTTTTGATTGTCTTTAAGAAATTAGCAATTTTTTTTTCTTCCTATTTGTAATTTAATTTATTTTCTTTTAATATTTATTGCTCTTCTAAATTGAAGATAGTATATATTTTGTAACGATTATTTAATGAATAGTAACAAAATATATTCTATCTCATTCTTGTAAATTACACTATGTAGAAATGAATATATTTTTAATGTATTAGCTGTATTAATTGAAATCAAATTTATAGGTGATTGTTTTTAGTTAAATTGCATATTAAACAAAACAATACCAAAAATTTGTACTGAATTACATAATGTCCCATAGTTGTTGACCTGAACTTTTATAGTTGTCGATAAAAATTCGAAATTTTCTCTTATAAAAAGTAAATGTTAAGAATGCATTTATATTCGAAGGTATTTCTATATGAAGGGAATACCTTCGAATCTCTATCAATCCACAAATATAAATAACGATTTTATAACTATCTTTTCTCATGATTGTAATTAATTTTAATCATTAAACATTCCTAGAGAGTATTATTTCAGCAAACTCAATAATTTAGTAAGGAGTACCTTTCAATACTTTTAATTTTTAATCTGTACTCAAATATTACAACCTATTAGAAATTTAGTTTTATCTTTTCTCAAAAACAATATCATTAAATCACTTTATTATCATACAACCAATAAAATTGATGAAACATAAAATATATTATTGTTAATTCTTCCTAAAAGGAATATTCTTTCCCTTTTCAATCACTATGTAACTAAGTATTATTTTTGAAGTTTATAATACTCATTAAAAATGTTTCCTATATTTCACTACCAGGATTTATTCCCCTATTATTAAAAAAAAAACAATACAAAATATTATAGACTATAGTATTTATATGAATGCAAATTTCTTCAAGAACTCGAATTGAACCTAATTAAAAAAAGTAATTCATTTTAGAAATATGTTTTTTTAACATATTAAAAATGTTCATTATGACGTCATTGATTCTTTTGCCAATAAAGCGAAACGTACAAAATGCGCAAAAGCAGAACACCAGTCTTAATACTCACCATCAATGTTATGAATTCATGAACAGAACAAACATTGTGGAAAAGCGAATACCCTATTTAATTGAGCGAAGGTAATCCAACAAACAAGCATGGTCTATACAAATCCGAGAATGTTTGCCTGAAATGTACTCTATTTCGTCATTAATCATTAATATGATGATTTCTGCTTGGACACATTTAATGAAATTACATTTAAGTTCTGAGGCTCAATATAAATAGCAAAATTGTGCTAAATTTAGTACAATCCAAGGTAAAACAAATCAAAATCTTATAATTAATATCTCTTTTAAAAGATTAACAATTCTTTTAAGTAAATCTCTGCAAACACTGTATTTATGGTATTTATTAAAGATTCACATTAAACTAGAGATTTTTTATGATAAGACAAAATATGTTTTTATACAACACGTGTCTTTTTCCAATTTAGGAATTTTGCAAGTGTTTGCATTTCTTCAACATGAACAATATACAGAACCATTTTTCACTCAAATAAATCTAGTAATTTGTTTACACTTTTTGTATGCTAAATACGAATCAAATTTCTCATGAATATAATATTTTAGTAGGATCAATTTATGTAAGAATATTTGCTATAAAGTTTCTAGGATTTTGTAATCTAATTAATCTAATTTTCATGAGAAGATACATTACCGGATAAGTATTTGCATTTCATGTTAATACTCGATTATCAGAAATAAATAATATGCAATTTGGAATTACTGACCTATGTAAAGTGATTATTTATCGTAAAAAAAAAATTATGAGAATTATCATAATAATCTTATCGTTTCAAGGCATGTTTCACAGAAACTAGAAGACAGAACACCAAAATCACAAGATAATTACTTTCATATTCATTAGTCGTATTGTCTCATAAATGTAGGACATACAGCTGTTAAAGCTGTCCTTTGGTCTAGAAGAAGGCTACCTCAATATGCACGCCAGTACAAGTTCATGAAGGATGGAGAATTGTTGACATGAGGACTTGGTTTGGAATGGCTTTTCAAGAATAATTTATTGCATTGGGCGCAGCGAACCCGCTGATGAACAGAAGTTCTAAAAAAATCAAGATGTAACTCTTCAGACTCTTTCTCATAACGTTACATCAAAGACCGAATCTATCGAAATTTCTCAAATTCACTAAATCTGTCATCAGAAAGGAAATGGATATTTTTGCCTCCGACACAGCCCAGGTCAGACACACAAAGTTTATATATATATATACATATATATATATATATATATATATATATATATATATATATATATATATATATATATATATATATATATATATATATATATATATATATATATATATATATATATATATATATAAAGAGTAAGTTCAAAATTAAGTTAAACATTTTTAACGTATATAAAACTAAAAGAGAATGATGAAGATGTCCGTGTTCAAAAAGAGGTGTCACAAAGTTGGATGATTATAAAAGCATAAAAATAATGTTCAAAATGTGTATAGTTAAGGAACATCCTAGAAAGGCCACTGACAAGATCTGAAACACAATGAACATACCAACTGCACGCTCCATTAATTTATTCGGGCAATAATGAGTGCTCATTATGGTAGCCAGTACTTCTTGTAATAAATATTATTGTATAAATTTTCAGAAATTGACAGAGATACGCATATTAAAATAACAGAAATTAAGTCGCAAAGGTACAATGCAAACCTACAACATATAGTAATAGAAGTGAATTGCATAGCTGTTAAGACACTCGCTGCACGGAGGCAGATAGATACACATTGGTTTTCACATACGCAAACATAAAATCATAATCCGATGTTATAATTGCCAAGATTTTTGACACTTTAGCAAGGACTGTAAATCTCAAAACGTTTGTGGTAGATGGGGATATGGACACTCAGAAAATGACTGCCAGGCGCAGTATCATATTTGCATCAACTGCCACATTGCCATCAAAAAAGGAGTGAATTACCCCTCAAAGCATGAAGCTTACTCTGTACTTTGTCAAATCTGCATGTCTCTCCTTAATTCGAAAAACAACTAAATATGCCAAGCAACATTTACTCAACCTACAGCAATGCCCAAAAATACCTAATTTTCAATCACAAGAGAGCAGCAACATGCACACAACAAAGATAATCCAAATAAACCTTAAGAGGTCAAGTGTCCCAACTGATTTCTTGCAAATAATTGCCTGCAGTCTGCATGTGCAAGTCTTTGTGGCACAAGAGCCACATATAAACAAATATAAAGAGATATTTGGAATTCCAAGTAGCTGAAAATACTGGCTCTCGGGTAATGGAAAGGCTGGAGTAATCACCACAGTTGGTATAAGCCCAATCCTAGTTGGACTTGAAGAAAACACGGTAACAGTTAAAATTGCAATAAATGCTGGCCCGCTGGCAATAATATTTGCATACAGTGCCGCACCAAATCACAGACATACTATGAGTGAGTCTGGCCAAGTGAGAATCAGTGAAGCACTGCAGGATATTGATAGTTTCCTACAAAATTTAGGAAACGAAAAATCCTTATCGGTGTAGACCTTAATGCCCGTCTTATCATAAGGGAATATAAAGACAATAACCAACGAGGCGAAGCATTCTTGGATTACCAGATAGGTAATAATTTACTTCTCCTGAATACCATGGGTTCTTCTCCCACTTTTAATTCCTCAACCACTGAAACATGACCGGATGGGACTTTAAATCCTAATATTGTCATTGCAATAGAAAGTACTTGTGAGTTCTTGGACACTGAAACACTCAGTGATCATAAATACATCCAGATAACACTGGCAGCACCACAAGATAAGACACAAATTACCAGATTCAAAAGTAAATGTGGTAATCATCAAAAATTCAACAAAACTCTACATCCACACGTAAGCAATATACTACAGCTCTTAGAGAATAGTCAAACAAATGATCAACTTGACAATGCAGCCGCAATCATGCGAAGACAACTGATTGAGTGCTGTTGACTTTCCTATTAGAAAATGGAGCCACTCAATAATCTAATGCCAAACTAGTGGACGCAGTCTTTTGATCTCAGAAAAAAGGAATTAAATGCCAAAAGGCGAAAAATTCACAAAACTAAACTCAGAAATAATTACAAAAAGCTGAAGGTGACATATATTAAAGATATACGAAGAGCAAAGCCCACATGCTCGTGAGAACTGAGCACTTCAGCATCAAATCCTTATGGAAAAAATTATAAAGCCGCCTTTAGGAAATCATCTTCACCATCAGCACTATTTTGCACGGTTTGGTTGGTTTGTTTGTTTTCTCTACGGTCATTTTTTGCAAACGAGGGTTAATTAGACCGGGACCTGCGGTTTAAAGTGGAATCAGAACCACTACAAGTATCCATGCTCAAGGTGGGATTCGAACTCATAAACTGTTGAAAAGAAGGCAAGAACTTTTATCCTTCGTCTGCCAGCTCAACCTATTCTACACGATTTTACAAGATGATAACGCTATTAGTATCGCCAGCGAATCTTAGAAGATCTGTTTCCTACACAACCTACTACTCTGTTTCAGCGATCTCACACCAATGACAATTATGGTCCAGAACCCAGCAGGGGAGAGATAGACAGAACTATCGCCTGACTCCGCAATGGAAAAACACCAGGACTTGAGGGAATTCACATCATTATACTTAAAACAATGGACCGTCACAATTCAGAGCATCTCAGAAACTTAATAAAAAATGCTGAAATATGTGCTACTTCCCAAATTGCTTCAAAATTGGCTTAATCATTCTCTTCCATTAGTAATGAAAAGACAAACTGCAAGTAAAATCATGTAGGCCAATCCTCTTCTTATCCACGATGGGAAAATTACTGGAGAAAATTGTAACTAACAAGATTGAATTTCTTATTAAAGAGTCATGGTCTTCTTCACCAAAATCAATTTTGTTTTCGTCAAGGAAGGTCAGTGGACGGTGCTCTCCTACACCTGAAGAGACAAATCGAGATAGCAAAAGCCTCGGCAAAACATTGCGCAATAATTTCTCGGGATAATAAAGACACTTTTGTGTCTGCACCTCATCCATCTATAATGCAAGCACTCGAAAGTAAAGGATGCATAGAAACTATCAAAAATACTTTTCTGGAAGATTGAGAAGTTGGTCATTGTGAAGAAATCGCAATCCATTGGATGTCCACAATGCTCCTGCAGTTGACCCATCCTATGAAATCTACTTACTGATGAGCCGCTGCAATATGACTGAACTGTTGGTGAATATATTTATCCTAAACCAAAAGTTGCTCTCCAGGCCTTTGCTGTCGACTTCACCTTTGTAGTGTCAGCTGACAGTGAAAGTAATCATGGACGCATCGCGACAGAACCCCTTAATATTTTTAGCAATGGATCTATAAACATAACCTTGAAATTTCAATTGAAAACTCAAATTACCCCCCCAAATCACGAGTCTGCAAAGTGGACTGCAAATATTTTTAAATAACTTAAGAATAAAGAGAAGCAAGAGTATTTAACTTCTGGATGTACTCTTGGATGAAAAGTTGAATTGGTCAGCATACATCAAACAGCAAGGGCTCTAAGCCTTTCGCATTCATTAGATGTTACTTAGAATAGCTGTCTCAACATGGGGAGAATTCTAGCGCACGGTGCAACACTTTAAGGTGCCAATCTTCGTGTCAAAATTAGCTACTACTAGACAAAATACAAAGAAAGTTTCTGCGTAATATTACTGTAGCCAACAAAACAACATAGACAGCAGATTTACAAGTCATTACTCGCATACCCTTTTCATCTCACCATCAATACTAAGGCAAAATAAAGCAAGAATTTAGGACCACAAGCAGTAACATCATGGAAGAAAGAGTAGCTACACCTTTAATCCCTCCAGGAATATTCAGAGTTGATATGATTATCAACACTAACACGGAGTACGACTCTACCCTGGAGAAGCAGGTATGCCACATTTTCACTGACGATTCCAAGATGGTTGGAGGGGTAGGAGCCGCGTTTGTCACAACACTGGAGGATATCATAATCCTCAATAAAAGTTACAGACTGAATACCAATTGCTCAGTCTTCCAGACTGAATTGTTCGCTATTAAGCAGGCTATTGAGGGGACCAGAAACCAAGAACAAAATTGCCTCATCTGGTCTTTATGCTCTTTGCAATCCGAAAGCCATCAGTCCTTTAGCCAGGCAAATTCAAGAGGAACTTAACAACCAACAAAACATCTCCCTCTGCTGGATAAATGCTCATGTAGGATTTGAAGGGAACGAACTAGCAGACTGCCTAGCAAAAACTGCTGCTTCTTCAGATGAACCGGAAATCCATCTCCCTATTCCTCGGTCTTACTTCAAAAGGATCAGGAAAATTGCATTAATTCAGGATTGGCAAACTCTGTGGGATCAGAATACCACCGGACGCCCAGTATACTCCATCTTGCCAAAAGTGAATTTGAACCAACAGTGCTTGCCAAGACAAATAACGATGTTTGTATCGGGACATGGCCCATTTCCAAGTTACCTGCGTAGAATAAGAGTACTACCAACTGACAGTTGTGCATCTGGAGAAGAATGTGCTCTAATTCATTACGCTACAACATGCCACATCACGAGTTCCTGTCACTTTACTATCCCCAGTGACAATCTGAAAAGTGTCATGCTCAAAAACGTCACCATCAACAAGGTTGCAAAGCTCTATATAAAAGTTATTTACCTTATGAACTTTCTCTTTGAATACAGGGATTTAATAATTCCAGAGAAATAGGAGGTTAATGATGCCTGTGGCGGTGATATCCTTCACCTGGAAGAAGATGAACCGTAAAATCCGCATACTCCATCTCTCTCATCTTCTACATTCAGGCATTTTCCTCTATACTTCTAACATTTCGTTCGGTTTTTCATCTCATTGTATATAGTTAATTATTATTTGTTTTCTATTTTCTCACTATAATTCCAGTGCTTTTACTGGAGTACTTAATCAAAATTATTGCCATAATGTTTTACTAACCTATTTTAATGCATTATGTATAACCAATCTAAACTTTTAATATACATAGCTTAGAATTTCATGACCTAGTTTACTTTGAGCCAATACACCCAAATATCAAATTCATACTAAATGCATTAATTGTTCATTAATCATTATTACCTTATAAATTTGGAGTAAGTGCAGGTATATATATTCAATTCTGATTTATCATTTTTAATTCCCTTTTGTATTTTCATTTATTTTCTTTATTTTTCTTATTTATGTAATTTGATGTGTATTTTATACGCCTGTCTTACCACATCCTACCATATATTTTGTCTGATTAGTATACTTTACAAACCCTCTTTACTATGTAAAAGTAATAATTTCCAGCGTCTCAATATGATTGCAAACATTATTGTATTGTCTTGTATGTACTGTGTTCCGTTTACTTTTCTTTTCAGCGGGTCCATCAAGTCTGGTAAAACCCTTTCAGAGTTAGGTACAGTGACCTCTGCTGGTGTTTACTTTACTCCTCACAATATTACGAAAGTGATTGACAACATCCGTTACAGCAGCATACATCAGGTTGGAATGAATTGCAAGAGCTTCAATACAGATAGAATTTTAGAGTTCTTTCAATTTTGAAGAGAATGAACGATGCAAAAGTACTTTCAAATGACGTAACACTCAGAAAGCGATGGTTTGTGGTCAGGTGATTATAGAGACCATATGACTTTGCGAATTCCACCTATCCCTCAGTTTTATTAAAAGACTTGCAAAAGGAACCGTTTTACCGGAATTTCATAGTGTGTTGGAGCACTATTCTGCATACACAACTCTTTGATTAAGTGACGGGAAGTTTTCTGCTCAAAATTCTATCACCCAGTATTTATAATTGATCAACATTTTAAGATATTTTAGATGCATAAGATAATCTTCACCTGTCGCAGTACCCATCTCTAGTCACATTTTAGACAAAATTCTTCGAAGAAGGATGATCATCCTATGAAGGATAAGGTGAATTTAGATTGTTAAGTTGTTTCTTAGCAAAATCTGTATTCTTTGTAGCCTCTTTATAGCAAACCACGTATCTTTATCATTACGTTTTCTTCTTAAACATTTAAAGAACTTTTATCTCACCCAGTTTATGATTCTCTTTCCGATTCCAGCAATTTCTTACAATATATGATCACAACAAGGTAGTATAAATAAATAAAATTGTATTAATAAGTTTACATTTGATTAAATGTTATTTTATTTATTTCAGTATTGTTGAGAGACATTTTTATGTACACTATAAATAAAAGTCTCAATTTATCTGTCTAATGATTATTCTCTAAAGATTAATTAAGAATAGCAGCACGTTAGGAAAAGTAATAAATTTTATGATGTCAGTGTATGGCTAATGAAAAATATAGTCTAAGTATTATTGCAAAATATTTCTTATTACAGTATAATTTATTATATACATTTCAATCCTTAATCAAAGTTGATTTAAACTCACTATAAAATTCGTTATATCGTGATTTGTAACATTCTTGAGCTCTGCAGGGTACAGGAAATGAAGCATGAGATTATTTAACCCTTTTAAAGCCGTCATCTATCTGTAGCCACTCGAGAAAGAGATAGAAAAAATACAAAATAGAACACTCCGTCTTTCTATATTCTCACAATGAAATTATGTTTAAAAAATAACAATACTTACTTATTTTCCTTATTTTTGTAAAATTATATTTTCTGCCATTGAAAGACAAACATGCTTTAACATTTTTCTTTACACACCGATCTAAAATGCATTATGATACGATCGAAAATCATTCAGTATTTTAGACATATTAGAATATTTGTATATCCAATCATTCTACACTTTATTTGATTTATTTTTGGCAGATTAAGTAGTGAGACTTCATCTTATGGTGCAAAGCAATGTTTTAAGCTAAGTTAAGTACATCTTCATTTTTCTGAAGAATCGTAGTTTTCCTGGAAATTTAGGTAGATACACGTAATAAATATGTGCACATAAGTATGTGTATATAATACTTTCAGTTTTCTTCATTTCAATTTAATATAAAACTAGATATTTTCAGACAATTTGCATATAGTGTATGTAATTTGTGAAATTATTTATAATTTCCCAAATTACGTTAAGTAAAAAATTTATTGTCAATATTTAGAATGATAATGAATTAAAGAAATGAATAGATCAAGGATGTGATAAAAATTGCTCAGTTATTCATACAAGTTTGTCTTACAATTAATAAACATTTAATGCACTAATTGGAAACTGATCGCTATATGTAAGCTTAATAATTTTCAGGAAGGCCAAGAAGTGCAAATTTATATTCCAGTTGAGACTGATAGGTTTCATAGCAGAACTTTATAGGTGGAGAAACTGCAATTATATTTTTTGGTAAGGTTAAAAGCAATCCCAAATTCCATATTACATTAAGTTCAATGGTAAAAATGTAAGATCTTGAAATCACATATCAGTCATTTAAATTCAATGAGTTACTCTTTAATGGATATTAAATAGCATTTTGTAGTTCACTAACACATTCTCACTATATATAAGATAATTTAGAAATTGTAACCTTTCTAGCTGTATAACTTTTATATTTCATGTATGACAAAGCTTGTTTTATTAAAAATAGATAGAATTACGTAATTCAGAAAATAAAAAAAATGAAATAAATAATCTAATTACCATTCTTTGTTTCCAAGTAAATATATGTAAAGTAGGTACTACATTTTAACAGAACACCCAAAAACAAAGTATAAAATTCCCTCTATTGAATTAATTGATTTATAAGGTAAACTATATAGCTTTAAGATACTGAAATATTTTTAGCAAATTAATGTATTTTTATAAAAAGCAGCATTATGTATTACATTGAAAGGTTTTAATCAGAATTTTGTTTCCTCGAAAATAATTTGTACGTCTAGAAAGACGCAGAACGTTTTCATATCACTCCGGTAAGTGCAATAATGAGATATAAGTATAAAAATTTAAAAAAATATATTTTATATTTATATATAAAAAATAAAAGGGTCAAATGTTATAAAAATAACCATTTTTATATTAAGTAATATATTACTTTACTTTTCTAGCAAATTGAATGCATTGCAGAGATCAAAAACAAAAAGTGCAGTAGTTTCTTGGTTTGAATATGTATGTTATCTCTTTGCCTACATACAATATAAATTAGGAAACTATAACAAATATATACATATATTAAAAAATAATTCTTATTGTAAATGCTCTATTATACATAATTATTCATGTCATTATACTTAGATTTCTTTTAGAAATGGAGTTCTATTAAAAAGATTCATGCAAATGCAACAGATTTTAGTGTATTTAAAAAAAATGTTATATTTTTTATTTTTCATATACATTTATATAATATAGTATTCAATAAAGAATGTATTTGATAGTGAATTAGTATCGTAATATAATGAAATGAACATTTTATTTCACTATATGAAATTTCCGAGCTGAAAACAATAACAAGAAACTTGTTTCTATTATGATAAACATCTTTAATAAATTTTTCAATTATCTAAATTTATGATTTAAAATGAACTTCTTAAGATTATTTTTTTAACATTATTTTTTTATATTTTGAAAAGAATATTTTTCAGGGACATATTTGACAAGCTGTTTAAGCAGCTGCAAAAACTTCTATTATTTTACGATTTCTTATGAGCTTTCACTTCATTCATCTCGCGTTGGTGTGTGTCAGAGTTTTATTTTTAACATGATACTGAAGGAATTTTTAATACTGCTTCCAACAGGGGTAGGGGTTAAAACGTCTGTCGAACTCTTTCTCAGAAAAGTGACAATCCTGAGAATCACTGTTATTATTAAGGTGATAGAATTCCAAAGGAATAGTTTTCTTTTTCTTTGTTTTTTTTTTTTTTTTTTTTATATATGATACTTCAACGAATATTTTTATCAAAAAATCTCTTTTTGTGGGCGGAGGAAGAGTTGAAAAACACAATGACGCAATGCAAAGAAAATGAAAAGGAAAAAAATTCTGTTTCAGTTGAAGGAGAAAAGGGGAAAAAACTGTTATTTTTCCCCTTAGAAAAAAAGCTGTCATTTATCTTGGGCTCGTGCTATTGCTTCTATTTTATATATATCTATCTATATATATATATATATATATATATGAATTACTCTACGAGAAGGAGAATGGACACATCATTTTCCAGTACAAATATGATGAATGTTTTGTGAGCCCTAAGTTTGGAAGCATCGAGCCTTCCGACTGAGGTTTTCAGCAAAATATCGATCCGAATGAGGGTGTAGAGAAAACTCAGGGGTAGGGGGTGACAGAATGCCTTGAAAGTGTAGGGGTGAAGAAGGAATCGATAGAAGAAAGGAAATAGGGTTTGTAAATATTTAACTTGTTTCAAGTTACCTTCCGCAATAGGAAAGAGGTGATTAGGAGACAAGTTTTAGGATAAAGTCTTGCCAGAGTAGCCGAGGATTATGAGAGTTTTCCTCATTGCTCTTCTGCGTTTCCAGCTTTTCCCTCCAATTTCCCTGCATTCTGAGGCACCTTCTTTTGATTATCCTTCAAAAAAGGAAATGCAACGCTCCTTAGAAGTGTGCAGGGGATAAATTGGAAAGTTCATTTTTGTAGGAAAGATAACTGACAACAAGGGGGGAAATGGGTAGACCGCAGAGACGAAGAGAAATTTCTTTGTTGCTTATTTTAAAAATTTGAATGTAAATTTAAAATATGTAGAAAAACTTATAGGCTAAATATATATATATATATATATATATATATATATATATATATATATATATATATATATATATATATATAGTAACTTGTGTTAAAAATTACATTAAAATGATTATTAAAATAATATCGATTAATGTACATGATATATATTACTGTAACAAATTAAAAAAATAAGAATAAAATATGATAAAATAGTTCATATATCATATAAAACAAGAAAAATGATAAGAAGAAACTATTAAGCATTTTACGTTTATCAAGTTTCTCTGATCAAAATTTTCTTTTCATAATATAATTAGTTCAAGATAAAATGTAAATAAAAGTTGTGTTCATTATGGAGTATCGCAGATTTGTGAACTTATTGACTTAAAGAGATAATCGTTACACACAAAAACATTGCAAAATATTTCATTGTTAGTAGAACGTAGTGTTGATTGCACGAATTGAATTGATGTGACATATATATATTGAATGCAAATGACAAATTTTCTTATAATGTGAAGAAATCAGATTACATCATATATATATATATATATATGTACGATATAAACCACCATATAATAGTATTTTAATATAGTTATATGTATAATAGTTTAAGAGAAAAAATAATTGTGTAATTTAGATTAAACTCTTCTAAATAAAACAATTTTTTAGTTTATTTAATTAATATTACTTTCAAATTTTTTAATGAAAATGTTTATTTGTTATCATTTTTAGAAAAAATATATTTTAAGAACTTTTTCTTCTCACCGAAACCTGTAAATACATCTAAACATCTCACTTTTTTTAACTTTGAAGAATTAAGAAATTCCACCTCATTATGGTATCTTCATCTCCACTTCCACTCCTATTAGATAAAGAATATTAGATCCGACATAACTGTAAACCTACATGTGCCTTCGCATCATGATGATTTTAAACGGAGTCAGGTATAGAACACTGAAATTTCCAGTCCCGAAAACAATGTCTTTCTCCACAAATATATTTTGGCACACAGGTGTAATATATTTCAAAAGAACACCACTAAAGATAAATTTAATTTATTGTTTAAGTTAATATCATTATCTACAACATCACCAGAATAACTATCAAATTTAACCTAAATTTTTCCGAAAACTAACCATGAAAAATGTAAGAAAAATTAAGCATTACAAACCTTAAAAACTTTTTTGTTATTCATTTTGATATTACTTATTACGTCAGTTGATCACGAAAGACGTTTATCGCACTAACAAATATATTCCTGCTCAGTTATAATCCAATGACAGTTAATGCCTTTATAAGCGTATTTCAAGAGATTTGTGTATCTATTGTGTATATTACTTGAATGCAAGAAAGTAAAGTATTCAAAATTCTGTGTATTTATAAGAATTTAAGTGGTAAAGCAACTAAATGCTTCAATAACTTCACACAATCAATCCGCAATCTTCCAAAGGAGATATTACCTTTGCCACGGATCATTAGTTCCAGTTGCTGTAAATAATGCTGTTAGTCATTTAAAAGCACCTTGAAAACATTACGCTCCATTATGTCGAACGTGTGTTACTTTTTTTTGGTTATTACTACTCTCGTAACTAATGAAAATTGTGTTCGTTTAACACTTCGCTGACATCACCATTAAAAGATTTTCGGTTAGAGCTTACGAAGATTTACTACTTTGGGATTTAGAATAAGGTAAACAAAAAATCTTCGTTAGGGAAATTGTCTTCAATCATTCTTGCATTAAATATTGCTTTTCAGCCAATTTTTAATCCTCAAAAACTGCCACATTTGCCTAATAAATATCAATATGTTAAACTAAATGAAATTAAAAGTGATTATAAAATTTTGCATGATTAGAATGTAGTATCTTAATTGATTATCGGCTATGACATATTAATGATTCAAGATTTTTTTTAATTTCTGTTATTTAATTATTTTTTGGTATCAAATAGGAAAGAACACAAATTATTTCCATATAAAAATTTCATCTGTACTCTATGATGATTGTATGTGTGTTACTCTTCTTTTAAAAATAATAAAAACAACAAGTAAAAAACAGACCTTTTACCCTGCGGAAACAAATGAAACACATGAAAAATTTAACTTAAATTATATTTTTCGGAATGTGGCCTTTATGAACCTTTTTCTTCAACAAATAAATGACAAATATATCAATTCAAAAATACCTTAACTGAACTCTTATACATACAATCTGTCTCGGGACAGATTAATATGGGAATAAATAAACTTCAAGTAAATTTTTGTAAAATAATTGTCTTTTGAAAAGTTTTTAGTTATTATGCTGTGTTGCATTAACTTAAACTATCATAATTTTCATTGCAAATGATTATGCTGTTAGATTTCTCTGTATTAAACTCAATGATATCTAAATTTTAAAACATACTGAATTAAGCATTTCTAACGGTTGGAATCTATTTTTTATCATTTATTCAATCAGTAATATTTGAAAACTGTTTGAAACCTGTTAACATACCTTTGTCAAATATCCCAGCTCACCACTAATTTTAGCCTCAGTTTGTAATTTTAAAATATCATTTTAAGTGAAACATTTACATTTCTTTGTGGTTATTTTTAGTATATAATCTCACCAGATTTTAAGCTCTCAAATTAGAGCTTTTAGTAATAAACAAAGCTTGTTCTTTCCTAAATTATTAAATAATTAACTCTTGAGAAAATAATTACTGAATAATCACTTTAATCTTAGGAAATTTTCTTACATTTACTTTTATACGAACCAAATAAAAATCCAATAATTTTCAACAAAAGATTTTAATATTAACACCAATTGCACGTCAGCTCAAATGATGACTGTAACTGAGCTCCTCGTGATCAGAATCGGCTATCGAATAGTTAAAAGAATTAATATTATCAATATTTTCTAAATTATCTTCACGAATTTTTCGGTGATAAAATCATAAGTGAAAAGAAAAATGCATACATTTTATATAATGTGGAAATCGCTTAAAATCATTTCACTTTAGATTCAATGTTTCTTAATTTTTTTTTTAAATTTTTTGTCTTATTTTTCCATTACTCTAATATTTTATATTTGAATTAGTTTAAAATTTTATTGGCATGCTTTTTAAATTCGTATATATTTATTTGTTAAAAACCTTAAATTTAGCTCTATGTTAATTTTTAAAAGAATTAATTTTACCCATTAACTATTTCGGTAAATTTATATCTGTTTCAAACTATATTCAACAATAAGTATTTAAGAATAAAATAAAAAGTATTGCACGTGTTTTAAGATTTCTTTATCTAAGTTAATGAAAAACAATTAATTCCAAAAATTTTTATTTGCAAAAGGAAATAAAAAAAAAGAAGTTTTCTTTTCATTTGATGAAAAAATTTATTAATTTGAGTTTGATAAATGAAATGAATTAAAAAGTATCTTTAATTTTCTTTGTTTCAGTGTTATTGACATATTCATAGTGTAAAAAACAAAGATAGGAAAGAGTTCTTAAAGTTAAATATTTACAGAGTTCCATCAGTGAAGAATTTTTTTTTTATTATATTTACTTATATATATTATAACGTATAGATTTTGAATTTCTTTGATATGATAAAACGAATAAAATACAAGTAGTTTTCAAATATAGCTTTACAATGTGTAAATTATAAAGAAAAATTTCTTTAAAAATATATATGTTACCAAAAAAAAACAGTTTCATTTAATTCTTTAAATAAAAAAACACTTAGAAATGGGAAACTAATGAGTGAATAAAAGAGGTAAAATCTATTATATCTTGCTTTATTTTCATCAGCAAAGCAGCTTCATTTTCCCAAGACAAGTCTCGACCATCATTTTTTTCGTTTTTAAGCATTTGCGCATTTGAGCTTTCAGTTAGGAATTAACTAGGTACCTAATTAAATAGAAAGCAAAATCCTGTTTCAATAAACTTTGCGTTGCTTAAGCAACTATGTAAAATATCTTTTGTTTATTATCTTTGCAAAAAAAATTTTCTTTTATACAAACAATTAATCGAAACAAAGAAAATGCATCTTATTATAAGATTTCTTATGGATATCAAATATTCAAAATGGAACGTAAATATAATAAAAAACGATTATATTTTGATATTTGTAAACTTTTTCTAATTCTAGAACACTCTAGCTTTAAGAGCAATACTGTTCAAATATTTAAGGAAGGATTAATATTTTGTGAAGCTAGAGGATATTTCTTACAAAATTTTCATTGTGATATTATTCATAGGAAATGTACTAAAAAGATTCATACATGAACCTTATTCATTGTATCAACATATTCTTACGACCTAATAAAAATAATCATATTTTATATTACTAAACATTGTATTTCCAATTATTTTTCAAGTACAATTATGAACAAATGCTTAAAAAGTATTTTACTCTATAATCTAAATGTATATACTTTAAGTAAATAATATTTACATTACTTGAAGATCAGAATTTTTGAATTTTAGATCAATTCTTCTTTATAAAAATCGTAACAAAGAATGTTTTTGAAAGGAAATAATTTATAATTGTATGTAGAGAGTAAATCAATATAATTTAATAAGCATTACAATATCTTCAGTTGTACGCTTTATATAAGAACTTGGACAGATGACAATTTATTTTTGTATAAGAACTTAGGCAAATGGCAATTAATTGTTACATTTTAAGAAATTGGCATTTAAACTAATAGTTTTATTCTAATAAACAAGCTAATTTAAAAAATATTTGTATTTGGAAATCACTGTATTAAAACATATTAATACAATGATATATTCTTCTAAACTCATCAACATTTTATATAAATAATTGTGTTTTCATTTTCATATTAGTGAAATCTAAAAAAGCTTGTTTAATGTTAATGTTAAAATTATGATATATATATCTATATATATATATATATATATATATATATATATATATATATATATATATATAGATATATATATATATATATATATATATATATATATATATATTTATACACTGGGTGTGCAAAAATTAATGACGAAATGGAAAAATCAGCATAACAGTGAAACAAATAGGTATATCGGAAAGAAAGATCAATCAGAAGATCGACTACGGTCTACACAAGGGCGTACTCAAATCGCGCAACATGACATAAAGGGAGAATGTCGGAGGGGTGTAAATCAGACTGGCGGTGTACGCTCAGCGCTTCTGTGAAAGCTATTGCACGCCATATGTCAGTTTAAACGACGTAGAGCTGATTAATCAGTGTGATATAACGAACAGGCAACCTCGAAGAAGACGACATCTAGATTACTTTAAGCGAGTTCGAATGATTGGGAAGACTGAGGAAGGTCGGTGTATGACAAGCGTGGCTGCGGAGTTTGGAATCGCACACAGAATCGTTTCACGAATCTGGAGAGCATTTCAAACAACAGGAACAGTTGTCCGAAGTCTTAGCAGTGGTCGCTCACGAGCAACCACGACAATCAACGACTGGAATATGGTCCTACAGGCAAGAAGGAACAGGCGGCAGACGAGTGGAAAAATCGCGAGACTCCTCCAGCAGACGACTGGGCGACCGATATCATGGTTTATAGTCGCCAGGAGGCTGCACAATGGTGGTCTATTCGCACAATGACCTTTACGTTGACGTGTACCATTAACATCTGCCTATCTAGAAAGACCTTTGAGTGGTGCCGAGAACACTAGAACTGAACGGATCAAAAACGGGGTCGAATACTCCTTGCGGTCGAGAGCAGATTTAGTCTGACTATCGATTCTGGACGCATACACATCTGCAGAGAGCAAGGAACACGCTATAACCCCTTCAACATTGTCGAACAGGACCGGTTTCGAGGTCGCGGTGTTCTCGTTTGGGGGGCGGCATCATGCTTGGTACACGAACTGACCTTTATATCGTCCAAGGAGGTTCAGTCCCCGAGTCCCGTTATTGTAATTATATTCTCTTCCTTATGAGCGTCTTTTTAGAGGAGCTATGGGTCCCCAGTAACACTTTATGGACGACAATGCTCCACCTCCTCGTACAGAGTCTGTCGAAGAGCTGCTGGAAAGTGAGGATATTGAATGCATGGATTGGTTGGCAAGGTCCCCGGATCTAAATCCAATCGAACACGTGTAGGACATTCTAATGAGACGCACGTCACCAATCGCCAGTAACGATTGCGGAGCTGCGAATGGCTCAACAAGAAGAATGGGCAACAGTACCTCAACAACTTATTGACAATCTCATACTCAGTATGGACAGACGATTTCAATCCTGCACAGCAGTCAGGGGTGATCATATCCCGTACTAAAAGCTGGATGTTCCTCGCTAGAGAACTGTTATAAGGATGTTTCAGCCGTCTTTGTCATCCTGCTCCATGCTCATTTTTCAATAAAGTTCCTTTTTAATCATTTGAAACATTTTGGGCAGTTACTTTTTTCCATATTTTTACATCTGGAGGATGTTCTGGTATGATATTTATCGAGTTGGAACACTGCTGAGCGACGCTGCACTAGTAAAACCGTTACGTCTTTAATTTTTGCATAGAAAACTGCATATATATATATATATATATATATATATATATATATATATATATATATATATATATATATATATATATATATATATATATATACAAGAAAACTTGGCCTATTTAATTAAAATTTTATTCCATAATAAATCAATTTGACTTACTCCTTAAAATATTTAATGCATGTAACTCTATTTTAAAATTTGTAAAGTATTTTGCTTGTTATTAAATTATTTTATGTTAACAATTGCTTAGTTCTTAGTTATAATAACCAACTACTATTTTTCTAATTCAAAGTAAAAACAGAATTCTGAAAAACTATAAATCCGTATTTTTTTTTCCGACATATTTATACTAGCTTATAAATTCTAATAACAGTATGATGTGTCATTGAAAATGAGTGGTAGTTACTTTGTTTTGATGAAACTTTGAACAGTATCCATTATATTCCTGTAGTGTTAAAGCTGTATCCAAAAGTTAAACTTCAGTAGGTTACCAAACACCAAATTTATCAGTTATCGAACGGACTTTCCATGAGGTAATTTAAATTCCAATATTACTCTGGATCACAAGTTCTCAACATCTTTCAGGAACAGAAGATATCTATTTAAAGACTCCAGCCCAATTTTCTCTATTATTTAAGCCGGTTATTGAAAAAGATGAATAGTAGGACTCTGGAATCTGTTTGAATCGCTGTACCTGGATATCATGCATAATCTGTTATACTCATTTCCCAGTTGCATAAGTGCCTCTTCATTGCATTCAAATTTAAAATACATAATTCCATAAATAATAACTAACAAATAAGTTCATATAAATTAGATTATATATGAAAGATGAGGATGTAAATGATAATTAAATCGGTTATCTAATAATGAATCGGTAATTTTTTCGTAAATATATACTAAAATCGATGGTAAATTAAATTTGTTTTAAAGTAGATTAAAATACATAGATGAATAATTTTTAATAATATTCAAATGTTTTAAAGTATAGTCAGATTTATATGGCTTAAAACATTTGTGCGAGTATCCAAAGACACATTATGCAGCTTTCACATATTAACTAAGCAACCAAAATTACATTCTTTCCTTTACTTGAAGATTCAAAAACAATTTAAATCATTTCTAGTTAAACTATGATATTGTTTTCGATTTATTTTAAAGACATTTATTTAAAATGATAATAAATGACTCTACATTGAAAAAGCAATTTATAAGTTGCTTATTTTAAAAGTAATAAGATATTAAGAAAACTATTTTCTGCAGAAAAAATAAAAAGTTTCAGTTTAATAATATAATACAGTTTAAAAATAAAATTAAAATGAATAAGTCTATCAAAGTTTAACAAAAACATATTATGAAGTTCTTGAATTTCAAGTAAAGAAAAAAAATCATGACAAAATAATACAATTTATAAGATAAACTGCAAGTTAATTTCAGTTATTTTCTCCTTGGAGAAAATATAGGATTTCTATAGAATACATGTTCAGTTTTTCGTATAATGTAATAACAAATTTGAAACAAGAGAAAATATTCTGTAGCAATCGACATAGAAATATGTTTGAAGAAATGAAGATAATATTGTACTGCTAATATAAAGAATTGTATTGTTAAGACTCCAAAAATTGTTTTTGTTTTGCAGAAAGTATGTTTTTTTTATCTAAAGATGAACATTTAAAGTTTCAGAATATATTCTGTAAAATAAATATTTTGAATTTAAATTTATGTAATAAAAATGATAAATTAACATTAAAATTTAGGTTCTAAATTTCTAAAGTAACTTTTATATAAATACAGTGAAATTTTAAATTTCTTGTCCATGAAAAGACATTAATATGACAGTATTCATAGAAATTTTAAATATTTTATGGTAATGAATGACACAATAATCATTTATATCAGTCTAATGACAACAAAATATGTGATCCACGTACATAGGAACTTCCGACTAGTACAGAATGCTTAATTTTTATGTTTATTTCAATTAATAATATATTCATTTCTAAAATTCTATGCAAAAACTTTGTTTAACTAATAAAATTGTATGTATGAAAACTGAAGATGTCTTAAAGTGATGTGTCATATAAAAGCTGATATATATTTAAGAAATAGATTTTAAATAATTTATATGTAAATATAATAATATATATTAACACATTTGCTGACACAAAACTTATATATCCATCAGAAGGAAGTATTATTCACCATTTTTAGAAATGTGCATCAAAATTTTAAAGAAGACTTTAAGAATCACGCACTAAATTATAAAAAAATGCTTCTCTAACATGTCTAAAAAACCTATTTCTTCAATCTTTGAAGCTGCTCTAAAAAGAAATCATATCGCTTATAACCGCCGATCTGCATTCTACGCCATACGACATTGTGCGGTGATGACGCTGCAGAGCTATACTGGCAGGGAAAGTATTAATGTACTGAACAACACTAATCCAAATAAAGTAAAATCAGAAATTATTAAAAATTATAGGCATTAAACAATACTTATGTAATGTAAAATGCATGTTTCAGATGCGTTTCTCATTATTTAGTTTCGGCGTTTTATTCTATGATTTAAAGTAGAGAAACATACTTTAAATTACAGAGTTTTCCATTAGTTAACAATAAAAAAGAATAATGATATATTTACAAGCAATATCAAAAATGTTAAGACATATTACCATGTAAGATTTTCTTGAAGTATTATTTCTTAAAGTATTTATTCTATGTGACTTTCATTAAAATAAAATTCACATTCTTCTTATTTATAAGGGAGGAAGTATAAGAATGTATTAATGATATATTATGTAAGGAGAGGAAAGAAACCCATCCTGGTTCTCTCTCTCTTTCATTAACATATATTTGTAACGAAAGAATTAAGAGAAATCTATTCAGCAAACTTTTAGTGTTGTTCGATTACAAACGACTTTATGTGCTATCTGGTTGTGTGATTAGTAAGAAAACCTACATTTGTCAAAAACAGTAATATTTTATCTATGATCAAAAGGAATAAAACATATTTTATTTTACTCATTTTGAGTGACAGATAATTGCTTTTTACTCTAATCCAAATTTAGCAAACTTAACATGAATGAATATTTAAATAAGCAAAATCTTTTGAACTAAAATGAGGCAAATTATAATACCGTGTATATATATATATATATATATATATATATATATATATATATATATATATATATATATATATATATATATATATATATATATATATATATATATATATATATATATATATATATATATATGTATATATATATATATGTATATATATATTTATATATATATATATATATATATATATATATATATATATATATATATATATATATATATATATATATATATATATATATATATATATATATACTTATATTTACGTCATTTCCTTATCTTTATGTACATCTAAATTATAGTTTATAAGCTCAGATATACTGAAAAATTTTTTTAAATTTCATTTTATTATCAAAATTTTAAAATTTTGTTTAAAGCTGTAATACTTTATTCAATTTTCATATGATTCAAAGAAAATAATAAAACTATTTATGACATTGCACTTAGTTTGCACTTAATTAACTGCATGATTTGAGTACATGAATTCCACTAAATTAACTCTCAATAATTATTTACAGAACTGATTTTTTTACATATAATATTTTTATAAAACTTTTATGGCTCAATGAACTTCTTCACTTGACTTTCATAATTTCCTTTATTTTTGGCATTATATAAGTAAAAATATTTTTAAATGAGAAATAATTTTTAAATACCCAGCCTTAACAATTGTATTTAATAAAAATCATACGAATCACGATAAATCACATTCTATTTGCATTTTAATTTAACAAAAGCATGCAACTTTTTGCAGTTCTTAAAATTAAAAATTAAATGTATCATCTCCAGCAATTTTCTGACAGCTTTAATTTTTAAACGTTATTTAAATTTTATTAACAAAATGTATAATAATATGAATTGTATAATATCTTGTAAATGTATTCACTAAATTTTTATTTAAGCAAAAATTTTAAAAAATATTCCTTTTAGTACCAACAAATGAATATCAATATAATGCTAAACTTTAAGCATATAATTACCTTATTTTTAAACTGTAGAAGCGATAAAGATAAATTGGTAATAATTAACTGACAATTGCATTAAATAAAAACAAACTTATTAAGTTAATTTGGTCAGCTATTTAAATCAATTATAAAATACAATGAATTTAATTAGCTGACAATTTATTGTCGATAACAATTTAATAAGCAATATTAATTAGCTGCAAATGGAATTCTGTAGGACTGTGAACTAAATACGTTACAATCATGAATCATTATAAAATTTAATTCATTAAAAATATCATTTACACCGAGAGATCATGACTGCAAAAACTATTTCATGAATGTAACAAATTCAAATTAAAACATAAAGTAATGATTATCGCATTCAGTATTTTATAAAATATACTTTGTATGACTTTAGGAATAGTTAAGTTGAAAAAAAAAGTTTTACTTTCATAATAATTGCATGTTTACTTGTATATAATAGTTTTCATAACTTATTAAACATACTGGTGAGATTGCTTAGCAAAATTAATGTGAAAGTACAAAAATATTGTAATATAATGCTTCACTGTTTTGAGAAATATATTATCAAGAAGAAAAAAATATCATATTTATATAATAAGGTATAGAATATATTCATAATAAGGAATATGCAATTTTAAACTTTTAAGAATTCCCAAAGCTCTAAGAAATTTATTTTTCTTATTATAGTTAGCACAATGTATATACTTTTAAATATTCTAAAGAAATATTTTGCAATTTCTTTTAAAAATGCTTTATATTTCAGTGTGATTTTGAAATTTTAATTTTACTATATTTGATGAAATACATAACCTATTACACTTTCTAAGAGAAAGAGTTAAATGTTTTCTTATAATTTATTTTATATAAAAGGATTATAAGCACTTAAGATCAAAAGCAGCCTATTAACTGAATAGTTATAATAAAATGAAGCAGCTAACTGTAAAAATTATATAATTACACTAATTAGTAAAGTATTAAAGAGTAAAATGGTTTAATGACAGTAAAAGAATATATACTAAAACTTTCTAAATAAATTAAATTTTTTATAATAGGCATTTCTTGATTTTGAATAAGAATTATTACTTGCCAATTTAATATCTAGAATTTATATATAGTTCTTTCTGCAAGACAAATTAATTTTTCAGTAATTTACGTGAAGTTCCATATTTTATTGTTTGATATTCTCAACTTAAATAAAAATACATACTTGAACATGCTTGGAATTATCATTATGATTTTATTGAAATGCGTCTAATTTTACTGACATTAGTATTTTTTCATTATATATAACTTGAATATTCCTTAAAAAATTCCATATTTCATTCTCAGATATTTTTAGTTTTCAGACTAACACACATACTCATACTTACCTACATATATATATATATATATATATATATATATATATATATATGTGTGTGTATATATATATATATATATATATATATATATATATGTGTGTGTGTGTGTGTGTATATATATATATATATATATATATATATATATATATATATATATATATATATATATATATATATATATATATATATATATATAAAATTGTATTTGTAATTCTCATATCAGTACATGAAATTAGTTTAACTAATCCTGAATGTTGGTTTCACTACGGTATTCTGTTTACATGCATGGTTTTGTCTTCCTAAAGCTATTTTCCAATGTTTAGCTGAAATCAATTTTTTTTTTCCATCTGAGATCAAAATAGATGTAAGAATTTTCAGCAGTATTTAATTCAAATTAGAATTGTGATCCAGATAGTTTTAAACTTATTTATAAATTTTCTCAAATATTCTTAGTTAGAGTTTTTCTTCAATACTTTTTAGATATTAATGTTAATTAATAAATCGGGATCATCATTAATTTAATAAGAGATATTATTAAAGTTTGAAAGGCAAACAAATAAAGAAAAATGCTGCGTTTTTGTTAGATCCTTTATAAGGACTTCAAAAAATTAAAAACAAAGTATATGAAATAATGGTTATCCATATAATTTCCTAATTTTGTGAGAGTATACGAAAAGCGGCAAGCGAAATTTCGATCAATATGAAAATATTATGTTAGTGAATAGTTTTTATTTATAACTCACAATAATGTACAAAGAAAATATCATGTATTTAGAACAAATGATTTATTTGATGATTCATTAAATTAGTGACCAATGTTTAATAGAAAGATTTATTTTATAAAAATAATCAGAAACAAACTATATTTGAACTATTCACACAAGGTTACATTGCTAATGTACACACACAGTACAAAAGACAAATGAAATAACTTTTATAAAATTCTAGCGCGAACGGAAATATACAATAGAATAAATATTTCTTATAAAATTATAAAGGTAATGAATGAATTAGTGTTGAACATCTATGATTGGAATATAACATAAGCAATTAATGCTTTTCGAATTAAAGACTGAAATCAAATTTGCCTCTTCAAACACAGTTTTTAACATCAAAAGAAGCTACAGACTTAAGTAGTATAAGCATGTTTATGGAAGTCGACACAAAATGTATTGCAATTCTGTAACGAAGATAAATTTCAGAGTAATCATTGAGCCATGAATCAATGGAATTTTTTGGTTGTTCTTATCGCCACTCGCGGTTACACTTTGCAAAAATGAGGTAGTTACTACAGTTTAAAATAGACGCCGATCAAAATTTCCGAAACAAAAACGTTGTTTTTCAATGAACTCCTCAAACATCAATAGAAATTCCACACATCAAACATTTTAATTTAGTGATGACAAACTGATGAATTTGCATAAACAAAGCAAATATCCCTTACAGAAATATATGTATAGTTTGAGAATATTTACTAATTATAGACAATGGATCTACAAGTTAGATTTCAGATCTAGTTGGCCTGTACATATGGATTATATATCAAATTTAATGTCAATACAATCTTTAGCGGTAACGCAATTCATTTAGAAACCTCATTAAGTTCGATTTACATATTATTTCTAAAGTTTCCGGCCTTAAAATTTTATACAAAACTAAAAATATGTATGTGGAAAACATTATCAGAATGAAACTAAATTGTTTCTGTATAATAGTGATATTTCAGAAGCTTTTCTGAAGTTAATGGTATTCATAGATTTTCCTTAAATTTCTTCTTAAAAATTAAACAAATTCTCAACTCTATTAATTACATTTTTGAACGAGCTCCGCAAATGCTATTGATAATTATAATTGTCAGAAGCAATTAATTATTAATTATAAACTGTGGCTGATAATTATAAATCCTGAAGTCTTCTCAAAAAATATGTACCTTAATTTGAATCAATTTGTATGTTATTGACTGAACAGATAACGCTCAACGTATATTTGGATATATGCAATATGCTTTTGAAGTAACAGAAAATAAATTAGATATCTTTTTCATAATTATAAACTATAAACAGTTTTTATTTTCTTGTACATATTTATTATTAACATAAGTTTCACTCATTATAAAAATTAATGTCTAAGTGTTGCTATTAATCGAATTAAAATTAAAAGAGTAAATTGCATTAACAATTGTTTATGTATTTTAAAACGAAAAATACCTACATATATGAAACATCTAGAAAACGCAATGAATTTAATTACTTTACAATATTTAAAAAATAGTATGGGTCATATTTTTAAATTATATCATTGAGTAAGCAAACAGTTATTTTTTTTTCCTGAAAATATCTATGATTTGTAGCAATCTTTTTTAAATAAATATTATATAAAATTAGAAATAAAATTGCATGAAAGATTCTTGTACCTATTTTTAATAATATTTAAAAGTACTTCAACAAACGCATTTCCATGACTGATATA
The DNA here is from genome assembly GCA_030067965.1 of Latrodectus elegans. NCBI lineage: Eukaryota > Metazoa > Arthropoda > Arachnida > Araneae > Theridiidae > Latrodectus > Latrodectus elegans. Next base: position 45,791,512 of record CM057817.1, read on the forward strand.
GTTAAAACCACAAAAAAATATGTACAGTGTAATTAAAATTCTTATTGAAATTAGAATAATTAAATTCAAGAATCAATTCAACATTTCAAGCTCGCATTAAACTCATATATGTATTATAAAATACGATGCAGTATCAGTGTGATTATAGTAAAAAAGTTATACAATATACGTTTTTTTTTTTATTTTTGAGAATTAAGCTTTAAATTTCCACTAACATCTGAAATTTAGAGCATTTTTAAAAACCTATTAAAACTGCTTGTCATTTGAATATCCGTGTACAACTAATTATCTCATATTCTTAGTAATATTCGAATTTTATATAGTGTCGCATGTTAATATAGATTAAATTCATGAAATTAATATTTAATTTACAGTTCTCGCAAAAATTTGAAATCTTTGTGGTTTTATATAACATTTCAGATACATTTTATGAATGTTTTACATAAATAAAAGTATTGAATGGATATAAAACTGAGAACTGGATTTTGAATGTCTACTTTAATTAACATAAACTCTCTTATCAACTATTAATCCTTTCAAGAATAATTAATCCCTTAAGCACTAGTTTACATTAATTTTCAATCTGTAAAAAAATTTCCTTCTAAAATCTTAGTTGTATTATTGATGAAAGATAAACACACTGGATTACTGTATCACTGTTGAAATATGCAGGTGCATATTTCAACAGTTTTTTTTTTGTTTTGTTTCTTTAACTTCTTGTAATGTTTATTTGTTTAATATAATGCTAAATTATTGTAAAAATTTGTGTAATCTTGATTTCTTGAGAAAGCACATTTAATGTATTAAATAATAAAATTGAAATTTTATTGGTGTGTTCCGTTCTTATTTATTTTATAACATCGCTATATATACATATACATATACTTATATATATATATATATATATATATATATATATATATATATATATATATATATATATATATATATATATATATATATATATATATAAAGTTTGCTTGAATATTTATGTCGAAGAGGAAATATTAGTCACATCTTTGGTTATAGATTATTTTTTCTCAAAGTCAGGTGTAAATAAATTACAGGATTGCAAACAAGAAATGAATGAATAAAAAAAAATTAATAAAAAAACTGTTTAGTTGCGTCACCACATTTAAAATACACACATTGTGCTTGTTTTGCTACTGAAGTGCTCAGTTTCGGCATTCTTAAACAAACCACAATGAACTTAATTTGTAGTATCTACAATTATTCGGCATTGATTGAAATGCAGCTGAATGTAAAAATAACATCGGCAGCTTAGATTGCTTTAGACTCTGAAAGATAAAAGCTTACAGCAAATCAAAGATTTATGACAACGAAGATACATGTAACAAAATGGAATAAAGAAATAACAAGCTTCAAACTCTGTATGATATCCAGATAATACTTTGGTGATACTGTGTAGAAAAATTGCTCCTGCAGACTCACTGGTTTACTACCAATTATCTTTCGCATTACTTAATATGAAATATAGGTCTTTCATTCAGGCAACGCAATATGAGATTAAGAAAATTAATTTCTTTATTTGCATTCAATTACTGCGACAATATTTCGTTCATCTACAAAATAGGCAACCGCATGTTTAATGAAAGTATAAAAAGCTCTTATAGCACACTAAAATGAATTGTTTTAGATGCTTCTTGTATAAAAAAAATCTAATCATAAATTTAAAATGGATTATGTTAATATAAAATATCGTTCGTATGTACGATTATCTTTGGTTTGTGTTAATGCAGTTTTCTATTATTTAGCAATAATGCATTTGAAACATATATGATTCCATATCACACGGTTGAGATACAGTAACAGATTCCTAACTTGGAGGTGAATTATTGATTTTATGGTATTCTTAACCTCACAGAACGATGCAATTTGAGGCAGTTAACATTCATAATATGAGTAATATTTAAAAGAAATTTGAATTATATATTTGATATTTTTTACTTGTTATAGTATTTTTAATTATCAGTAGTATGTATAGCTTTCCTCAGTTCCATTCAGCATTACAGCCCTTTAATCAAAGTAGGTTATCAATAAAGGTTTCATTGAAGCAAAATCAATGTTTAAAAAAATATTACCGCCTACAATATGAACAAAATTTAACGTCATTTATAAGAATTTTTTTTTATATTTGAAATTAATAAGTGCTTAAATTGTAATATATTTTGTACATCCTACACCATTATTTCATTTTTAAATACACTTGTCATACAATTATTGATCAGAAATATGTTGAATAACTCATATTGATTACAAAAATTTATACTTACAGCTGTTAAGAGCAATATTTTTTGTCATCAGAGATTCAGAAATCAACATGAAATCATTAAACAAATGTAACTATTAGTTTATAATTTAAATAATACCAAACATTCTTCTTTTACCAATATCAAGATTATAATTCCGTAAGAAATATGTATTATAATTTAATTTTCTCAGTTGATTTACAAAATTCATCTATTACATGGTAAGAAAGTGTAACAAAAAGTAATGATTATTTTTAATAAAATTTAAAATTTTCTATTTAAAATTATATATTATTTTTAACTAAAGGTATTAAATTATATTACATAAAATTATATAAAATGAAATTCAAATCAAATTTAGAAATATACTTAATTTATATAAATAAACAAGTATGTAATATTAATAAATCATATTATATAATTCAAAATAGAAAAAGATCAAATATGCATACAGAAAAATAAAGAATGCTCAAATAGCAGTCAAAATTAAATGTCTCTACATGTCTAGAAATTGCTAAATTTCTGAATTCTTTCATTGTTATTCAAATTTAACGACATGAAAAAAGAAGAATTTCTATTGATTTCTACAAGTAATAGGATTATAATTTTTTGTTAAATTACTCTCCGAATAAATGCTTTACACTAACTAGTGCATTCGATTTTAAATGAAACATGTTAATGAAAATTAAATTAGCTTTAAAGTTGTTTGTTCAAATTGTATGTATATACATATATATATATATATATATATATATATATATATATATATATATATATATATATATATATATATATATATATATATATATATATATATATATATATATATGAATGAATGATGTATGTATGTGTAAAGAAGAGAAAAATCCTAAAATCCAGACTGTAAATATTTTCTATTACATTTAGGGTTAATCAAAGAAGGCAGTTTTCAAAAGAGAAAAAGATCCACCCCTTCTTTTTAGAAGCTAGAAGAAATCCGGAGTTGAAATTTACACGACAAAATAATTACGTCAAGGCCTTACGAAACTTACAAGGAAATCAAATCTGAGTTAATTACGCTCGAAATTAATTTTAAATGCCACTATCAAAATTTCGCAACTAAACACAGTTTTTATTTTCTGTTAGCCACAGATGCTGACATCTTAATATAAGTTTTAATCCATTCAATACTTCTATCCTCAATTCAAACTTCAACCAAAATCTAGCGGAGAAACAGAAGAAAGATTTTGTATAGGCGAGTATTTTTTTTTTAAAAAAAAGCAGCTTCAGCCTTTTCCAAAATGTCTCATATCTATAGATATGTTCAAACGTGATATTTGAATAGTAATGTAAAGCTGTTATCGAGGTGTAGAATAAATAAAGTTATGAGTATGTTTGAAAGGTTCATTTTTTAGAGAGCATAAATCGACACTGTTATTTCTACTTCGTTAAATAGTAACTGCAGAAAGTAATATATGTTTACAGATTAACATCTTAAGTTTACTGCTAACATTCATCACAAAAATATTAAAGATCTTTTAAAGTCATTGTCAAGATTGGCGTTATCATATGATTAATTTTACGTAGGATCAAAATGAACGTTCAATTAAAACCATTGTTTACACCACACTGATCTGCCATTTAGCATTTAGAAAAAAAAACATATTTACATGATAAATGAAATTCATTTTCAGAGGTCATCATTTCATTATCACTAAATTATTCGTTGAAATCAGATTCAGCCTTCCAATTGTGTTGCAAATACCCAAGAAAAGTTTTAACATGATTAAAATGACTTTCAGCTCAATTCCATATGCATTCACTAATTAATAGAAATATGGCCTAAGTAGTTTCGGGTTGAAACAACCTCCACAGATAATGAAGTGTATTTTAACAGCGTATCTTATCAAGGAAGAGAAATATGATCGAGTCTAAGCTAGAATGTCAATCTAATGAATGGTGTCACTCAATTTCAACACGTCCCCAAATCGTTTGTCAAAAAATACCTCTAGTAAGGTTTAAGCTAATTGTGTCTTACGACTGTAAGATCCTCCTGCAGGTTGTAACTCAAAAAGAAATTATTAAAAAAAAACTACTATTAAAGACTCTGCAACACTATATGATCCAAGCTATATGGTGCAAAAGTCTAGGGTTATTACGAGCAGTCTTTTTACCATGCTGCATGACAATGTTTATTGCCTTATTACACAAGTTGTAAATAGTCATCTTTTGCAACAGTACTCTTGATAATTGCACTCAGTTGATCATGATTCCTCACTCAGATACTCCAACAGTATTTGACAGCTTGCTGACATATGACAAACAATAAAATTTTGCTTACACTCTAATTAAAACAAATTTCAAGAAAGCAATGATTTCATTATTTACAATCATTGTATGCACTTACTCTAATTATTATTGATATCTGGTTTTATAAACATTAAAAATTTGACATAAATTTGTAATAAAAATAATATTAAATAATTAAGTTTAAAATATTAAATATTTTATTTCTTACAGAGATAGAAGCTGAACATGTAATAAGCTGTTTAATTTCCTTTGGTAGGTGACATGCTTCTATACTGTAAGGAAGGTACCATGTTTACCCTTTCTTATGTCCCATTCAGCTAAATATTCTATGTTATTTCTCATTCATTTTACCAAAGATAAAACTGAATTGTAAATAAAGTAATTGTATGAAATGTGTTTCTTAAATAACGTCATAAAAAATCTAGTTTCAGTGTTTTCTCGTTTGCTAAGTCTAAAAATCAAAAATACTTAAGTTTACGAAATTTAAATCTACAGATATTTTGAATTTTTTTGGTTTGTTAGAAAAATAAATAAATAAATCCTGCCATTTGAATAAAAATGTTTCAGTATTTCATCAATGTTTGGAGCTATAAGTTTGATTACTTTAAGAAATAATAGTAATTTAAAACAATTATTAAAAAAACATACACACTGAATGTGATATTATTATAATTCATATGTAAATTAGCTTCTGCTCCTCATAGAGTATGTGAAGCTTTAATTAATCTTCCTCAAGTTATTAATGAAAATACTAAAAACAGCTACCATTTTTCATTTAAAAATCTGTAAATTTGGGAAAAGAGTGTAATTTATGATTTTCTCTGAATATTTCTTGCGTTCTGTGGACGTAAACTTAAACAACATTATTAATGTTAGTTTCAAGTTTTATATTAGTTTCAAGTTTTCTACTTCGTATGAAAAACAATTAGGTTTCCAAAACTAGCATTTTCTAAGTACCATCAATCATTCATGTAACGTAAATTATCATATTAGTTTAAATTTTAAAGATAAATTTTCTATTAATGTTACCTTTTATAAATTTTCCAGTAATGCTTACTAATTTATCTATTAGCAAAAATAGCTGACGGAGGTACTGTAATGTGGATTTTAATTAATCACACACACTCCATACCATCACAGAACCTTTTCTTCTGCTAAAAGGGAACAGTTTAAACAGTCCCCTGTTGACATGTTAAATTCATGGTATTATGAGGATGCCTTCAAACCTGTACATGTCCAATTGTTCGGTACACTTGAAAAGGAGACTTGTCAATATACGCACCTTGTTTCCAGTCATTAACAGTTCCATGATGGTTTTTCGGGCACAAGAAATTAGTAAAGGTTAGAGTCATGCATTCCTCAAGGGTACACGAGCAGTTCATTGCCTATGACAACCAATATAGAGGATGTTTCGTTAAATGGTTTGCACTTTAACACTATTTGATGGCCTAAGAATGAAGTCTCAGGACAATTACGAAAAGAGTGCATGTCTAACACGTTAAATCATTATCGTTATTTGTCTATTGTTCCATTATTACACGATATTTTCTACGGAAGTAGCTTCGTGAGAAATTTGATGTTTTTCGGATTCAAAATATAAACGTACATTCTTGGAATGGTCGTACTTTAAAATCAAAGTTCCATAGTTTCCTCAGAGGTGTAGAATCACATCCTTAATGCTCCTATTAAAATACCACAATAAATTAACTTAAATTTTGTTAACCTGCCATTTTAGCAACAGTAAAGGATATTAAAGCTGTTCCAGAAGCTTGTCTTGTATAGGCGTTGACAACCGCAAAGACATAGTCTCTGATTGGTTAAATTTTTTATTGACATACGCATGTTGTACCAGTCTTTTGTCTCTTCAGTTTATATACAGCTTGACATTGGAAATGCACTACCAAGAAGGAGTGGCTAGAAAATTATGCAAATTTCAGGGTAGGCGCACCTTACCAAGTTATGTAAATGACTTGAAATGCGCAGCTCATGTAAGATAAAATGTAAGATGAGGAACCGGCAGAGTGACCATTATCCGTAAAGTCATTGCTGCTTGGAAAATAATCGTTGAAAGTTTGTTCTTGTCCTAAATGTTGTCCTGTAATTACCGAGAATGCCAGGCTATAGTTTACAGAATCTTTTCCAGCAGAAAGACGAGATTTCTAGGGGCATGAAGATCATACTGAGAAAGGAAGGTTGGTCCTCATGGCAAATCACAGATGACAGACACCTGGATGTGTCCGTAGTGAGCCAACTGTGGCGAAGATGGTTGGAAGAAAGAATTGTGGAATGCTTCCGGGGAGCCGATGCAGCAAAAGAGACCTAAGCAATCGTGGATATATGTGTAAGATGGCAGGGGTAAGTAGCCACGCAAAGCACGTTTACCGAAATCCTGCAGCATAGATGCCAAATCTGGAATGGTGTTGGATTAGTGCGATGTAGACGACAAAGTAGAGCCTTATGGTCTTCTCAGATGAGTCACATGTCTGTTTCTTTAGAAATAGTCACCGCTCATGAGAGCGGCGTTGACGTGGAGACAGGTCAATCCTGCAGCAATGTGGAACACCCCACCACACGATAACGCCGCATTATGGTTTGGGGCATCATTGCGTACGATTTCAGGTCATATCTAGTTTTGTATTCCCGGCACTATGACAGCCCAACGTTACGTGGATGATGTGCTGTAGCTGGTGATACTATCCTACCTTCAGGGAGTGCCCAATGCCCTTATCAGCAGAATAAGGCAAACCACACATTACTCACATCAGCCAACATGCCTTACAAGGTGTACAGCTGCTTCCCTGACTATTGTGCTTGACTGATTGCTCAACAATCGAATACATTTGGGATATGAATGGAGGCCACTTGCAGAATTTGCCACCGCCTCATTCAAAATACCCACTTTAATAAACGGTTGAAAGGAAATGAAGAGCCATTAATCAGGACACCATCCGTACACTCATTGATTCCCTGCCTAGATGTGTTGCTTCGTATTTCCCCGTCCACAGTGGTACTACCACCAACTGAATCAACTCTGCTCGCACTCCATATTATGCATATCATTTAGAAATACTGCTCACATTTTGTTCGTTGCTATCTCTCTCTATATCTTTCTGTTTGCTGAGTTTCGCCACATTTTGACAATTCCTTCTTGGTACTAAATTTTCAATGTCGTGCAGTGTGTATAAATTCTAATAACAAATATTTTGAATATTTATATTTTCTTAGTGTTTTGGTGATGTGATAAAATAATCTAGCAAGTGAATTCCAAAAATGTATTAAGAAAGTTTTAGAATTTTTTTTACTTATCAAGTAGCTTATGTCTCGTATTACGAACTTTATCATATTAAATGAAAAAATAGTTGCTAATATCTCCATATAAATTATCAAGCTCAATTTCATGAAAAATATGAAAGTTGGATAAAATATCAAAGTTTATCACATATATTAGAAAATAAGATCTTAGATGTTTAGGAAAAAGAAATCCATTGTTGGCAGAAACTTTGTTTTACGAAATTTGATACATCACTTTTCTTTCCAATGTATGAATATAGAGATAAAGATATTTTTTCCCTGCCGCTCAACATGTCTAGTGGTCAGCGTGCCTGACTACGGATAGGAAGGTCCTGGGTTCGAAGCCCATTCAGGCATGGATGTACTTTCTCTCTCTCTCTATCCTGTCTTTGTCCTTTCCTTGTGAGTGTGAATGAAGTATGAATGATGCCTACCCAATAAACGGGTCCCTATGGCATGTGTGAGGGTGCGATGGTGGCCCTCCCCCTGTGGTGCACGCGGGCCAACGCCTCGGCGGCTAAGAGGTCACTGTTTCTGGCAGGTTTCTTGGGTATCAGGGAACAATAGATTAATAGACTGTGTTGTAGTTCTAACTGTCTACAATCTGCCATTGGAATAATAAAAGAAAATAATTTTTCTTGGATATTTTATTCTACAGAATATATTATATAAAAGTTCAGTTTATTAAAGAGAAATATATTTTAGTAAATGTATGTGTTCGTTATTTTCTTAGTAATATGCTATTTGCCTATTAAAAAAGCACTTATACTATATCTATCTATCTATCTATCTATATATATATATAAATATATATATATATATATATATATATATATATATATATATATATATATATCTATCTATATATATATATAATTTAAAGGGACAAAACCTGATTTAAAAAATGATAGTGTAATATCAGTAACCATTATATTTTTATGATATCAGTATATTTTTGATAAATATATTTCTATATAGCTATATGTATTTCTTGATAGATCATGAAATTGGTATCATTAAACAAGAAGAAAGCTGAGTAAAAAGGAATTATAAAATGTATAGTTGAATATAAAAATAATTTTAAACGATAAATACTGCGATTTTTTATAATAAAAATTACAAATGTTTTATATTTTGAAGTTAGAAAAATACTTTCACTTATATGCAATTGGATTAAATAAAATTGCTTACAATTAACTTGTGTTAATTCTTAACTAAATAATAAATAACGATGTAAGTTATTATAAGCATTGTATCAAAATGGAATCAATCATACCATGCTATCAACCAAAAAATTATTTCACTTTTTACAAAAGATATTATGAATTAATCAAGTTTTTATTCTCTAAAAATATTTTTTATGCTTTCAATGATATTACATTTTATATTTTCTAAACGAACTGGAATGTAAGTTTGGATGTATACAATACAAACTGTTAGAGGAATTTCAAGAGTTCACAACTCCTAAAATGGCAATTATAACGGTACCAAATATTTTCCTTGCGTTCCTTTAAGTTTCCACTCAATATATCACTCTTCGCTATAAGGCCTTAACCAAATTGCCAAGAGCTCATCCCCTCTCTGAAAATGATCTCTTTCATTATACAATATCAGCTTACTGGAGCATCTAAAAAGGAAAAGATTTTTGGTGTATAATAATCTTACAAACACAGAAAACGCCATATCCACATGAATAGTTTAAATTCCAGAGAGATTTATTAAGTCAGGTTAAGAGGTCTTTTTTTCGTTCACATATTGGCTTACATGTCGGAGAATTACTTTGCATTTTTATCTCGTAATTTCTGAAAACTCTGCTCTTACCACAAGCATGGTACATGTAAATATAGCATACCCATTTGCTGCCTCGTTTCCTGGTAATTGGCTTTTTTTCTGTGTAAGAACGCTCATACAATGAGTATTTCGGTGATAAAAGGAAATTGAAATGGTTAAAATTATCTCCATTTCTATTACTAGATGCTTTTCAATGGATAAACTCCTTTTTCATTTTCTTACTCTTAAGAATGATAATTTTCTGCATTACAACTAGAATAATTGTTATAGGTTGGATAATGAGCTATGTGCCAATAAATAGAATAAAAAAAGAATAAAAAATGAGGCGATCATTATTCATAATGCCATAATGCATTATGAATAATGATGGTCTTATTTTTTATTCCAGAGTTAATGTTCAAATTGTTCACATCGTAAACTTAAACTACTTATTAAGTAGAAATGTTTATATTCTGATTATAAGATACAATGATATTTGTTACAAATTTTAAAAAGCAATAATACTGTTTCTTTATCTGGATTTTTATTCGCAGCATATTAGAAAAATTATATTTTTTATAGATTGCTAATAAATGTTTTTTTTCCATAATACTATCATTTACTTATTTTAAACTACATTATTTGATTTGATTGCTTTATTTGTATTGTATCATAATTTTGTTTTCGTCATTTGAAATATTTTAAAAACTGTGTTACAAATGTTAAAAATATTTTTCACAATATATTCAAAGTATATCAAGTAACTAAAGTTACTGAAAGAAAATCTTTATAGGGTTAACATGCCACAAATTTACATGAAAATATGCTTTGCTATTAGACTAAAAATATAAAAAGTATAACAAACAAGTATTGCTATCCTTCTTTAAATAAATTTGAGTAATAAATGTAATAATTTTGGAGATAAAATGTAATTAAAATTTTTTTTAAATATTAAACTTTAAGATATAAAACTATTTAAAATAAAGTAATCAGCTATAGAAAATAAAAAAAAATTTATAAGGATACAATTAAACATTACTTGGATAATAAATTTAAATAAATATTTGGATTATATAAACACTTCAAAATAAAATTTCAAATCCACGTTATTCATATATTTAGAATCCTTGAAGTAAGAGAGAAAGCAAAATTTGTATGTGTGTATATATATATATATATATATATATATATATATATATATATATATATATATATATATATATATATATATATATATATATATATATATATATATATATGAAGAAACATTAAATATATAAACTAAAATCGAATTTAATAGCTTGAATTCTTTAAAGTACAATAAACGTAAAAATTTAAAAAGAAAATTGTGAAATATAAACGCCTTCCCCTTAAAGTATTTTCTCGTAATTTTAAATAAATTATTGCTGTTTTAATCTTAATTTTAAATAAAAATTGGAGCTATTTTTTGGAAAAGATAATGGATGATGTATGGATATTAATTTCATCAAGAAATAGTACCAAATGAAAATTTATAATCACAATTAATTTTAGCTAAAATTCCATAAACCTATTTTAAGACAAAATTTTTAACTGAACTAAAGATCTAAGATTCACAAGCTAAGAAAATTTTCTTCGAATTCAAGTAGCATATATTCGGAGCTGGTAAATTCTCCAATTCAATAATGTATATTTTTTAGGTATTTTGAAATTGTCAATGTTTAAAATTTAATTTTTTTTATGTTTAAAGAAAACTGATTCTTATATTTTGCAATAATTTTACATAAATAACTTAATTTTCCTATTCATTAAACATTCATTACAATTAGATATATGGCAGCAAAAAGAAAAATTTACAAAGAGTTATACTAAATATATTTAAAATGGAAAAACGATACCCAAATAAAAGTTAAAGTAATAAAAATATTTAAATTTATAATACATATTATTTAATTTAAAAAATAAGAATAGAATATCTTGAAAATATTTACAAATGTGCATGGATATCAAACTTTAAACATCGTTAAAAATATTCACATATAACAGGATAATGAAGAAGCGTTCTTACTAATATGAGCATGATGAACAATGATTAAGATGTGTATGAGTTTCAAGAAAACAATATAAATAACATGTGCTTTACTTTCATACATTTTAAATATCATTTAACTACAACCTATTTAACTTATTGAACATTAGAAATAATGGAAAATATATAGCAATCTTAAAAATTATTGTGTAATGATACAGTAGTTATTCATTTTTTATGCAAAAAACAAATTTCTTTATTTCTTAATGGATGTTTATCTTCTTCATAATGGAGTTTATGAACTCTAATTTTTCTGACGTTTTATCCTGTATTTTAAATTTCGCAGTATTTTTGTAAATTCTTAAATCGTACTAAATTTAAGAATTACCTTTTAAACAATTTATGACGGAATTATATTAAATCTTTATAGCTATATATTTATCAAATACTTCAAATGTTTTACAGCTAAAATTACAAAATTTAATATATATATATATATATATATATATATGTGTGTGTGTGTGTGTGTGTGTGTGTGTGTGTGTGTGTGTGTGTGTGTGTGTGTGTGTGTGTGTGTGTGTGTGTATGTATACATACTCATGGACAAAACAATCACACCAAGAAGGAGTCGTCAAAATGAAAGGAAATTAAACGTAATGACTACTTTCATAAGATATGTAAGTAAATGATAAGAAAATAAAAAAGGATAATTTATTTCAGAGTAAAAGGCAATACAACGGAGGGTTTAATACTCCATTGGACCCCCTCTAGCATAAATGCACGATGAGATACGATCGGGCATTGAGTCATGCAAGTTTTGTATGATGTCTTGAGACATTTCGTTCCATACTTGCTGTAACCTGGCCTCTAGTTCGTTCAAACTTGTGGGATGCCCAACTCTTCGTCCCAAATGATCCCAGATATGCTCGATTAGAGAAACATCTGGGGATGAGGCAAGCCAAGGAAGGGTAATAACAATGCGCAGACAGTCTGGTGACACCCTTGCAGTATGAGGTCGAGCATTGTCTTGTTGAAAAATGACTTCTGGGAGAATATTGCGTAAGTGGCAACACATGTGGTTGCAGGATTTATTGAATATACCGCTGGGCTGTCAGGTGCCATGGAACCATAGTAAGGGTGACCATGCATTATAGGCAATGGCACTCCATACCATCACACCATCTGTGGGAGTGATGTGTTGCTGTACAGCAAAGGCAGGATTGAAGCGTTCATTACGGGCTCTCCACAAATGAACACGATTGCCATCACTGCCGAGATTGAATCTGGATTTTTCTCTGAATCTGGATAAAGACGACCTGGTTCCATTCCGCTGCAGTCCAGTTTACTCGTGTGCGACAAAACTCCAAACCGAGGTGTAGATAAATGGGCGTCAAGGACAGCACACATAATGGGCGCCGGTATACCAACTGTTTTTCAGCCAGGTGCCTTCGTATGGTTTGAGAAGACACAGAGGCCCCTAGTAAAGGTGCAACCTGTGCCTGGATGGCAGACGATGAAGCAGTTTGCTGTACGCGTGCAATTCTTACGATGGTGTCTTCTCGACGACTGGTCTGTCGAGGGCGCCCTGACCCTGGACTTCATATGCATGAAATCTCTCGGGTCTACTGGTCCCAACACCTCCTCACAACACAATCAGAGCTGCCTAATTGTCGAGCTATTAGCCTAGTTTACCACCCAGCTTCCGTCATTCCGACGATTCTCCCCCTCTCAAACTGTGCGAACTGCTAGCCATTACCAACACGGTATTGGCTTGTCTAAATCGGCTCTTCCTTTGTAAAAGATTGAGCACACTCAAACAAGCCTTGGTTTGCTTTTTTTATATTCCACAGTGTACGATGTTCATGGTCACTACTGGCTATATGTAACGCGCAATCAAGCTGCATATCTAATAATTTGTATATCGCCCCGACATATACTTTCATTGCGTTTCGTTACAAGCCCGGTATTATTTCCTGGTGCGCTAATTTTTTTTGTCCATGAGGGTCAATGAGTGTGTGTATATGTGTGTATGTGTGTATATGTGTGTATGTGTGTATATGTGTGTATATGTGTGTATGTGTGTATATGTGTGTATGTGTGTATATGTGTGTATGTGTGTATATGTGTGTATGTGTGTATATGTGTGTTTTCTCAAAATTGCATTGATCTTATTACATAAAATTTAAAGTATCTAATTAATTGAATGCGTGACATGATATATAGATTACATTACACAAATTTAAAATTTAAATAGATTTGAATGTTTCATTTTCAACACTAACATACACTGTTTAATTAATATCTTATGTACGAGTATACTCGAAATAATGTAATGAAATTAATTTTTAGGCGCAATCTAAAAATTAGTATTTTGCTAAAAATACAGAAGTTTGAAGTTTACAAAAATTAAATAAATAATTAGTGATTGCATATTGATCACGTTATTATTTCTGTGAGGTTTTATTATTTAATTTTTAAATTTATTTTATCAGTGGTGCAATATATTTAGTCGCTAATAAATTGTCCTTTTGAAATAAAACCTTCACTGCCGATCAGTTCATACACTCTTATAAATCAAATAAGATCAATTTGAAATTTGGCTTGAATAATCTTCTGAATTCAGCTAAGTAATTCTGGATTGAACCGGTCATAATTTTGTGGGTAATGAATATTTCATCTGCATGAAAATAACTGGGTAAACCATGTAAAGCGTATTTCTGTTACTTGAAAAATTAATAGCATCTGAATTATAAAATAACATTAGAGAAACCTTCATACATTACCCGACGTTCATAAATTTCTGTGACAAATATATCTAAGACTCAATACAGTTCTACTATCACGTCTTAATTACAATTATTAAATAAGAGATTTATCTCATGCCAGTCAAAGTTTTACCCATTATCTTAAGGAAGAGCGAAACTATCCTAAAGTGAAAAGCTTTTGGAAAAGAATGTATTATTAACAAAGGATACAGGAAATGAACCGGTATCAAAGGAACGTTTAATCCGCAGACTATGGGGATTTTGCTCAACACTCAAAGTGTTTTCACTTGTACCATGATAAAGGTATCAAAAGTTGATGTTTTGGAGAGTTAAACGCGTAACAAATGCGAAGGATTTAATTTAGTCAATTAGCTGCCTCCCTTTGAGAAATGCTTTTAAAGAGATTTCAGCGCTTTATTTTTTACTTTACGTTTCTTGAGCAAAGATATTTAAGTTCTGTTTATTTAGTTAGTTTGAAATGCATATATACTTGCAGTATTTTACAAGATAATGAATAATAAATATTGCACTCTTAAAATATCAGTAAAATTTACAAAAATAGTTTAATTTATAATTTTATATATATATAAAGATATTAATAATAGTTTCTAATAGCACACATATAAATTCGCCTCGTAGTCCCACATTAAATTCAATTATAATATGTCTTATCACCAAATCTTAATAAGTTAAAATAAAATTATCCTTTAATAAGAAAAGAAAAAAAAGTAGTAAACTGTTTGAATCATAAATTTAATACCAAACACCTAGCCTATTCATTTTATTTCATTAAATTCAACACCAGTTTTTTAAAGAAATATAAGTAAAAACCTCTCTTAAAATAACACAATTTACTTTGTTCACATTTACAAATTGTATGATTTGTTGCTATTAAAATTGCAATTGTTACTTTGTTCATTTGAACATTTATAGGTTGAAAATATACTCATTCAAATAAAAAATGATTCCTAATACATGTTAGTTTTCAAATACTTTAAAAAATTCGTCTTGCCTATTATGGCAAAAATAATCAAAATAAACCTCACATTAAGTTTCTTTTAAAATTTACAGATAAATGTAGAAAATATATCATGGAAACTATATTTAAAAAATTGAAATGGATAAAAGCCTTTATTTAAGATGAAAGAGTTAACTTTTTTTTTACTATATTTGAATTGCAGACTTATAAAAACTTTGTCTTATTTAATGGATGTATAAAATTTCTAAAGACCACAGATAAAAATATTTTCTAAAAAATAAGGGAAAATATAACAACTATAGAATCAAATAACAGGCAAACACATCAAAGTGAACTAATTTTATGTAAGCAATTTTAGTTTTTACAAGTTTAAGAATTATAAGCACAACGAATTTTAATTATTAAAGAAATATAATTATGCTCAGAATTATATAACAGAATAAAAAAATCTGTAATTACTTTTAATATAAGTCAATGAAAAATATGTAATTACTTTCTACAAAACTAGCTCATTAATATTTTTTTTTCTTAAATGAAGTGTTAATGCTTCCTCAGTTTTCTAAGAATTTCTTTCAGAAAATAATTTTAATCGTCTTTTCTACACAGAAATTTATTTATTTTGTAAGATAACCACATTTTTTCTCCGAGTATCAAATATAGTCTTTATTCAAAATGAAATGTATAAATATTAAATTACAAACTCTAATTAAGCATTTATGCTAGCAAATCAAACCTATTATTCACAAGAAAATTGAATATATTTCAATCAAAATGTATTCAAAATATGTAAAAATAAAAAATTTTAAACTAGTATTTAAATTATTATATCAATTAAATTTATTATTTTTATAAAAACTTTTTAGATTTTTTTTGGAAAGGAATGAATTTTTTATAACTGTATAGTTAGTTTAATTACCAAAATCATAAGGACTTGCTACATGCTTATTAGTTGGCAATATTTTAACAAATTTGTAAAATTTGTCAATGACACTTTTCAAAAATTTCACTACTGCGAAGTACATATGTATTAAACTACATCGTGATCAATTAATTCTTGTCTTTAAAATTTTAGCTATAATATATATAAACTCTTTTTTCAAACTATTAACGGTGTATAATTATTTTAGACTTTATTGCCAACTACCATTAGAAACAAAACTATTAACTTCATATCAACAAAATGATACTAAATATAGTTCTTTACTGAAACAATATTTCAACACTTTGAATATCTTTGCAAAATATATCAAAAGTTTCATAATATATTTTCAAAATTTCTATACTACTATTATAACCAACTCTGTTCCATATTTCAAAAATTCTCCATTACAAATGAAAAAGTTAAAATGAACCTAAGTATATATTTTCTTACAAAATATAAATTTCTAGTATGTTTTAATTTTAACTATAGAATATATTAATATTTAAACACTCACCTATAAAGTTTGCTTATTTCAATTAAGATTTTTTCAAACTTAAAATATATCTCATGTAGACAATATACTACAATAGATAAGACAGAATTATGAACAAGGAAAAGTTGAACACAAATATCGACATGATATATTCTTCAGATATAAAATAATAATTCTTTCAGATCAAATAAAAATCAAAATTATGAAAATTCGTCATACTCCATTCTACGGATTACTTAAATTCTAATAATATTCTTTGTAAGTGAATCCAGATAAAACACCCAGAACTTTCTATCTAATAATCTGTTTTCTTCTATATGTATAATAAATTACCAGGTATTTTGTGTGAAAAAATTCTCTCGTAAATACAAATTAAGTATGAAATACTAGTGTGTTTGAAGATCCAAAAAATGTTCACTGTATTTGTAAAGCTCGATTCCACAAAAAATTAACAAATTCAATGATAATTTATGAAATTTAAAATCTACAGCAGATCGTGTAGTTTAATAAAATCAACATATCTTATTAGATGAATAATTTATGGTTTCAAATATAAGGTTATTGAAAAAATCTGCATTCTTCCACTGCTTTTTTTTTTTTTTTTTTTGCACCGACTTTATATAATTGCTTATTCAAATTCACACTCTAAATCAAAATCAAAGCTAGAAAATTACAAAGAAACTAGTTCATTCCTTTAGGTGCAATCGTTGAGTACGTATGAATATTTAGTTAAAAGTATAAAAAAAAATTCTCAAGTTCATATGGAGAGTTGAATAAGAATTACCAAACATTTGATACATGTCAAACGTTGGTGTTATATTGAAACTTTGAAACTGTCCTTTCTTACTTCATTCTAATCATTTCAAGGACTACTTCCTCTTCTACACCTAAAAAAGGATTTATTTCAAAGTTTAAGAGATAATTCCATTTTCAGAAATCTCCTTTTCATAAGACTCTTAACATTCATTAAACATCTTCAAAACCTACGCAGAGTCTTAAATTTTAGAAGAGCAGACACTGCAAAAGCTCTGTTTCAATTTTATTTTTTTTTTAAATCTAAGGCTTAAACTCGTACGTTTCTAATCAATATAAAGTAGCTTTGTACTGAATAGAATTACTTTGAAAAGAATTATTTGGTTAAAATGCTTATAATTTATTAGAGTTTGCTGCATTAACTGTGAAATATTTTTTCACTCTATCCTTTTTTTTTTTTAAACTTTTCTATGTTACAATCTATCAATGTATAAAGTGGTTTATTTGATATATTTTTCAAGCTTTATACATAATTATAATTTGCTTTTATAAAACAAGTTATAAATAATTAAAGCAGGAACTTGTATTCAAGAATTGGATACAGTAGTTTACCTTGCACTAGATTACATAGTATATTTAACACGAAGAATTTGGTTAGAAGACACCAATAATGTACTAGGTGTTATTAAAAATAGGTATTTTAAATCCGTAATTTAAGACAGTACAAACGTTGACTTTTTGACTAAATTTTGAACACATATAGAGACATGTGTTTCCTTACATTTCTTTGTATTTCTTAAATATTTCTAACGAATATAACATATGGAGTAATTTGAATTTATTTAAGAAAAACAATTAAAATCCTTCTCACAGTATTCAATTCTCTTAAATATAAAAAAGTAAAAATTACATAACTTAATTATAACTGAAAAAGATATAAAATAAATGGGGAGATTTACTGTTGTTTAAAAATGTATTCTATTACCATTTCTTGTACGTTACTATACAATAATTATTTTACATTTAAATAATACAGTTACTCTGCATTACTGAGGAAGCTATGAATAATAAAACTCTCATTGTTATTCCATGGATCTTTAATTTTCATTAATTTAAAATAGTATAATGTCTTTTAAAACAATGAAACTTTTAAAATGGGCATAATTTATTATGCAATTAGAATTCTCTCAATAAATAAATTTTTACAAAATCAATTCTTTAAATGTTTCACTTCTCGTTTCGAGAAATTAGTATTATTGATAGTCAATGATTTAAAGATGAATAATATATGAATTTAGATCGATATAAATACTTGTTGCTAATCTACTGGTTATACAAAATAAAATGTTATTGAAATATTTTGCAATCTCTCATTTGCATAATTAAACTTTAAAACGTACTTAAGTAATTAGATTTAGTAATTCAATTTTAGCACAAAACGAGAAATTACATTCTAAGATAATTATTTAAATTAAAATTGTGAAAATGTGATCGGTTGAGTCTTCTATTTTCCCTACATGTTCCCTTAATTTCAAGCAAGTAATGAATCAGAAATTTTTGTTTTCATGGTCTGTGCAGAAACCTTCATTGAAATACTTTGACATTTTAGAAAAATGTTTAATGACAGTTTCTAGATTTTGTAACTAATAATAAATTAATCTAATAAAAATTACATATTTTCAACGTTTTAAAAATTTCTGTGAAAATATTTTCTATAAACGCTTAAGGTACCACTTTCGGGGCAATTTTTTTTAAATACACTGCATAGATACATTGTAAACATTTTTCTTTTATTTAATTTTAGGAAACATTAATAATGAGCTATTAATATTTGATGTATGCCAATACTATTCTTCAGAAATGTTAGATATGTATACAATTTTAAAAAAAAACTTAAAAAGTGCTACGTCAAAAACTATTAAACTTATTCAAAGAAAATTAATACCAAATAATCAATATGTTGTTATTTAGAGCATGTACTAAAATAAGTTTTTGTTAAAAAATAAAAAACCTACGGCCAGTGGAAAATTTATACTGAAATTTCAGCATAATTTTCTCAGCCGTTATTCAAATAACATGCCATAATTTGGAGAATAATTAAGTAATTAAAATTCTTTTAGTACATTCACTAGAAAACAATTACAGATCACGCTCATGAAATTCTATAGTGATATAATAAAAATATTTTTGCTATCGTTTTTGAAGCGTGCAAATTATAGGTAAAAGCCAGCTCTGAGAAATTTTCTCAGAATCGGCTTTTACCTATAATTACCCCCTTTAAAGATTAAAGTATTGTGTCTTCATAAGAAATTCTCATATTTGCTGATTAATTTTTTATTTGATTTTCTGATTGATTTCCGGAACAGTAATTATTTTAAGTATCTTTTAAAAGCTTACTAAATTTATATTTGAAAATTAAACACTGTTTAAACTAATTTTTATCATCATTTTGGCTCTTTAAATACTCACTTCTGGCGCTTTAAATGTCCACTTTTAGTTTCCAAATTTTTACGAAATCCTTCATATCTCGGAATCTGATTAACGTAAAGACAAAAACAAATATGTTTTGCAAAGTTATTTAAATTCCTTATTTAACAAAAGAATAAAATAAATGTATCATTTTTATTTTTGGTTGAAATTGACGTTTTCAAGGTGTATGGTATATATATATATATATATATATATATATATATATATATATATATATATATATATATATATATATATATATATATATATATATATATATATATATATATATATATATATATATATATATATATATATATATATATATATATATATATATATATATATATATATATATATATATATATATATATATATATATATATATATATATATATATATATATATATATATATATATATATATATACATATATTTCGCGAGAACTTTCGATTTGTCTGGAATTTGTCTGGTCAGCTTAAAAGTTAAGTTAGGAGCGTGCGCAGAAGTGAACACATGTTTTCTCATTGGGAGAAGGAGAAAGTTCTATGATGCCAATTTCAGTTCCAGACAATCTCATTCGAGTCAATCCTTCTATCGCTATTGATTCGATTCTGAATGTGTATGTTATGTATATTTTCGATTAATTGCAATTCACCGTATTAAATATTCACGGCAGCAGACTTATGCAGAATCATGGATAAATTTTTAAGGAAGCGTAAGCGAGCACTAGACGATAGACTAGTATCAACAAGTACACAGACGAGCGTGGTTCCGAAAATAAAATCAAGCAAATATTCTCTCGAATGCGTAAATTTTTGGTTTATTAGTACTGAAGTAAATGAAGAAGAAATGATTCTGTGTATCATTTGCACAAAAATGTTGGCGGCAGAAGTATGAAACCTAATAAACTTAAACGACTTTTGGAAACGCTTCATAGTGAGTACGTATACAAACCTAGAGAATTCTTCGAATTAAAATTAAATCATATGAAAAGCAAAAATCATTGTTTAAAAAAAAACTTTGCTTGTGAATAAAAATCTTTTATTGCCTCAAAGTTTTATTTAAAATAGCCAGTTTTAAAAAGTCTCACACCATTGGTGAAGAGCTTATTTTGTCAGCTGGAATTGAGATTGTAGAAGTTATGTTTGTTGATAATTTTGCAAATCAATTGAATTCTATACCTCTTTCATATGATACTCTTGCCCATCGAACTGCTGATATAACTGAAGATGTAGAGTGTCATCTTTTGTCGAAGTTGCGTGACAAATTGTTTTCAGTATAATTCGATGAGGCAACAGATAGTCATAAAGATGCTCATTTCATTGCCTATGTTAGATTTTGTGATAATTTGTCAGTAGTAAAAGAATTACTTTACTACTTTACGACATTTACTGCAAACCAATAGACCTCAAAGCTACAGCACTCGCTTTATTTGCTATTTTAAATGGTTTTAGGAATGAGGCAAACATAGAAGGGAAAAAAATGTGTTGGAATATGCACCGATTGTACTCATTCTATGCCTGGAAGATTCCAAAGTATTCAAGCACTTCTGAAACAAGAATCGCCACAGTGCGTCTGGACACATTGCATGATCCACACAGAAGCTTTGGCTTCCAAAGAAATGAGTCCTGGTTTGAATATTATGTTATCTACGGTTGTAACCTTGGTAATATATATAAAAATGAGACCCCTCTGAAATCAAGAATTCTTTCCGCACTTTGTAAAGACGTGGGTGCATTACATTCAGCGTTACTATTTTATTTAGAAACAAGATAGTTATCCCGAGGGAAATTTTTGCAACGTGTTTATGAGTTAAGAGAAGAAATCGCCGCTTTCCTAAAAGAGGAAAGCCGACCGGAAGCTGAGAATTTTTGTGATAGTTTATTTGTGATGAAATTGAGTTACATTGTCGTCATATTCGAAAAATTAAATAACTTGAATCTTCAACTATAAGAAGCAAATACACATATATTGGATACGAGTGATAAAAATAATGTTTTTTGTAGGAAATTTGTATTGTGGAGCAGAAATTTAAAGCAAGAAAACTTAACAATGTTTGAAAATTGGAATGATTGTATTAAAACTTACAAGGCTGAAGAACAACATGTAAAAGTTGTCTTTGTAGCCATTGAAAATCATTTAGCAATATTAGCAAAGGATTTTATAAAGTACTTTCTTGCTGACTACAAACTGATATCAAGTTACAAGTGGATGAGGGATCCATTTGAAAATACTGCCGAAGGATTCTCAATTGAAGAGGAAGAAACCTTCATCGACATCACGGCAAGCGGCGAAACCAAAAAGTAATTGAGTAATAAATCACTCTTTGAATTTTGAGCAGCAGTGTATGATGAGTTTTCTGCACCAAAAACAAGGGCATTTCGCATTCCACTACCATTTTCAACATTTTACTTTTGTGAAACAGGATTTTCTGTGGTGGCTTCCTTGAAGAAAAAATATAGATCTCAGCTAAATATAGAAAAAGATTTTTGAGTGTCTATTTCTAATATTAAACCCTCCTTTAAAAAACTTTGTTCCGAAATGCAGGCCCAAGGAAGTCACTAATAATTATTAAATTTGTTTTCAATTGATTAAGTTGTTTTAATTTACTAATTATTAAATATGTCGAAATGTATTTTGTTTTGTATGTGTGTGTGTTTTCTTTCCTTTGTGTCACTTAATCAATATTTTTAAATAACATTTTTTCTTGGATATGCTTGCGCCCTCCCCATTAGTGTGCTCGCGCCCCTAGGAGGACGTGCCCCATAGGCTGAGAATCACTGCATTAGCACTATTAAAATTAATAAATTTATGCACGTGTCGTTTAACAGTCTCTTCCTTCTGTGATGATTGTAAGAAACGTCATATGGAATTTCTGGAAAAATGTACTAAACTGAACTAAATATTCATCTTCCGTTTATGAATATTTTCTAAAGTGAAAATAAATGTTCAGATACTTCAGTGAAAAAAAAATTGAGATCAAACCTATAATTTTTAAACTGTGAAGATGTTGCTATGTACACTACTGGAAAAAAAGAAGAAAGACAATCATATTTTATAAATTATGCTTTCTATTTTTGCGTAATTAATGTAAATTTTATTATACTAAGTTTTTTCTTATTTTCATTGAATAAGTCTTATGTGCCTTTAAGAAAATATTATCAAATAGAATTTAACGATTTTTGTTCTGTGAAAGAGGTAGAAGGACATCTGCGAAATATTCCCGTTTTGGAGTCTCTAGCAGTTTATTATGCTGAAAACATTGTTCTTATAATATTTCTTCCAAAAAATATATTTTGTTGACAACAGTCCTTAGTTTTTGAAAAACCTTTAAGTGAATTTAAAAAAGGCTAAATTGTGTAATGTTTAGGTATGAGCAAAGATGTAAGAAAACTTGCAAAGCACCTACTCATCAGTCCAAATGCTATTTCTAACGTCTTGAAAAATCCAAAGAGTCAGAGGAAAGCAAACACTAGTAGACATAAAAAATTGACCCTATCAATTTTTTCATCAAAGAAAATATTTCAATAAATTAAAACAAAGAAAAAAAAAACGCGTAGAAGCATTGGAAAAGCACAAGATCCATCTGGAAACAAACATGTAGCAAGAAAAACATTTTAAATTACATTAAATTATCGGATTAGTTTTAAATTCAAGGAAAGAAAGCATCATCCTTAGTAGAACGAAAGGTACCTTGAGCATCGGCTACTGTGGGACAAAAACACACGACTCGGAACTCCGAATGGATTCAGTTATCTTTTTTGGTGAGAAAAAATACAATTTAGATGGCTCAGATAGTTATCAATATTATTGGCATCGTCTGGGTATACAAAAAGAAACTTGTTCTACCAGACAGATAGGAGGAGACACTTTAGTGGTTTGATAACTGTTGAGTTTGGTGGAAAGATTAATCTAATGTTTATGGATTGAAGACAGAAACCTTCAGATTGCATTGAAATTTGAAATTCAGTGCTTCTTTTCTTTGGCACTGATCTGGGAGGAAAAAATTGCATATTTCATCAATATGAAACATTTAGTCACACGACTCATGGCGTTAAAAATGGTTTGAAAGAAATAATGTTTCTGTTTTCCCATAGCCTGCTAAAAATCTAAACATCAATATAGTCAAAAAATGTATTCATAACTCTGATAAAAATATATATATCTAGTCTTACTCAAAAATATATAGTCTTAGTCAGTCCAATATGCAACTTATATTATATAATTTATTAGTATAATATAGTAAGGAATTTCGTTATTTATCTCTGGCTTCTTAAGTGAGGATGGATACTAGTAATAGCTCGATGTAAAGTTTAAAATAGAATTTTCCTTCGAATTAGTTCTTTTGTGCGTAACGACACCCTAAATGTAAAAACAAACATTATTTTGATTAAAGTTATTTCTCGTCAACAATTATACATATTATATACTATTAGCGAACAAAACATCATTTAAGTGAAAGAATCTAGTAAATATAAGTAACATCTAAAATATTAGCCTTGCTTATATCGAAAAATATTTTTATTCATTATTGACTTCTTTTGTGAAATTGCTATAAAATCAAAGCATAAGAAGTTTGTTTAGTTTTATGTTAACCTTTAAATGTTTTTGTTTTTCTTTAATGGGGCAGAACTGAGTAATCATAAATAATAACTTAGAAATATTACTATATTGGATATGTCACTATGTGGGCATCATGTTTACTTTAATTAGGTATAAATTTCCAAACTAGATGCGATTTTCTTTACATATGAAACTTTGCATTTTTTAACATTCCTCTCAGGTAAAAAGGGTTTATAAAGAAAATACAACACAAATTTAACTGAAATCTGACTGTGTTTTACTTTTGTCACGGAATCAAAAAAAAAGTTTGTTTAGTTAAAAAATACAATAAATAACAATTCCGTGGTACTCTTTAGACTGAAGTAAGCTTTATAAACAGTTTCTGGATAATAACAATTTATTTATCAGGGTGCATTCTTTAAAATTATGAAAATAATAGGAAGTGGAAGCTTGATCCATCTGCATTATTGATAGCGCGTGCCATTAATATAAAATTGAGAGTTATACACTTTCAACGTTAAAACCGATACTTTCTCTAAGTCTTATGAACCACATTCATTCTCTTAATTGATTGGCCGCTTTTCTGCACTTAGGAGTGAAATATTTTGGTGCCGTAAAGCTTACGGTCAGATTTATTGACCATTATATCATCGAGTTGAGTAGCAGCTATTAATACTACTTTTTCAGAAATATTGCAACCCCAAATATCGTAAAAAAGTTGTTAAGCTATCAGAGATAGAAGCAGAAACTTTACTCTAGGTATTACTGTCTTTAAATAACATCTGTATGATCGCTATCATTTATGGAGGAATATATTTTTCCGACGAAGAGAAAAGCTTTGACACAGGATTGCATTATTTTTTTCATCTTTGACTCAAATCGATAAGCCTAAGGGATAAGAATAAAGACAATTTGAAGCCATAAAGCAACCAGTGATTAATTGAAGCAAGTAAAAATGCAAAAACCAAATAATAAATTTAGGATATATAAAAGAGAAAATTCTCATGTCAATTTGGAATCTCATTTGAAAATTTTTCAGTCTTTTGTTTTTATCAAACAAAGGGAAACTAAGAAGTAAAAATTGTCTCAAATAGAGGAAACGAAAAAAGTATGTTATAATTAATTACTCGGCTTTCTTTCGTTTGATAATTATCTTTTCCTAACTTGAAGAAGTTGCCTGTCAGTTATTCGGTATTACACCATCACTTCCGTTTGTTTTAGTTTCTTATTACGTCAAGAGTTTGCAAAATTCATTTTTCTTTTCTGTCAATGTGAATTGGGTACATATGTGGTTTGCTTAAGAATGAATTATGAACACATGTGACAGTGTAATTATTCCGTTTTGTCATAATATATTGACCATTTTTGAAGCCGAACTTTATTTTAAATTTTAAGATTTAAGTGCACAGGAGGAAATTTGACACATTTGTATGAATGTCCAGAGTACGTTGAGATATTAAATAAAAACAAAACATCGAAAATATTTGATTTCGTTAAACAGTTACATTAAGTAAGCAAAATTATGAAAATTAAATAAATAGAGTTATGTATTTAAGTTATGCAAATTAAATGAAAATTAAATAGAATTGAGTGTTTATATGTAACGCAAATGGAATGAAAAATTGTATGTCCTATTTTTGTCTACTAGAATTTTTAAAGTTAAACTAATCACCTATTTTACTTAAATAGAAAAGTAATTACATGATTCTCATTTGAGTTAATTTATATTCTTAAAACCAATCTTTTTTAAATGTTTTATTTTATCTGCTCAAGTTTGATATAGAGTGCTTAAAATATTGAAATAATATTAAGTTATTCATATTGTAATTATCTGAAAGTATTTTGATAATTATGGAAAACGTGCTCATCCCTTTCAATCCAAGAAATGTTCTAGTAATTATCAAAAACAAAATTAGAGAAATTTAAATAACACACTACAATGTATTTTATTATTGATAAAGTCATAAACAGGTCACTTTTATGAATGCAATACGTCCAAATACTTAGTACTACTTGTTACAACACAGTGTACACAGTGTAGTTCAATTTATAATTTATTTAAGTATTTTTCAAAAATATAAATGTTTGTATTATTCATGTAAGATATGATTCTTAGATACTTTGAGAAATTTATAAATTGAGTTCTTTCTTATTTCCTATAAATATATTCATAAATTTCAGATAAAAATTATAAATTGCATTTCAAAATTCACTGGTAACTTTGTGCTAACAATACCTCTTACACACAATTTAGAATATTTGTTAACAAAATACAAATGCATATAAGGTTTCTAGAAATATTTTAAAAAATACAAATTTTCAATTCCTTACATTTCGTTGGTTTAAATACAATTCAATTGAAATTAAAAATTACATTAGACAAAAGTTAAAACAATTGTTATTGATTACCATAATTATGAGGGCAAGTGAAAATAATTTTGCATAATTGTTTTTCTAATTTTGATATTTCAATGTATTCTGAATATCTATTTCAGAATTCTTTATCATGTTTGTTTCATTTAACAAATTAATTTTCATTTTTAAATCAGGCACAAAAGAAAGTTGATTTTTCATTAGAAAATATAATATGTTTCAAAACTCTTTCTTCAGTAAATAATTCCCTGCTTTATTTATAAATACCTAAATGCATTTTGTAACATAAACAACAGAGATCTCATTAATATTATTAAAAAAATAATTGTTAAGATAAATTAATGTCTATAAACTTTATGCAAATTGTTTTCAAACTATACAAATTCTCATCTATCTTTAAATTTATTCATTTTTAATATCCTTCTTCCTTCTAGAGAGTTATTTTAAAAATATTATAAATTAGTTTTATTGTTAACATCAAAAATAAATTTATTTTGTTTATTAACTACATATAAATTTAATTTATTTTAATTTTTTTAATTTGAAAACTAAACTTTGATTATTAAAATAAAATTTTCTTTGCGTTAAATAAATCCATTGATTTTAAAGTATTTCTCTGTTATAAAGTATTTAAGGAATGAATAGTAAGTGTCATTCCTTTAAATTTCAAGAAAATAATCTGGAAATATAGATATAACTTTATTAATGTTTAAGTATAAAAATACTGTACATTGTGACAGCAAAAACTCTGCTGTTTAAAAAAAGGATTCTTAAAATAAAGTTATAAAATTGTTTTGCAGGAAATAAAAGCCCGCTGTCAAAGAAGTCTTCCAAAGAAACAAAGATTTTCAGAATACAAAAAAATCATAATTTAGTTAGATTCAGAAATAAATGAAATGAAACCGATATTTTATTTTTTTTTCGCCTCTAACACTCCTCCTTATGCACCACCCGAGGGTAAATTGCATTGGATAGATCCTGTTGTTTTAGTTTTTAGACATATCATGTTGTAATTCTTTAATCGCTGTGTCTTCTGACAGAGAAAAAGAAGGGAACACTTTGGGGAAATCGGAAAGAAGAGGATAAAAAATATCACTTTGAAAATGAAAAAAAGAAAACCTTCAAAATTCAAGGCATTTTTCCGAGAAAATAAACTGAAAACGTAAGAGAAGAGGTAAAAAAAAGTACATATGCGTAGATCGAAACAGTTGTCTCCATCTGAGTTCATTTCTTAAAAGACTAAAGATCTGAGCAAACAACGAAAAAAATTGAAATAAAAGATAAAAAAAAGATACGAAAAACTCTAGTGGGGGGTCACCGTTTGTTTCATCCATAAGGAAAGAAGTAGAAGAAAACAACTGTAAGAATACGTCTTATAAAAAAAATAAAATATTCCGGAAAAAATTAAAGAATAGATTTTGAAAGTTTGATAAATGCGCCATATGTTTCGTAATAGGAAAAGTTGAGGGAAATTCTAAATATGAAAATGTTCTTTTTATTCGATAAAAATAAAGAAAGGTTCTTTAAGAGTAGAGTTGCAAAGAAACAACACAGAAGCAATCTATTTATCCTTTTACTTTGAAAATTCTAGAAAAAGAGGTCTACACAAATGGGAAATATCTGTGTTTATATCTCAAACTACCTTTGATGAACATTAATACCAGTGTATATTGGTTTCTTTTTTATTCTTTCAGCAAACATGTTACGCGTCGTTTGTTCAGCTAGAGGAACATTTCCCAAGGTGAATTTTAAAACAAAGAAATGAAATTAATATCACTTTATAGTCTGATTAATAATTTCAAATTTATTCTATATTTGTTTCCCAGAAAAGTCGCTTTCACAGAAATTTCAAACAACGAAAAGGACATATTGTTCTTTTAAAAATATTTCCTTCTTATTAAATTCATCAAAACCAAACTTTATTTAATTTCAGTAATTCTTTGATCTTTAAAATCTCACAAACATAATTTTTTTCTGCACTTTGAGTTACCATTTATATTAATAATTAAGAAATGCATTTTGAAAAGAAGATACCCCTTTTCGATTAAATTGAGAGGTAATGAGTAAAATTATGAAATATTTCAGAGTTATGTAAATTAACGTTATGGATCTGAATTTGATTTCTTACAATATGATTATTCTTCTACAAATTATTAATTTTATGAATATAATTGATGGAAGTACTTGTACATGAAATATAAAAAGATACTTTTTTCTGTTAAGGACATTTTCTCTCTGGTTTGAATATTCTATGTTAGATTATTTTTATCTCTTTATTTTTTTATGCACTTGACTTATTTTCAAAGATAAATTCCAGTAAAGAAAAGGTGATTTCTGAAAAATATGGAAAGAGAAAAAATAACTTAAAATTCACTCAACCTTATATAGGCAGTATTGTTAATAATTAATTTAACTATTATACGAATTCTTGTTGTAAATAAGAATGAGTTCTGCTATTGAAAGGAGTTACTTTTTTTAATATGAAGCTAGAGACTTAAATATTTATACTTAGAATTAAGGACTATTTGCTCCTTTTCTTGCTAATATTTCCTAAATATGCAATAGGTTGCAAATATTATTTGGAGGCATTTATAAAATAAACAAGTAAGTTCTTGCTATTTTTAATGTTTCAAATGATCATGACTGACAGAAAGTGCAACCTAATGTTGTTCCTAGAAGTAAACACCATCGTCATCCAGTACCTTCTGCCAACGTGCAAATCTGCTTCATTGAAGAAGAATTTTCCATTAAGACGATTATACATTGAATGGAAGAGATAACAATCTGATGGTGCAAAGTCAGGTAAATACGGAGGATTTCATAAAGTTTCCCAATCAAATATATTTATGATATTTCTGGACACCCGCGTGACATGCGGCTTAGCGTCATCGGCCAATGCTGTCCCCTTCTGTTGTAATGTCTGTTGTGCATACGTTCCAATTGCTACAAGTTCTCAGTAACCGCTTGGATCATTGGTTGAAGCTCATAGTGAACCACTTGATAACTAGTCCACCAAACAACAGCTACATCACAGAAGAACAAATCTCCCGATTTAAATTTGGGAAACCATTGCCGAGAATTATATTCATTCACATCATTATCCCCAAATACTTGACATGTTCAAAAATTTGATGCAGCAATTGATAAGCTCATTTTTAAATCACAAAACAAGCAATACCGAACGAACTCCTTTGGGACTTCCTTTTACCTTTGCAATTGTACGAGTTACGACTGATGAATGTGCGTGGTGAATCTGCTTTTATAACGATTGATATTAATACCCTTGACTAAGTCGTGTCTCAAACATTTCATATGCTAATTCGCATTCTTATTCGCTTTTCATTCAATGAAAAAACTTTCTTTCTTATCTTTCAGAATTAATTGAATAATGAGGTCCATATTTTAGAATAAATTACATTTAAACATTCTAGATCAGTTTAAGTTTTAATCTCTTCTGAAAAAAATATAGTTTTTATTTTTTATTTATTTATTTCAATAACGTAATTCATTAGAAATTAAAATATGAAAATGATTTTGCGAACATATGTAATTAAATTTTAAAATATTTCAATGTTGTTCTCGTGCGCCAGCTAGGCTGGCAAATTTGGGTGCGTTGCTCCACTTTTCCAACTGAACCGTATTTGGTGTGGAGCCCGACTTTTTCAGTACACACACATGCCATAAGGACCCGGTTATAGGGTAGGCAACCATTCACACCTCATTCACACACAAGGGAAGGACAAATACAGGATAGATAGAGAGAGAAAGAGAATGTACATCCAAGCATGAACCGGGATTCAAACCCAGGATCTCCCTATCCGTAGTCAGGCACGCTGACCACTAGACAAGTTGACCGGCAAAATAATTCAATATAAACGATGTTAAGAAAATTGAGTTAAATTTGTCACTTATTTCACAAATAAATGGTTCGTGACAAAATGAAGTTTATTTTATTTTGCAAAGTGTCTAAACTTTTTCTCAGTTATTTTTAATTGCCTTTTAAAATTAAAAATTTTAAACTTTAAATTTGTTACCATATTCCTAAACTAGTAACTAATATTGAATAAATTATTATTATGTAAAATATACTCAATGGAACAACCTTCATACCGATTCGAGATAGATTTAAATATCTAAATATCTTTCAAATTTTATTTAAAAAATCGACTAAAATGTGAGAAATACTGTAAAAACAAATAAGTGAAAAGCATTTCTTAGTCAATTTTCAAATGTTTTTATGTTACTTATTAAATTAGTTCATATTAAAAATAATTAAAATAACTTAAATATCCTTATTGATTTAGAATTGGAGAGAGTACTGATGAAACATTTTTATTTAATTTCAGTAAAGCTAAAATATTTTTCTAGATTCATACATAAAATTACATACGCAAGAAAAATAGAGTTTTAAATTTATTTCCTTCTCATTACATAACAATGCACAGCGTATTTTATGAATTAGTTTAGCATATTATTTTTACTTAAGTCAGAGTATTGTTCGTGCAATAAATGTCTTATAATTGCATTAGTTTACCATACTCCCGTCTAACTCTATTTATAAAATGTTGAAAGGTCGAATGTTCTTATTCGAAACATTCGTATCATAGTGGCCATTATTAGATAAAAGCTATTTATCTTCAATAAAAAGAAAGAATAAATGTAAAAGACAAATGACAGAATGATGGATACATTTGTTGTTGATTTCTAAATGGATTCGAAAGAGTTCTCCAACTAGAATCAAGGATTGCTTTTCTTTTGGTATTGATTTATTATTGTTTTTAGTAAATTAGTTCTCTCTTTGCTTCTTACTGAGAAGCTTTTACACTATTTTCAGAAACATGGTGTTAACTAGAACAGTTGTTTGCTTTCTGGTACAAAAATTAGATTTGGTGAAGAATCAAGCAATGAATAGAATCATTGCAGAATTTTGTTCTTATGCTAAAATAATTATGGTATTGTAATTACTTTTCTCCTAAGCAGTTGTTACTTCGTAGGTCTTACATCCGCTTATATTAATGAACATATTTGTGTAATAACATAGTTGTACTAAGCATCAATTTACCTTGACTTGTTCTCTCAATATGTGACTGGCCACGTGTGATCACTTATTTTAGTCTTCATTCCTGAATGTTTGATGTAAATTAATGGTCATTTGATGCGTGGCATAATAAAGTTACTGATTTTAAGAGCAACCATTTCTGGAATAAAAATAGATTATATAATAAAAAATAATAGATAACCTAACGATCTGAGTATGGTGTAAGACATGTTTTAATATCAACTAAATAGATTTAATTTTTTGAGTACCTTTCATGAATGGTGTGCAGTATTGATGCATTGTATGGAAGGAAACCCAGAAAACTGACAACCCTACATACGGGGGTAGAGGAAGCACAAACTCTACCTCCATCCCCTTTTGTTCAAAAGCGGTTGTTAACAAGTCATTGATTATTCATTCTTAAAAAAATGCCCTGTCTAATTACTAATACACGATGAGCCTATATTTGTTTTTCTAAAAATTTTGATCAATACAACTTTAGTAAATCCTTATATTCAATATAGCAAAATACGAGGAACTGCGTGTTTATTCAAATTAATTTGTATTTAATACTAAGAATTTATAAAAAATTTCTTTGAAATATCGAGTTAAAAATTAAGTTGCAATGAAATTAGGCATATTATGTCTTTTATAAATGCAAAAATGTTTAATCGAATCTGTAAAAGCAATGAACAAAACAGTAAACTAACTATTTCTAAATTTGAACACAAGGGGCCAAATGTTACAGTGCTTATATCAATTTTCTTGACTAAGGGATCCGAGATTTGAAGTATTATGTCCCTAAATTTAGGTGATCAGTCCAAGCAAAAGCCCCAATGTTTAGTTCCAAAGCAAGCTTGATACTGAGTTTTATCTACCCATTGAAAGAATGAAAATTTCAGTTGACCTTGATCAATCGACTGATTAAAACGTGGACATGTAGCCTTGGTATCGCGAAGCGCTACAACTACGAATTATTATATTAATTTAGAAGAAAACTACATCATCCTCTTTTTTAAGCTCAATTCCTTAATAACAATTATTTAGATTACAAATCATATATACAAACAATAATATTCAATCCAATTTTGAAGCACGAATTTAATTTATTTATCAGATATAATAATTATTGTAATTTGCCACACATATACACTTACACAACATCAAAAGTTATTGATATTTGAGAAATCTTTCAGATATATATATATACATATATATATATATATATATATATATATATATATATATATATATATATATATATATATATATATATATATATATATATATATATATATATATATAATGTGTGTGTCATGATATGTAGAGACAATATTTCCTTAAACAAATGTACTCAATTTTAAATTTTCTTATTGTTATATATGTTTGTTATTGTTTTTTTTCTAAAATTACGACATTTATTTTACAATAAATATTATTTTAGCTTTTGTGAAACAGTGCTGCATAGAAAATAGGTAGAGAAATAAACAGATTCTCATATATACATATACATATACACACACATATATATATATATATATATATATATATATATATATATATATATATATATATATATATATATATTTAAAAACATAGGCTATTAGCAATAAACGTTAATGATACTTCTAATTCCCACGACATAGCGTTGGAAAGCACACAATTCGTGAAATTATGAAATAATAATTCCTCATCAGTAGGAATTCTCTCTCTCTCTCTCTCTCTCATTGTTGCATTTTGATTTTAGAGGTTTAACGCGAGCAAAAAGTAATTACTTTGGATTTTATCATTATTATGTGTACATATATATTTAACTGGATTTTATCAATTAACCGTTATTACTCATGTTGTTTCATTAAAAATTATTTAATTGAATAAATAATTTGAATTATAGATCTCAATTTAGAGCTCCAATGGTACATACATTTTAAAATAAATGGGGAATTCAAGCATTTTTCAAAAAAAAATGTAAATAAAATTTGCACTTTGATAAGAATTTTGTGTTTATTAATATGTCATAATATATATATATAGATATATAAACTAAAAACTTAATAATAACATTAACACTCTAAAATACTAGTCATATTTCTGCCATATTTTATGAATAACACCTTTTGTTTATAAACAGATCTTTCAAAGCATTTTATCATTTCTTTGATTATCTTGATCAGAAAAAATAAAAATAAGCTACAAAAAGCGCAAAAAAAAATGCTCCCATCAAATCTATTTTTGTGAACTTGAACACCAAATGCAATTAAGTTATCAAAAATGATTTGCAACTTACTTTCACCTTTTACATCATGTGGTAGATTCCTTTAACTACTAAAAAAATGAAAACTGGAAAATACTTTCAAAA
The DNA here is from genome assembly GCA_030067965.1 of Latrodectus elegans. Classification (NCBI taxonomy): domain Eukaryota; kingdom Metazoa; phylum Arthropoda; class Arachnida; order Araneae; family Theridiidae; genus Latrodectus; species Latrodectus elegans. The sequence goes on from CM057817.1 coordinate 45,825,857, forward strand.
AATACTTTTTCAGAACTTTTGAATAAAAAATTTTACTGAGGAAAAGAAAAAGAAATCAGATCTGCTGAAAGCTGCTAAGATCCCTTTAGGTGAGGACATCAATAAAAACCTAAGACCCAATGCAAATGAGCACTGAATCAGAGGAAGAATTCAGAAGAAAGAAATAAGTCGTATAACGTCTTTAGAACCTTTGTCTTTCCCCTTTTCTATCTTTCCTTTTAAACTGGCATCTTCAATTATGCCCTCGGTAAAATGTCAAACAAAACACTTAGCATATCTAGTTGAAGAAAGATGGTGGGGTATTAAAAATACTTAACGCCACACATACAGAAAACCATCAGCGATATAAAAAGTATATATTGTTAAATATATTTTTGGTGATGCTTATAAAAGAGGCTTTGCTGGGATTTTTTTTTCTTTTTCTACCCTTTTTTATCCTTAAATAACTCAGAATATAGCATCCAGTTTAATTTGTGTTGGTGAAAGTGATTTAATGTGAAGTTTCTGGTTTAAATCTCCTTCCGTTTTTATTATATGAAAGGAAGTGCTTAAACTTAAAAGTGAGTAGGTAAATCGGGAGTTTTCTTAACGCGGGTGAAAGGAATAATGTGGATGGAGTAGATCTTAATTCATCTTTGAGGAAGCACAAAAGTAGGGGAGGAAGCTGCGAAATGAGTGAAAGAAACATTTTTTCAGAGCGGCTTACCATCCTTCTTATGTTAAAAGAGCCTTTAATGAGATAAAATTTATTTTCTAGATTCTCATATTTATTGAGATTCTAAAGGTGTGGCAGTTTGTTTTTAGAAAACAGACTAATTTTATTTTAAATTAAATTATTAAATAGCCTGAGAAATCTTTTGGAAACACAGACTCTATTTGATTTTAAAATACTTCGGTGAATGTGAATGATGTTCTTTAATGATGGAAAAGCAGTTCTTCACAAATATTCTACTACTTTTATCTCAAAGAAGGGTATCTGCAATATATATATATATATATACCAGATATAATACATAGATATATATATATATATATATATATATATATATATATACCAGATATAATACATAGATATATATATATACTAGAAAATAACACAATAACACAACAACAGTAATCATAAATTATATATACATTATTCATTACATACAGTTTTCTGTATAATTAAATATTTTTACTTTATAATTCTCTTTTATTATTAAATAAATGTATATAAAGTTCTACCTTAATTTTTCTCGATATATTACTAAATAAAAGCTAAGAAGGTACAAAAAGTCCAGCTACACACTGGCATGCAATGAATTAAACAAAACTGTAACCGGTAATTTACATAAGCCTTTTTAGCAAACAGAATTTTAAGTAAAAAACTGGTACATATTCAAATTTTTGGAGCCTTGAAAGAGCGCGAATAAACAATCAAAACACAATTTCAAGTTTCCACTCAAAAATTCCGCAACCGTGACTTTAATAAAAACGAAAGTTTACCAGGTTCCTTCAAGTATTACTAACAGTAAAAAAGTAACACATTTTTCTATAAGTACATCTACTTTTCTTTTCCTTGTATGAGAATTTGTTTACTTTTTTCAGCAAATAAAGAATTGTTTGTTATTTCATTTTAAAATTAAAAATTTATTTTTAAGGACTGCTTTAAAATGTACTTAATAATAAGCATTTGCAATAATAGTACAAAATTTACAGTATTATCTATTTAGTATCTATCTAGAACAATAGCTAATATCAAAGAATAATTAAAGACAAATAAGAAGTTGTTATCAAGAAGTTAGTGGTTACTTGTAGAATGAAATTTATTTTTACAACTGACTAATTTCTTATTAAAATCCGAGAAATTTAAAAATTTCATAAATTTCCAGTAACTATGTTTTTTCTTTCTAAACTTCACAGATGTTTAAGGTTAGCGCTCTTGCCTTCGGTTCAACAGTTCGTGGGTTCGAATCCCACCTTGGGCATGGATGTTTGTAGTGGTACGGAATCCACTTTAAACCGTAGGTCCCGGTCTAATTAGCCCTCGTGAGCAAAAAATGACCGTTGAGCGACAAACCAACCAACCAACCAATCACAGATGTTTAAAGGGATATAAAGTATTTAATGCAATGAGAAACAAATTTATTTAAATGTTTATTTTACAATAGTTAATAAAATCTGTTCTATAACAGTAAAAGTTTTTATTTCTAAATAAAAGCAAATATGGGAAAAAGGTATCACAGTCTGAAAACATATGAAGTCCTTTTTGATATAATGCAAATAACACAATATGAAAAATTAACACAATATATTTCCTAGTTATAAAAAGAAATGAGAAATCACAGTCAATTTTTCGCCATTTTTGAAAATATTACATCAAACTATTTAAAGTACCCGAACAAATTCAGAACAATTTTTTAAATACACTGCATGTATACATTATAACGATTTTTTTCTTATTTCACTTTAGAAAACTTTAATATTGAGCTACTAAAATTTGATATATTCCAATATTATTCTTCATAAATGTTAAATAAGTATACATTATTAAGCATTTTTTAAAAAATTTAAAAAATGCTACAACAAAAACTATTAAACGTATTTGAAAAATAATTAATACAAAATAATCTATATGTTGTTATCTAGAGCATGTACTAAAATAAGTTTTTGTTAAAAATAAAATAATCACGGCCAGTTGAATATTTATACTGAAATTTTAGCCAAAATTTCTATGCCATTATTCGAATGACAGGCCATAATTTGGGAAATATTTTAGTGATTAAAATTACTTTAGTACATTCCCTAGAACACAATATAAAGATCACGCTCATGAAATTCCATAGTGATATTATGAAAATACTTTGAGTTATCGTTTTTGAAGCGTGCAAATTATAGATAAAAGCCAGTTCTGAGAAAATCGCATTTAAAGGTTAAAGTGTTGTGTCTTTATAAGAAATTCTCATATTTGCTGATTAGTTTTTTATTTGATTTTCTGATTGATTTCAGGAACAGTAATTATTTTATGTATCTTTTAAAAGCTTACAAAATTTATATTTCAAAATTAAACACTATTTAAACTAATTTTTATCATCATTCTGGACCTTTAAACGCCCACTTCCAGTCCTGTAAATATGTCCACTTTAGGATTCCTAATCTTTACGCAATCCTTTATATCTTGGAATCTAATTAACGTAGAGAGAAAAGCAAACCTCTTTCAGAAGGCTATTTAAATTCCTTATTTAACGAAAGAATAAAATACATTTATCAATTTTGGTCGAAATTGACGTTTTAACATGTATACCTTAAAATGTTTTCATTTCTACAATTTTTTTTAATTTTAATTAACAAAGTATATGACACATCAATAAATAAATTAGCTATTACTGTTGCACGTCCAAGTTCTTTAATTTTTTTTAACATCCAACTCTCGTATTTTCTGAGTCAACATTAATTTATCATTAAGTTATATGGTAATTTATAAAAAGTATAAAATATTTAATAATTTTTATTAAATTCTTAAAATTATTTATTAATTTATATTAATGTACTTATTTCAATCTTAACTCATGTATATACTTATAGCAAAAGAAAATTTAATTGTTATGCAAAGTGTTGAAAATATTTTACAGCATTTGTGATGCTAAATATATTCTCATACGTTTTCAGTAATTTAGCTTAATACGTAACATTGTATATGAATTGACCCACAAATCAAATTCTTCATTTTACCACAATTGATATTTATTCCATTCATGAATGACTTTCTCTCAATTAGCAAAAAATTATTTAAAATTAGCAAAAAATTATTCAAAATTAACTAATAGTTCCAAAATCCCTAATTTCAAGCGACTTGAGAGAAGTTGAATAATAGTCGCAGTTTGTTAACCAAAACTTTGGTCTGGGAAAATAAGCAAATTTGAGTTAATGGAAAAGACGTGTATGGGAAATTTGATTACTTGAAGATACCAATTAGCCGTTGAGTACCAGGAATTAATGGGTCCACATCGTTAAAAACACATTACCTCATTTTTCAAAAAGCTTACCAATTTTGAATAGCATTTCAAATGACTAACATAGTGTATTTAAAGATGAGAATTTGAATTTTTTGAAGATATTTAGAAGTTTCTTCCATTATTTATGACTTGTTTTTAAAAATATCCTTAGTTTTGAAAAGAAAGTTCTCTTACTGATTTCATTTAGAGTTATACTGCGTTATTTCTTAATATTTTAAATATAAGTTAGTACAAACCTCAAGAACCCAAACATTACTTTTCCTGAAAACTTAACTCAGCAAAAATCTCAATTAATATGCATTCGCACTTAAACTTAATATAATTTGAAATTTTTAAAACCTTAACTTTTAATCACTCACCAAAAAGACATTCATTTAATCGAATATTCCCAATTTATTGAGTAGAGGAATTTTGAGTTGATACTGAAAGAAAGATGTTACTAACTGAGGACAGCTGTTAATCAAAAATGTAAAAAAAAAATCCAAAATCAATATTTGAATAGAGATTATGCAGTTTGATTTACAATCATTTAATCAGTATAATATCATTTATATTGGTCTTAAATCCTATTTAATTCATTTCCAAAACTGCGTCAATCCATCATTTTGACAGGAATAATATTGTCGAGTTAATGGTGCGATTACACAATTTTCGCTACTATAGGGTAGATGACACTGAGAATAATTAACTTGGGTTAATATCAAACTATAATATGCTAATGAGATAATGTGTACGTTATTAATAATATTTCACATACAGTGTATCAAAATTTACTTACATTTGCATGAATCAAAATGGAAATTTTTATCGTTTATTGTTAAGACCACTTTTAGTTACATCACAAACTCAAAATTGAAATATATGAACATAAACACTCTGGGTACATTATACTTCCACGTGTTTACTTAATAAATTAAATATCACGTATTATAACATACACATAATCTAAGCATGTTGAATTATTAAGTATAAAACGGTAAAACCATGACTGTAAATAGATATTGCGTTCTGCATAATATTTGCATTTTTATCCAGTTTAAGTTTAATTAAACAAAAATTATCATATTATCATTTGTTTTTTAATTTCAATTTAAATTCAGTTGTAAAGCATAAATTAACAATATGCTGCTAACTACGAAGGATGTATAAAATGTTTTGCTTATATATACTTTAAAACATCCCTTCAGTTTTTTATCTGACCAAATTCAATAAAAAGAATTTCTTATTTATCCAAAACATTTTATTATTAATTATTATATTAATAATTATAATTAGTATTAATTGTATAAAGATTATTTTTAAATGAGAAACTGAAAACTTATAAACTCGAATCTGTAATTAAATAAATTATTTTGCATTGGTCAAATTTTATTATTTCGAATACAAAGAAAGGACGTACAATATTGAAAACTCCCGTACATACGTCAAAAGAAAGTTTTGGCTTGAAGTTTCCTTAGTTAGTCAACACAAATATCTGATTTTCTTTTATTGATGAGATATTAAGAATATTCAGAAATAATAGTCATTAACTATCTAATTACTAACCACTGTTTCCTTTTAGTCATAAACTTACAGAATAGTTCCCAGATATAGTCTGAAAACCTCTGCCTCTCTTACGTCTTTTCCTCATAACTAATCACCCAGCAAGCACAAAGATGCCGGGCATCCATCGGACAGCTGCTGGCAGACCGTCATGGCCAGCAGTGACCCGTCGCAATTTACCCTCATAGTCTTCGACAATAAAGTTTCTGCCATCTTTGTTGTGGGGCCGGCAATACAGTCTGCTGTTGCTGGATGGCCACCAATGCCATATTAACCAGGTTTGACCCATATAATTTCTGTTGCCTGTCTATATGCCGTTATCCATCTAACATTTGTCGTTTGTCCGTCAGTAACTGATTTTACAGACGTAAAGGTTGTTAGAATTTATTTATTTCTACATATAAAAATGAAATCTTAATCCAATCTTATCTGTTTAATTTACATATTTCAATTTTTATATGAAAATATTGGTAATTCCATTAAATTAAAACTAAACACGTTTTGATTATTTTTCAAAAACATAAGGTTCTCTCAATATAATTGTCAAATGATATGATAAGTGCATTTTTAGTTTTTATTAAACAATTATATAAAAAACAGATTGTATAAAATGAATTTCAAACTCGTAGTTCAGTAAGTTGACAATGTTAGTTTTATCCAAATTTTACATGTGCATATTTCATATATACAAATATATCAATGTCTTTCAGCTAATGAGAGGACAAATATTTCATGCAGATGTTTTGAGCATCTCCGTCCAGTTTGACATTTAAAAGTAGTTTAAATTTTTGTAAAACTGGCATTGAATTTTCCCTTTTAATTAACAAAAAATCCTTTAAAATTTCTTAAAAATTCTTATTTTTTTAACGCAGAAATTTGATAAAATCACATTTTATCGATATAATAACCACAATTATTTCCTCTAAATGCTTTAAAAAATTCATATACAGGATAAATTTCAACTAATTCTTTCATTTTTATATTAATTTAAATGAATGATTTTAATCAAGTCAACGAAAAACGCCTAAAGATATTATCTTAAAAATAGTAAAGAATATTTCTATAAAAATATATTTATCTAAGCAGGATTTGAGTATTTTAAAATAATACTCTGTTTTGTTATTGTTTCAAATAAATACCACAAATGCTGTTGTAAAAGTAATTTAATGCAAACAATTTTAATGTAATTAATAGTGCACTATTATAATTAATACAAAAGTATTTAATAAAAGTATTATTAATTACATTAAAAATAGATTTTAACAGTTCTTTCTTCTAAATCGGATTGGAATATATTTCTCCCTTAAGGAGGTAATCTTAAAGGAGGTATTGATATCCATCTATATAAAAAATAGTTAAAATTTTAAACAAAAAATGTTTACGTTTCCCAGTGAATGAGGATGAGTTAAAATTTAAGTTTCAAGAATAATACATTTCTGAATGATTAAACTAATAAAAACTAATTCACTGTTAAATCAAACTTAATTTTCAAGTTAAATAACAATGAATTCATATTTAATTTTGAATTACTTTATTTAAATCTTTTGAGTTTGTACGGAGTAAAAATATATTTAAATAGAATTCTTCATAGGAATTTTATCCATTGTATTTAACTCAGCAAAGAATCAAAATGAGGAAAAATACTTTGCATTTTCTCTCGTTAAACAATACTCTGAAGGAAAGAAAATATAAATTGCTGCCTATTTTGAAAAGCTCTGATTCATGGGAGCCACTATGAATGTAATTTTCTCTTTCAACAATTTGCAAGAGTTTTGAAGAGGTTAGGATAAGGGGAGCCTTCTGGGAAATCTAAGAAAAATGATACCAGGCCTACATATTTTTTTATTATAATGGAACATAAAACAAATCAGATGTTTTACTCCCTTCAGTTTCTATGAAACGAAAAAGCTGGAATATATTATGGCAATTTGGAAAATGAAACCAGTATATTCTTATCAAAACATTTGTTGTCAGTAATGAAACTTTAAATGAGAATGCTGTCTCATTCAATTTCATCAGCGGAACGTTGAGCACACACTTGATATTATTCGGTGTATGTTTAGAGAAAAGCATTAAAATATTTTCAAGGTTTTGATCCCGTTTTAAACTCTTAAAAACTTAAATGAAATGAAAATTATATCTTATAATCGCATTAATTTCTTAATATTATTAGAAAACTTGTTTATTGAATATAAGTTAATTAAATATGTATCGATTTTTTAAAAAAAAATTCTGATAATATATTACCTATATATTCGAAATATTGCATTTTATATTTTTTTAATTAATTCAGTAAAATAGCATTCTAATGTGAATTATGCTTCTCTCATTTATTTTATTTTTTACAAGTTTTAAAAATTTTATCCTACAATATTTTTTTAAAATATTGTAGGATGTACAATATTTTTTTAAAATATTGTAATTAGTAGTATATTAGTTTAGAAAAAATAAATGTCAAGGAATTCAAAATAATATCAGTTAGTGTACTCGATAATGATACGTTTTTAAATTCGAAAGTGTATTTAGAACATTTTAATCAAACTAGATAAAAAAATTATTATTGAGATAGAAGCAAAATGTGTGATTAAATTTACAGCTTAAGAAATAACCGAAACCATTAGATAACTATGCTGTATATAATACTTATAACTCGAATTATTGAATAATCCAGATAAATTATCTTATAAATCAAGGCAGTAATAATCATGTATAATATAAAACAAACTTACACAAAGGTGTGTATCAATTAAATATAGCTATCTTCTGTCTGTATTTATAACATTACTTTCACGAACTGATGATTACATTTCATTTTATGAATTTGAATCACCTTTATTTAGTATTTTGAATTGATTCAGATTAATTATTCACCGGTGAATTATCTTATTTGTCCAGAAAAGAAGAAAATATAAAAAAAATACATTTAATGAACAATTTAAACATATTTTACAGAAATTTATCTAGTATTTTGCAAAATGCTAATTTTTTTTGAAATAATACAAATCAGAATTTTGAGTACATTTTATTGCAAAAATATATTTCTTTTATTTTCATAAAACATTTTAATTTTTTTAATAAAAGTACCACATTAATATCAAATTAAATTTCAATTATAATAACAGTTAATTTCAAAAAAAGGTGAAAGGTATTGATATTTGTGGATTATTTTAATAAAAAAAAATAGAAAGTAAAAGAATATTTTGTCGCAGTTAAACCCTTTCCTATATTTAACTGCATCATATTAACGCAATGTTTTTTTTTAAGTATAATATGCATTAATCATGTTAAAATAGTTTATTTATCCATAATTGTGAGTGACATCATGAAATTATATCACTGACCCATTTCAAAGTAATTTAAAATTTTATCTTCTATCATTTTTCATAAATTTCCTTTCCAAATTATGCACAGTTGAAGGCAAACCACCAATCAGATGTCTTAATTAGTAGATTATTTTCGGTGTGAAAGAAAAAAATTGAAAATCTTATATTTGCCGACATTCTTTTAAGTGTACTTTCCGTCTGACAATTACGTAATACTCGTTAAAACTTAACAAATGGAAGTTAAAAATTATTTATCAATACGAATCTTTCTAAGATAATTATTGATAATCTTTAGATATTTCCAGTCATTTATTTGATTGGTCACTTTCTATCTATCAGATATGTAAGTAAATGGAACAAGTATTGATTTCCAATATACTCTTTTATAAAAAATAGAATGTTAGCAGTATTTTTGACGCTTCTAGTTATACGGCAATTATACGATTTTACTAGCTGTCGTTACTTTGAATTAATTTATCTCATTATGATATCTTATAAGAAAAAAAAATTGTAAAATTCAATCAAAATGAAAAAAATTGATGATTTGAATAAAAAATTCTTCAGTTTTATTGCAGTTTCTGCAACATTATGTAACAATTATATTTTGAATCTGGGCCATTTTAAAATAGTTTTAATGCGTGAATAATCATTTAAAAGATCTTGAAAAATTTAAAAATAAACATATTTTACTGTTGTATTAAAACTATGTAAAAATATAATCAGGTAATTATGAAAAAAGAAACCTTTCTTAAATTTAAATTAATAATCCTGTTAAATTTATAGTCAGAGATTGATTATGGATTTACAAACATGATATATCATTGAGGATATTTTTGAATGAATAAAGTGAAATTTTAATATCAAAATATGATAAATAAGTAAACGATATAAAGTTGTTAATAATAAATAAAACACCAATATTTTATAGATTTTAACAGTTACAAAACTTTTACAATTGTTTTACTCTCCAAATTTGAATTAAATTATCTTTATAATTTCAGTTCCTTAATTTTCAACAAAATTTTAGTTACAGGTAAGATGAATCAATTTTGAGAGTGATAAAATAACCTCTTATAACTTCGAGTAACTTAAATAATATTTACTATTTCACAGTTATGAAAATAGCGAAAACTGATATATTTGTTTGGATAAAAGAATCATTTTTGAATAAGAGGCATAACTTTAAAGCAAATATATTTTAACAAAATTATAAGCATATTCATTTTTTTGTTTCATTGGTTATAGTAACACAATATATATGTATATATATATATGAAAATAAAATATTAGGGAATGATCAAAGCAATATAGTAAAATAATTTCGCATCAGACATATAAAATGTTTTAAAACCGAAAACAACACAATTCAAAATGTATATGAGACAGTATTTCGATGGGTTTTTATAAACTCCATGGAAAGCTTAGCATATGTAAAGAATAATTCTTTGAACTGCAAAGAAATAAAAACTCAAGAAGTAGAAAGAAATGACAAAATTTCATTTCAGATTATATCATTTTGATCAATATGTTCCAGCTTGTGTGCCACATCCTCGACGACAAACTCGAGTGAGACTACGTTATGAAAAATACTTTCTCCTAGTTCACTTGCAGCATCAGTTTGACATGTAATGTGTTTTTCCGATCACTGTCTTTCATATGAAACTAGAAGGGAAAGTGACATATATTTCACTGAGACTAGCAGGAGTGGCTGTTACAGCTTAAAAATATTTCGTTGCTTCGATCGTTGCTCGGAAAATACAGAAGACAGTTTACTGAAGGAGAGGGAGCATGATATGAAACTTCCTACTGATCTCAACATGTTCTTTTTATCAACTAGACACCAAAATATAAAGCAAAATTTCTTGTTTATTACACAGATATTCTTGACTTTCTTACAACAGAGTGTTCTTTGTATAATCCTTCTCGCTGTTTGAAAAGTGTATCAATATATAGAATTCGCTTAAGTTTATTTCGTAACAAATTAATGTATGATACTTCCTTAAAAGCCTTAAAATTTTAAATGCCAGATGTGGAAAACTCAATATTTACTGAGACATTTTTATGTACTTGAGTTCTATGCATTTTTATGTACTTATGTTTATTTTTTTATATATTAAGGCACAATGTATAAGTATATATGCTTGCATTCATCGTAAGGACTTTAAGAAAGGAATTATGTAGAAATTGATTTATGCTTTAGTAAAGAATATAAAAACCTTATTCAACATGGAATAAACTTCTAGATATTTCATTTATCAAAGAACAAAACAGAAATATAGGTATATTAGTCGTCTTTATAAACTTTCACTATACCCATGTTTGTTTTACATTGTTTAATTTTTTTGAAATATAACTTCTGATATAAGCATTCGTAAAATGTTGATTCAATTATCTGCATTTAAATATGCAATTGAAAAACGTAAAATGTAACGTGCACATTGGATTACGTAACTTCACAGTAAATAATTTTTTATTGTCTTAAGAAGAAACTTCAGACTTTGTTACTAATTGTTTTTAATATTCTAATATTATTTTAAAATACTTTGTAAAGTATTATGTAAAGGATTTTAATTCACACAGACACACCACATATAAATATTATTTAGCCATTAATGGTATTTCTTTTTAATAATGCGTAAGTAGTCAGATATGAAATAAAATATACTATGTGTTTACATCCTAGAAAAGTAATAACCATGAATCCGCGTAGATCGTATTTTCAAAAAATCTAATTCTCTGTAATTTTTGCAGAGTATTTCATCTTTGATTACCGCATTTAGTAATTGTGATTATTAACTGACCTATTTGGATAATAAAAGCAATTCTAACATTCCCAATATTTCTTCAAATCCCAGTTTTTGTTGATTTATACTCAGACTAATGTCACTAAATCAAAGTCAAATGTTTATTATAATCTACTATTTTTATTATTTGGTAAAAGTTTCGTATAGATAAAAATATTATTTCCTATAAGATGTTAAAGATTATTGTATGAGGTACATTCTATTAATTTTTTATTATATTCTAGATTCGTGCACCCTTCTACTAGTCAGCGTGCCCGACTGCCGATACGGATGTCCTTGTTTCGAATACCAGTTCAGGTATGGATTTACTTTCTTTCTGTCTCTCTTTCTCTCCTATGTTTGTCTTTGTCTTGTATGAATGAGTTGTATTGAGTTGACTATCCAATAAATGGGTATCTATGGCATGTGTGTACTAAGAAAGTGAGACTTGCCATCAAATTTTGGTTCAGTTGGAAAAGTGGAGCAACACAAACCATTTTGCCAACATAGACGGCACAAGACAATGACAACTAAATTCTAGAATTCTTCAGTAACATACAAGTTCTATTGATACATTGTACTATTTACTTTGCCTTTTGACTATCATGAGTCCTAAGCTTTGATTTATCAAGACAACATTCTTCACTTTTGTGTGTGTGTGTGTCGGCACTATTATGAAAATAATTCCTTTATTTAGGTTATAAACCCTATATACTGACTCTAATTTAAATATTTCTTCAAGAAATTAACTACTTTGGCATGAAATCGCGGTATGGATAGATTATATTTTTCAAAAATAAGATACATTTTGAAAGAAACACTAAAGTTGATCCAATATACAAAAACTCCTATTTTTAAAACAGCTTAGTAAATTGAGCAGTTCAGTTTCCATAAATTATTCACATAAGAAGATTCAAAGATATGTTGATCCTGTTTTTTAATATTTAAACATCCATTTATGACTTCAATCTTTGGTATTAAAGTGGGTGTCAATTCATTCTGATGTCATAGATGCACTTTGGATTGGTTAAAATACATTTCCAGAATCATTAGGGATAATTCTTAATGAATAATACTGGTAAACAAATAATTTTTTTGAAATATTTGGATATTATTATAACTACAATTCTTTATACTATTTATTAATTTTAGTTACAGATAATATTCAAGTCTATTAATAATTAGTTACATACATTAAGTTTTAATTTTAGTTACAGACAATAATGAGAGCTACTTAAGGCCTTTTTGTATAAATATTTATGTAGTGAAGATAATTTTTAATTAAAAGTAAGGGGGATTAAAATATGTTTTCTTTTTATTTGAATGGAACTAATTTAAAGCTCTTGCAGGTTTTGCAAGTATATTAATATATTTCGCTTTTATAAATTATATTTATAAAATTAAAAACGTAATATAATATATACATTTTTTTAATAAAAGTTCAATATCATTTACAGTACTAACAAAATATAGTTGCCTTCAAATATATACACTCATACATTCATACGTGAAATAAAAATAAAACAAAAATGAATACATATTTTCAGCAATTCTTATAAGATATCGAAAAATGTGCTAATGGATACATAAGCTATTGAAATAATTTGAATTTTGGATAATGTTATTAAATTCGAATTAATGGCAATAATCAGTGAGAATGTAAAAATTATTTCAGTTAAAGCTCAAAAGTTTCCAAAATAAGCTCTATTTAATTACCTCTCATTGAATTTTGAAACTTATTTCTAAAGGGAATGATTTTGAAAATTATATAATATGATTTATGAATCGATAAGCTTTCTATGAAATACATAATTGCTTTTCTTTATATTTTGGCAGAAGAAGTTTCTTGAGTTATTCCAGTAAGAAATAATCATATTCATGAATTGAAATAATTTAAGAATGCTCTCATTAGTTACGTTAATAATATATGTAAGTTAATAAATATAATTCTGTTCTCGTTACTATATGAATAGGCCTAAACGTGGTCATCTCACCTTATAATCATTCATTATTTTTATATATTTAAATTACAAATAAAATAGGCGAATTTCGATTGTTGAGTAATATTTACATAGAAATAAATATTTCATATTAATGTGGGTAATATATGGCATAAAACTAATAAATGTTTATGAGTCTAAGTCAGGAATAATATAATCTTATATTAACAATTATGGTTACCGTAAAGAAAGCCATATTATTTCGTAATACATTAGTAGAGAAATTTTTGGGCCCTTACCAAAATATTTAAAATAATCCTACAATTTTTTCTGCTAGATAAATCTTCATTTCTATGCATGAGTACAACTTTGTAGTAAAATTAAATGCAAACTTCAAATATTTTTTTATTGATTTAAATGAGTAATATCTCATAAAATATATATCAGAGTTATTTTTAGCTTCACTAAATAAGGAATGTTTAATTATTTGGGATTTTGATAATAAATTCTAAAATTCAATTAAATAAAGTGTGAAAACATTTTTCAGTATACAACTTCATTATTGAAACTTCTATTTTATTGCTTTAATAAGAACTTATTTCTAACCAACGTTTTAATGTACCATAATTTAAATCAAATTCTCTACACTGATGATATCTAGAAAGCATACCATTTCATCTAATTTGAGTAAAAATAATAACGAAGGCTTATATGTGTTCCATAGAAATATCTTTTAAACTATTCCCTTAAGTAAAAATGTTTTCATAAGGAAAACTGTATTTATTTTAAGGTTGGTTAAATTAAAACGTTGGTTAGAAAGTTCGTATGTGTGTACCAATGTAAAAGCACCATCTTTATGTTAATACTTAATAAAATATGTCAAACCCAGTTTCGACCATTCACTTATCTTTGATTAATATATCGATAATACTTATCATTCTACTAAAGATTACATAATAATGAACATTTCAATAATGCATATTTTGCAATATAAATTTAAATTTTTGAAATTTAGAAAAATATATGTGCTTAGATTAAAATAAGAAATATTATTTTGAAATTATATAATTAAACTTAACTTCTCTTACTTTATATGAGCCTTGTATTTATTATTTTATAGAAATTTTAAAATACATTTTGATGGAAATAATTTTAAGGTATAAAAATCTTCTTTTAGCAACTATTATATTTTTCATGAAACAGAACATAAATTCCTCACCATGATGTCAAAATATATCTAAAAAATTGTCAAAAGAATTCTATCCAGTCAAGTAAATATTTACAATAATCCTTCTTATTTCATATATATATATATATATATATATATATATATATATATATATATATATATATATATATATATATATATATATATATATATATATATATATATATATATATATATATATATATATATATATATATATATATATATATATATATATATATATATATATATATGTATATATTGGTCTTAAATATTTATAAAATAGTTAGTTGCACAGAAAAATTTTAATAATGCAAACTTTAAAAATTAAAATTGTAAAAAATTCTGGAGTTTATACTATCTACGCATTTAATTTTAAAACTAACATTAAAATTATAATTGAAAATAATAACCAGTGATTAACAAGCACGGCGAGTTTAAAATTAGAATATTACTTGAAAAAGCATCAGTCTCATTAATGTCTTAAGCTTTTGTAGTACAAGGTATATCTTAGACATTTCTTATTTTATCAATTTATTTGGTAATTACTATCCAAGCAAATTACGCATCAGAGCGGAATACAGAAGTAGACAAAGAGATTCTGGAGTTGTCTTTTATCACACATAAGTAAAATTAATGATATCGCTTAAGTGATGATTTGTCTTTTCTTTCTTCCCCGAGAAATTTCAGCGAAAATAAAGGAAACGTATTTTTATAGCATAATAATTTATTAAAAGAACAGGAACCTAAATCCTTGGAGAATGATTAAAATAAAAATATGTTCTTGATAAATTGAAATTCCATCAAAGACTCCAAACCTACATACATATTATTCAATATTCAATTTACAAAGCCGTACCTCTGATATTCTGCATTAATAATGAGGATGCATCATTTGATATTTTAATGAAGTGAAACAGAATCTGAAATAGGGAATGAAATCCATAAAAAAAAACTAGAAGCTTAACCTGCTTGGTTTTTCTTTTATGTCGTGGAAATGATTCGTTAAACATTTCGTTAAAAAATGACTTTTTTCTGTTTGCTTTTGTTCTTCCTTCCTTCTTTTTAAAGCTAGATTTCTTTGCCAAAGCGCGTCATCGCTAATACTTACAAGTAATCCTTAGCCCTAGGCGCAGTTGGAAGCAGCTTTTCGTTATCCTTTAGCTGTCATACCTCGAATCGCGCTGAAGAGCTAAGTGAACGGATCGCACTTAGAACGTGACCTGAGGCACTGAACCTTAGTATCCAATCCTAGCCACGTTCTAGTGCTACTCAAAGCTTCCTAACGAGCATACCGACAGGTTTTATACCCCCCTTTGTATCCTTCCCCCAAACATTAATATGTCGCTGCTAAAGAAAGAGGGCAAGAAAATGGGAGAGAAAATCAGTTGTGTTTTCATAGAATAACAGGAAAAAAAACTGGCAACAGTTCAGTCTTCGATAAGAGGATCTCTAGAAATAGTTGGATTCTGATAGTTTCATCCTATTTTTCCTCCACTTGAAGGCTGGTCTGTTGTGGTGCTTCGCAGTAACCTTCCAACTTCAAAATACATTTTTTCGGGAAAAATCACTTTTCTTATGTAAAATGTTTAACAATCATCATGAAAATTTCAATTGCCAAAATAACAACCTTACCAAAATTTTAAATATGTTACAGAATATATAAATATAAAGCATATATAATAATATAAATCTCACTACAAAACATATACTATGGTACATGAAATGAGCCTTCATAATAACATTTAACTGTAATTAAATTATGAGCATCAAATGCAACTGAAGAGATTTAAACTTGAAAGTTTCCATTCAAGAGATGCTTTGCCGTGAGAAAAAGTGAAAAAAAAAAATAATAAAATAAAATAAAAATAACTAGTTGGTATTCTCCCTGAATTCTTGTTGAAATAGTTAACACATATGTTTTTCCGAGTCTAAAAAACAAATTTTTGACAGGCAATGATTATGAAACATTCCACCAAAGGTTTATTTTAAAATAAAATACGTTTTATTTTAATATATACCAGTTTTTAAATTGTGCACAAAAATAAAAAGTATGAACTAAATACTGTGGGTTTGATGATCATAAAGGGTATAATGCCTAAAATGTCATAATATTTAATATTTCGGATGTATACTAGGATAAAAACAATATTACATGGTTATACAATGATGAGGAGTATATTAAAACTCGTAGATAGGTGCATTTCTCTTTTATTTTCATAGACATAATTACAGCAGGTGTCCTATTTTTCAATTTGTCAATATGTCAATTTTGTTATTGCTGGCACAAGTACTGTAACATTCTAAAGTTTTATGTAATAGCATTTACCTGAGGTAGTTGAAATGATAATTGTATAAATAAAACTCCTATGTGATAATATTTTTTTTCAGGTATTGTAACTAACATTAATTCAGATATAAGTAAAAAAGAATGATGTGCGAAATGTTTCTTTTTAATCCTATAACCGTATACTGATGGTTTTATGCCACATATTTAAATTAGATATCGTTCATAATAATACATAAAATTTTCCTTTATATTATTGCTTTAAACTGAATAAAATATCATTCACAAATCTTATAAAATTTCACCTATTTACACAATATTTATTAATAAATTATTTACAGCAATGTTTTAAGATATGCTAGGTGAAAATGTATAAAGATGTTATAATAGAGTGTAAATTTCAAATGTAATAT
Organism: Latrodectus elegans; assembly: GCA_030067965.1. Lineage (NCBI taxonomy): Eukaryota > Metazoa > Arthropoda > Arachnida > Araneae > Theridiidae > Latrodectus > Latrodectus elegans. Next base: position 45,843,347 of record CM057817.1, read on the forward strand.
AAATATTTTTATCAAAGAATAAAATCGTAGGAATATATAAACACAACTTTAAATTAAATACTTAAAACTACGAACTCAAATAATTTAATTTTCCATCAATAAATATAATAAATATATGAATTACATATTTACATTGCATAATTTAAATAAATCGATGATAGTTTTAGTAATATAACTAATATGAAGACAGGTTTTATGTTTTTATATTATGCAAAAATGTTGAAATTGAGAACTTATATTACTTTAGTTAATATTTACAACTTGTATCCCTATATATTTAAGGAATTTTATTTCTAGTATTTGCATATTTAAATATTCGATTTTTTAAGTATTAATTTACTTTAACATAATATTATTTTCAATAGTTATTTGTGTACATTTTAATTACTTTTCATAAATTTAGAAATCAATTTTATTACATAAAATAAATATCAACCTAATTTCCAAAGGAAAAAGTGGTCACATAAAGAAGAACAGTTAACCACATTAAACGATATGGCTCTCGAAAAAACATTTCTTTCAGTTTATAAGCACCACTTATTAATAAGTAGGCACTTGTGATACTCTATCGTGTCCCATCCTACAGAGAATAAACAAAAAGAAAATAATCTTAAATTCAATTCTTTGCTACACTTGAAGATCGACTGATCTCTTTTGCATATTCATAGTTATGTGTATAAGTAACATTAAGTAACAACGAGAGAATAGAGCGCTTCAAAAAGGAAATACTTTCTTCTCATCAATTTTTTATGCCCTGTAAAGTTTATTGTTTCAAATAAAAGTAAATATTTTAGTACATCTTAGATACTTACATTTAATTTTATGAACATATTGTTCGCATTTTGTTCAAACTTGTCACTAATTCGTCAGCTAAAATGATAATCAAATTCAAAAGTATGCTTAAATATTATGAGTTTAATAAAAATAATTACTTGTTTTGTGGTTTAATATTATTTATATAAAATACTTTACTGTTATTTATACAAATATTTGATAATAAATATTTGATTCGTATTCACATGTTTGTTAAATAAACTGGAAAGGTGGTTTACAAGTCATAATTTTACGGATTTGTTATTATTTTAATAACAGTGGATTCTATAAAAGTTATATTAGCGTAATTCTTTTAAAATGAAGTTTTACTGAAATTTGACTATTTCTAAAAAAATACTATCAACGAAACTAAAATTTTATTTTTTAATTCTTTTACGTATTTAGAGAAATTCATATCATAATTAAACTATACTCCTACAATTATAAAATTTATACACACAAATTTCATACCACTATAAATTTAGCATACAATATTTTCAAATAAGAGTTGTAATATAGGACGTGCATAATATTTTAAGCAAATTTTCAAAATACTGAATTACAAAGTTTTGCATTTTTTAAAATATATACAGATAGTTGTAATTATATTTTAAAAAAGATAGCTTTCATTTAAATTGTAAAATTTAAAGAACGTTAATATTACTAAATATTCACACTACTTTAATTTAAAAAAAACTACAACATATATGAATTATGTTTCTTAAGAACAAAAACAATATCGAAGATAATAAGTATTATTAATATCTAAAACCTTATCGAAAAAACTAATTTGCTGAATTGAGTGAAAATTAAATAATGCAATTCAAATTATGTTAAAAATTTAAAAATTGAACGAAAGACACATACACAAAATGAAAAACAAATTAAAATATTCATGTGGGGTAAGACTACATAACCATATAACAGTAACATAAGACAAACTATTTCTCTCTCTCTCTCTCTCTCTCTCTCTCTCTCTCTTTCAGGATTATTATTGTGTATAAGCATAAAAGTAAATAGTAATCAAGTAAATCAGTGAACATTGCTTGTGATTACATGCCGAAAGTTAAGACAATTTTTAAATAGATTATAAATAGATTAAAATTAATTTTTTTGTTATTAAATTGAAACATTGGTAAAACAGCATATGCTATTAATCACTACAACAAATTTCTAATCTGTAATCAGAAATACAGTAGTACTAATGAACAAACTGTATGATAGTAAACAATTTTGATAATAACCACATCGAAACAATAAAATCGAGACATTTCTTTTGTCTAACGTAACAATTCTATTGGCTTTACGACACAAAGTGAACTCTAAATTACGATTATACATGTAATTATACAATAACTCTGATAAACCATGATACATCTTGAAATGGTATGTACAATAGGGAGTGATCAAATCATATGTATGTATATATATATATATATATATATATATATATATATATATATATATATATATATATATATATATATATATATATATATATATGAGTTATGGAGTACCTGATGAACCACTTCTTCTCATGACATCATCAAGTGCTTGCTACATCCTGGTGTCAATGGTTACAAAAGGAACTATAGATGATAGGTGAAGACGGTCATGTTAAGACATACTTTGAAACTTAACGGTTCTGAAATATAAATGTTATATTCATAATCCTATTTTGTAATTATAGTTGTAAATAATGTTTAATATACTATAGTTAAAATGCAAATTCGTTGTATTATTAGTGTATTAAACTAATCCACATGGAGGCCCTGGCCAATTATTTTTTATTTGAAATATATTCCGAAGAGATTTGTTTATCATTCCCACTGAAATTCTTCTACCGCCGCCAAGTCGTTGACAAGTTGAAGAGGGACTGTTTCTGGTTTCGATTTATGTATTTGCCTGCATTCGCTGCTTTGGATTTCTACTTTGAAGAAGGGTGAGTCACTCTTACTTTCAAGATGTTTCTAAGTGATGTAACTGAAATCCCACTTGCACTGAAGACTGAAAAAAGGAGAAGAAATCAAACTTTTTCACAGGCTGTTATTTGGCGAACAAGGTGAATGATTAAATCATTCTCGAATAAGAAACTTTCATGGATTTGATTTCGAAAAAAGGTGATGCAAATTTTAAGTCTAAACTAATTGATACTATAGCAATTTTTTCTTTAATCGAACTAATTTCGATTGCTAATATTTTGAAAATCGATATTTCCAAACAAAAATTACTAACACTTATTTTCTGTAGTGGACGCTTTTACAAAATTTATTTGGATATATCCTGTTAAATCTACCTCTGCACACGATGCATTAGATAAGCTAAAATTACAAAAAACTGTTTTTGTAACCCTCGTAGAATAATATCAGATAAAGGATCAGCTTTTACCTCCCAAAAATTCCAATCTTATTGTATTGAAGAAAGTATTGAGTACCTACCTATCACAACTGGAGTCACACTCGCGGAAACGGACAAATTAAGCGTATGCATCAAACCCTAATTGCAGTTTTAACTCAATTATCTATAGAAGAACCAACAAAATTATATAAACATGTGTCTAATGTCCAACGCATAATGAGCAGTACTGCCTCAGAAACAACAAAATTATCACCATTTGAATTAATGCTTGGCATTAAAATGCGAAATAAAGATGACATTCACATTAAACAACTACTGGAAGAAGAATATCTTCAATATACAGTACATGATAAAAAAACAATTGAGTAATATTGCCAAAACTAATATTTTACAATATCAAACATAAAGTAAATGTTATTATGATAAATGGAGAAAACCTCCCAAAATATATCAAGTTGGTGATTTAGTCATTATCCAAAGAACACAGTTCGAATCAGGTTTAAAGCTTAAGCTGAAATATTTTGGACCTTACAAAATTAAATCTGTAAAAGGCAATGACAGATATGATGTAGAAAAAGTTGGTAATCATGAAGGTCCCAATACAACATCTTCCTCTTCAGATTTAATGAAACCTTGGTGAAAGGTGTAAATAATTTTTATTAAACTATTATCTTGTGTACAATATATAATATATATATTGTGTCTATTGCTGTACTATTCCTATATATATCGTTATATTCCAGAAGAAATTTTCTTATATATATAATTTTTTTCTTTAGCATTATTTCAAGTATTAGAGTATCAATTTAAATATTTTTTCTGGTGTTTTACATCAAGATATTTGTGATACATTTGCATATGATAAAAATAAGCACGATGGAAGAAAAATGCGAGCAAGTGAGAATGAAAAAGACGAAGAAGACAATTCATCAAACAGCTTACGAGGAACATTCAAGAAGTTAAGACGAATCTTCACTACACTGAACGTCGTGACTCCTTCATTTACTGTTCACTAAGATGAAAGATGAAAACAAAACATTCTGTTTTGTTAGTCATTTCTCTTGCTGATTGCGTTTTCCTCCCTTTCTTTGTATTTTGCAGTTGCTGTTACTTTCGTCACCAGGAGGACCTGAGCGTTTAGAATGGCCGAGTGGGAGGTATGGAGTACCAGATGACGCACTTCTCTCTATTCATGACATCATCAAATGCTTGCTACTACAACAGCAATCCTGGAGTCTATGATTACAAAAGGAACTATGGATGATAAGTGAAGACGGTCATGTTAAGACGTACTTTGAACCTTAACGGTTCCGAAATACAAATGTTGTATTCATAATCCTATTTTGTATAGTTATAATTGTAAATAACTGTAAATAATGTTTGATATACTACAATTTAAATGCAAATTCGTTGAATTCTTAGTGTATTAAACTTATCCATATATAAATATATATATATATATATATATATATATATATATATATATATATATATATATATTCATATATATATATATAGATAGATAGATACAAGGAGGTAGATAGAAAATTAAATAAATGATACATTGATACAAGAATTTTTTTGAGAATAAACATTTATATTTATTAGCAGATAATAAATATTTTGTTTTCGTGAATTTAGTTTGATCTCTTCAAAAAGAAATCCAGGTATCTCTTCTTTTTTTTAATCAAAAGAAGGATATTTATTTTTCAATGACATTTTCACAAATCCCTGCCTTACTTTTAAAATTAAAAAAAAAAATTCTAAATATTTTTTCTACATAGTTTTTAGATTGACTTATATTCCTTAGAACGGAAACAAAAATCTTCTTCAACAATTTCTTGCCATTCTTTCAGAATATCCTCATACTTTTTCACGCAACACTGTCCACGTTTGAACAAAAATAAAATCCATGATATTTAAGGAATATGCACATAGAATCGATAGAGTTTTTTCTTTTCTTTTTTAGACATTCCTGGCAGGGAGTTTTAGGGGGAAAAATAATAATAAGTAGCTGACGGGTAGATGATTACGTGGTTGTCAAAAAACCGACAGCGGTCGATTACGATTTTGATATAGAAAGATCATTTTGCATTCTCTGCACTTTCCCTTCCATTCCTTTGCATTTGAAATAGCTACGCCAAGGTACACACGTAAGACGGCACAATGCAACTGTGGCAGATTCTAGGAGCATCAATCTCTGCAGAATATTGAGTTCCCTCTTGTAATAAAATATTGTATATGGGGAAGGGTGGACTTAAGGAAACGAGGCATTTATAAGAGGGGGTTAGGATGGAGAAGAGGGTTCACGTCAGAAAGGCCACTGTTGACGTGAGTTATGGCAGAAGCATATGAAATCTTCGTAACACTTTATTGGCTAGCTGTGGTCTCAATTTTCGGTCGTCCAGAAGAACGACATAAACGTTGAAACGCGAATTGAGGCTCTACCATAAGAACATGAAAAGCTTAGAGAAATATATTTCAATGCGGTTTGTTTTTGTTTTTATCGTGCTTTTCACAAGAGATTCTCACTTGTGGCTGCGGGTGCTGTATATTTATTTTTATAGTTCTAGAGGCTCTAAAAATGTCATTGTGATTCAGCTATTGAAGCAAAAAGTAAGAACTGTTAGATTTTTCTTTAAGATATTCGTCACCAATTTTACAGATAATTACTTGTTTATTTTAAAATTGTTTTAAAAAGTGAATTGTTCGTAAATATAGATTAATTAATGTGATTAAAAATAAAATGTTTTATGGATAGATATGAAAGAAATTATATTTTTTATTATAGTATACATAAATAATTATAAAAAATATAAATGTCATTTTAACTGAAATATGTATCTTAAGTTCACTGTCACTTACGGGGAAATTGGATGTACTAGAAAAGCAAAGATAAAATGGAAGGACAATCAATTTCAGAAAGAAATATTTATTACTCTTAAGACAGTTAGATCTTATTGTTTTCTTGGTTGTATACCAAAATGACAAGGTTATTTTCATTCAATGAAATTACAATGTGCACCGAATGTGCTGCGATTGTTTATTTCATTTTGAAGGGAAATAAATATACGTATAGCTCTATTAACTCATATAACTTGAACACTGTCTGGATATGCATTTCCATCAAGGACAAAGCATATAAATGTCATTATCATATAAAATGGTAACTAGAAAGCGATGAAAATTAGCCAACTTTCGATAAATTTTTGGGGTATTAGAATGAAAAATGTGATGAAAGTACATTATTTTTAAATTGTATAAAATTCAGTGTTTTTTCAATGTACTTGATATAATGAAAGAAAAGACAGATTAATTTTTCTTGAAAAGCTGAAAAATCAGAAAGTTAATGGTTAATTTTTAAAATAGATATTTATTGACAGCGAGGAAAAAATATGTGAGTGCTTAACAGAAAATTTGCTAAAAACTTCAATGAAAAATGGAAGCTTCTTACAATTACTAAGCGTATAATCAAGAAGTTTAGTGACACAATACGGTGATAAGTACTATCTTCACTGCATAAAATTTTCGAATATCAAAATCAAAATCTAAGATAATTATAGATGCATTTTATTTGTAAAAGAAATTTTTTTAACCATGAATATTTCCTCTTGAATACTAATCAATTAAACCATTTTATATGGTGGTGATTTTAAATTAAAGCTAGTATAAGTGGAGTTAACAAGAAATTATTCATTTTGAGATATTTATCAGACAATATTATGTCAAATATAGAGTATTAAATTTTAACATTATCCTGTGTTTAGCGTTTCTTAACAGTTATAAACCATCCATCATATTCTCTCCAATTAACACTAGTTAATTTTTTAAGCTTGAGGAAGAGCAAAAATTTTAAAAATTGTGACATATTTAATCTAATATTAGAAATGTTTCGTGAATGACTTATTTTAACACTAATATATAGTATTTTAGAGACCTGTGGGAATGTTGTGACCCTCTAGTTTTAAATATACAAGATGCACATTTTTAGCCAAGTTTTTATTTATAAAAAATTATTCTTGTTTGCTTTATTAACTCACTATTATTTTGAGGTTTATCAGTAAAACACTACAAGCTAATGATATAAAAAAATAAAAGCATTCGAGAGTAAGTTAATAGATAACTATTTAAATTAAAAGAGTTATTACTATTTAAATAGTTCTTATATTTAATTATTAAATTCAGCAAATCACAAACTATATTTCCAACTATTGAAAAATTAAAGTTATTTTACAAGAGTATAAGAATATGTGTCTTTAGAAAAGTTCCTAATTCCTCATAAATTTTTTAATTAACGCACTTAATTTCTTAAATTAATTACAAATAACCTTTATTCAATAAAAAAAAACATTTTTTAATTAAATTTTATGTAAGAAATACATGAATAGATTATAAATAATTAGCTTAGATTTAAAATTCCTTCTCTTTTTAGTCACATATTTAATCATTATTATCAGAAATAAACGTTGATTAAATCTTATATAAGTCAATTTAAGGTAATTAAATTAAATTGTAGTAATTCCATAAAGGAAGAAATAATTGCGTAATCAAACGTTTTATATTTGTAAAACTATTGCTGAAATATAATTAAATTAACTACCGAAAAAATTATTTTAACAATGAAACCAATACTTTTATTCAAAATGGCCAATAGATATTTAGTTAATCAAATAGATCGCAATTTTTTTCAACGGTGGGCACTGGGTTTCTAGCTCTTCGCCACGACAAGGCTGTAAACTGCTATTCATCTGTCGTTACCCAGAGGGCACTTGTGAACCAAGTCGCGGAGGTGAGTAGCATTACCCGCACCATTTCATCACAAACCGATTTATAGGGTAGGCCACATTCATGCATCATCACAGAAGAGAGGACAGAGTAACACAGAGAGGAAGTAATATCCTTGCCCGAACCAGGACTCGAACCCGGATCTCACAACTCAGTTGTCAGGAACACTAACCACTCAGCCATTGGTTGGCAGATCGCAAAATAAAGTCAAGATACTCTACATCTTTTACTGGATTCTTATTACTTTTTAGGTATTGATTTCAGCCGACCGGTGGTGGAGTGGTTAGTGTCCCTAACTTCGAAGCAATAGGTGCTTGGTTTGGAAATGGATATTCCTTTTTTTGATTGTGTTCATTTTTTCACTTTCGTGGCGAAGATGGTACTCTCTCTAAGTGCCATCACATTCGACCCTTGTAACACTGAATAGGTATATCTTAAGTGCAGACAGGTATTAGAAAAAAAGTGTAGACTTCAATTTTGTAATTCCACTTACAGAAATCACCGCAGAATGAGATTTGAAGTTCTTGCTTCATAACACAAAATGGAATAATAACTGCTAAAAAGTAAAAGCAGGATTATATATATATATATATATATATATATATATATATATATATATATATATATATATATATATATATATATATATTGCGATTACGCAATTGAAAATATTTTATACCATAGACATTTGTAAAGTGGATAAAATGTATTATATCCTCATTTAAAATATTAGTATGAAAGTTTATTTCTTCTATATTTAAAATTAAGTAAATATAACAATATTTCTCACTATTTAGTTTATATTATACCTATGTATGAATTTTGTCTGCGAGAATTTTTCCTATATACATTAAGTTACTATGTCAATATAGTTGACGTAAAACCTCAACAGAGTAACTAATGCAGAAGGATAAATGGTATCTTAATCAATGAAAGTAACTTAACACATATTGATCAAAATATGACAGTCTCACGTGACACTAATGCAATCTATATAAGCACTTTAAGTAGAATTAGCTTTAAATAAATTAATTTAATATTGATTTATTGTTTGACATTTCATACATGTATTGATATAGCAAATCAGCGTGCTTTTTTACCCCTGCATCAGAATAAAAGATACTTGATCTAATAGAATTTTTCTGATTATTTGAAGTTTTTAAATGGAATTAAAAGAGTTTGCTTCTGATATCCAATAACAAAACATATCTTTGAAAATCAGTAGCTAACTTGCGTCTTTAATTTAACATAGCTCAATATATTCAATAAGACAAACTATTGATGTTTAAGTATTTAAAGCTAAATGAATTCGGATTTCAATGTACAAAATATTTCTAATCTCTGTGTATTATGTACGCATTAGTATGTGTGTATTATTTACATTATGCATACTTCATACGTGTATATTTAAACTCGTAACACAGCCTATATACATCATGAAATTCTTGATAAAAAAGAATTTCATGATGAAGAATACAGTATTACAGTAACTAAAAGTTAGCATTTAGAAGAAAGCAAATTTTTGTTATTTTTATGTGCATCGTCAATTTTTCGATCACAATTTTTCACTGAATATTGAAGCACCAGCGAAATTTAGTGAACTCATTCCCCGAGTGACGTCATATTTTTACTATGCAATTTTAATTGTTCAAAAGACATATTTTTAATTTCAGTCTTCATGTATACATATTATCATTTTAAAATACTTGCTCTCTCTAAAATGTAACTACAAATATAAATCCATGTTATAATTAAGCAAAAATATATAAAATTGAAACCTTCATTGAATGCAATCACTTTACTTTTTGCATTTCATATTTTTACAACAGTTATTCTATCTGCTTATTTTTATATTACTCATTTGCAAAATTTTCAGTTCTTTTGATTTATTTATATAGTAAAATTATAATAAAAATAATGCATAAAATTCACCATAAAAATTCCAGTGTAATTTACGAAATTCTACTATGATAGCAAAAAGAAACACTTTTAGGCCCTATAGGTTTGCACATTAATAAATTGCTACTTAAATTTTTCTGTTCAGTGCTAATTCCTTATATTGGTTTCATGTTGTAGAGCTAACATTTTCTTTCAAGAAAAATTACTCAATAATAATTTTGATTGTTTACAAAACAGACAAAGTTTATGAAATGATATTTTTTGCCCTATTAATAGTTTTAATTAGTTTAGAGATATGATAATGAACACTTAGATAAATTATGCATTTAATGTAATAAAAATTAGATGAATAATATCAAATAAGATAAAAAATATAACAAAACAATTGATATATAAAAAATAATTGTTGTTTGTAAAATGTTTCTGATTAGAAAGCCTATTTCCATAAATTTCATTTTTTGTACAAAATTCAATACGCTAATTATCGTGGTTTACTATTTTCGTGTCATATTTATTTCATATGCTTACCAATATATAATTATTTCTGAAACTGAATCATGCAATTTGAAAAAATCTGCTCATATAGATGTTCCATTTTTAAAAAGAAAAATAAATACGCAGCTTTAAATATTTATTCGTAAATATTATAAGTAAATATTAGCATTTTACATTAAAGTAACCACAGAAAGAAAGTGAAATCAAGAGAACTAAAATTGTTCCGAAAATGCGTGTCCTATTATCCTTTCAGTTACAGTAGTTGCTTTTGAGTGGTTTAAAAAGTAATGACGCTCTTTCTAGAGCTCAAATAAGAGCTAGAATATCAAACATACATAAAACAAATCTTGTATTAAGTAGAGTTTTTTTAGTGTTAAAAAATAAGAGAATTTTCTAAAAAAAAAAAAAAGAGACTCTCAAGTACTTTTCATTTTTGCTTTCCTTCAAAATGCAAAAAGGAAAATTCTTGCGTTTGTTTTCTGCAAAAATGGGAAAAAAAGACATTTTTGTTTTAGTTTTATGATGGCATTTGAAGATATATAAGATCTTTAGTGTGCTGTGTCTTGAAGATTTTTGAAAATTTTCCAAGAGATTTAACCCTTGTAATTCAATGACCTAAAGGTATGAGAAATGTTGGTATTTACGTTAGAATACTGTGTTTAATATTTCGGTTATTCGAATCAAATACATTTTATTCTCGACTTTTCATCACTAAGCAATTTTTGACGACTATAATATTTAAAATACTTAATTCTAATTCATTATAAGTTTTGGTAAACGTGTAAATTACATATTAATAAATGTGTTCAATGGATAACTGCTTTTAATAAAAGTCTGTAAGATAAATTATGCAGAAGAAGTTTGAAATAAATACATTACATCTTTAGAGAGAGAGAGAGTTTATATTTGAAAAAAAACAGCATAGAGAGAGAGTGTGTGTTATCAATGTATAAAGCAATAAATTATGGCATGCGTATATCACTTAAAAATAAATTAAATCAAATAATGCGTTGTATTTAAAAAAAATATTGTTCGAATGGAGGTATGTATTATAATTACAAGACAGTTTTAATTTTAACAGTCGGTAATAACTGTAACGTATATATGTCGCTATTTAAATAAAATATAATAGTGCAAACATCTGCGTTGTAACAGTATTGTAACAGTGTGTATAATATAATTCAAAGATTTAGTAACAAAAATCGCATTAATTCGCTTTTATTGCAGTTTTATTTTAAATGTATTTTGAAATTGTCATAATGTATGCAAAAAACTTAGATTAGATTAGAGATTCAATGAAAAAATAAGTCATACAATTTACTGATATTTAATTAATTAATATTTACTGCCTCAAAATTTGCTTTGAAATGAAAATATTATGTTTAAAATATATACGCCTACGGATGGAATAAGTTTTGGCACTTTTTTTTTCAATCATTTCCTCTTAAAGGCAATGTTTAAAAGTTTAGTAATAATAATTTTCAAAGAAAAAGAATTTCTAAAAATTAAAACACAAAAAGTAATTTCTTCAGTAATTATATAATCATTTTAGTCAGTTTTGTAATTCGTAGGTAATTGAATGTTTTTGAAGCAAAATAATTTCTAATAATTTCCAATAGTAGTTTTATTGCTTTCTCAATACTTTTAAGTATTTATTGGATATAAATAATCGATTTCTTGACTCACTTCATTTTTGTGTTTCAAGATTTTTTGAACAAATAATCAATGCATTTTACTAGTTTTGATTTTTTAAAAAGTTGTCAGTAAATTCGCAACAAAATTATTATTTCTTAATTAACTCGCAATAAATAATAAAATAATTTTTTATACATGCCACACTTTAAGAATATTAACTGTAACATCCTTTTTTTGAAATATCAAAATAATATGAACAATTCCGAATCAATGCATTTACCAGGGATGTATAATAAAATGTACTTGAAATCAATGTGTGCGTCTTAAAAGGGTTTTATAATATTTATTTGAATGCTATAAAAATATTTATGCTTATCATAATAATGATTTTATTTTCAATGTTTAAGCTATGATTAGTTAATTTCTCGTTATCGAAAGGTTGTGAGTTTCAATCCCGACCCACAATCAAAGATCTGTAATATTCGTTAATAATGGCTAGGATGTGTTAAATTTAACGGATATTTCTGTTCTCTATAAGAACTCATACATCACCCACTCTTCTAATTGAATAAATAAGTAACAAGCCACGTCTTCTACATTACAAAGACATACACACTTTTGGAAACGCAAGCCAAACCATTGGGTGCCCCACCATATTAGATGCCAAAATTTTCGGGTTGAAAATGTGGAAATCGTAAAATAGCTTGGCGTTTTTTAGGAAAAATATATTCATGATTTATTAATATTGTAAGTTTATGAGTAAATTTAAGCTTTAATAATATTTAAACATTATTTTTCTTATGATGTTATAATATGAATAAATAGTAAATAATTTAATCAAAAGATTTTGCCCACATCTTTTTTCTAAAATTAATCTCAAATTACGACATTTAAATATACATATGTATACATACACACAAATATATGTGTAACACATGGTCGTCTTATAAAATATTATAGTTACATGGACAATTTATACAAACTATATGCTTCAGAGACTATTAAATTAATCATATATCTCACTGTTGCTTACACATAAGCACTTTGCAATATTGTTTAGATAATAAGCATTAAATAAAAGTAATTTTATTATTTCCGAAAGATGTTCTTGTTAAATTCTATCTAATTTGATCTTATTTATTCATAGCCTTTATCCAAATTGCCTTGGCAAACATAGCAAAAAAGTGTGAATAAAAATCTTGATAGATGTGTCTAACAAAACAATTAAAGATAGATGAAAAAGTCAGTCTCTTGGTATATTGAAAACTAGGCAGGAGGAAAGATAAAAAAATACTTGACTTTATATAAATTTCATTTTATATAAGTAAAAGGTAAGTATATTTCCTATTCTTTAAGCAGCTAAATACTTTCAGCCTAGAAAATATAATAAAATTAATTGTAATAAAAGTAGTACTACCATCACATATTTTTTACATACATTTACATATAATTAATGCAATAAATGAACAAATCGAGCGCGTAATTGCTCAACCCTTTATATATAAACTCCCCCCAAATAATAGATTTATAAAATTATATTAAGTCTTCATTAATTATGTAAAAAAAGTGATTACATAAACATTTTCTCGAAAATTACTGAAGGAAAAAAATAATTTGATGAAAAATGTTTTACAGCAAATTTTAAAATTTTATTTTCAGCATGATGTATGTGAATTATCGTGAATATGATCGGATATATATATATATATATATATATATGTATAAAAATATATATACATATATACATATATATATATATATATATATATATATATATATATATATATATACATATATATATATATATATATATATATATATATATATATATATATATATATATATATATATATATATATATATATATATATATATATATATATATATATATGTATGTATATATTTACTTTTTCCATGAGGCATGTGAACTTTTAACACACATGTCGTCTGTTATAATGAATACTTTTATATACTTTCGACCACAAATTTAGGTTTAAAAAATTCGGAAAAAAATTTATTATATATTGAAAATTTATTTATAATTTGTATTTATAATAAATGATCTTTAAAAATACTGCTTTATAAAATATGATATGGTAAACTTATTTCTTAAAATTTTCCGAAAACAAGTTTGTTGCAACAAATTTCGCTTCTGAATATACAATTATTCGCTGTAAATTTGCATAACAACATGTACATGGTGTACTTTTACTTAGAAAATATTCAAATCTGAGAAATATTTTTAGAATATTTGTTTAAATTACTTTTCAGTTTTTTGATTCATTTCTTACTCTTTGTTACGTAAAATAGCACCAAAGTATAATGTAAATTTGAAGCAATTATTATTTATGAATGAAACTTATAATAAAGTAATGATATGAATATAGTATCAGTAATTGAAAAAAAATCAAAAAAAATTAAATCTTAATTTAACAATTTAACAGAGTAATAATAAATTTTCAAATTCAAAGATATTTAGAAGTAATTTTGTTATACAGTGTACATATTTGTTTTGACCTAAACTACTAATTCTAAATCATTTAAAGTTTCATACTTCATACATTTTATCAAGTTTCGTAATCATTGAAATTTTTTCACAGATTATTGATTTCAGTCTAAGTTTATATATATATATATATATATATATATATATATATATATATATATATATATATATATATATATATATATATATATATATATATATATATATATATATATATATATATATATATATATATATATATTATATATATATATATAACTATATATATATATATATATATATATATATATATATATATATATATATATATATTTCAAGAAATAAGAATCGAAAGTTAAAAATTTGATTAAAGTTACACTTTAATCAAATTTTTTTGTCTCAAAAAAAGAAAATTTTCTTAATTTATCTTACATTTATCAAATTATAATGTACGCTTTCGTTCTGAATCTATATTTCCGTGTGTTTTTAGTTATAACTAAAATATAGAAATGAGTAAGAATAAAACAATTTAATTTAATAAGTGATTGGTTAAGATTTGTGTTTATGCGTGTGTATGTGTGTGTATGCGTGTGTGTGTACGTGTGTGTGTGTATGTGTGTTGAGCTATTTCATTACAAATTAAAACATCATATATAGTAGTTAAATAAAAAGGGAAATATCACACCTATATAATCTTATATGAAGTCCTATATGTATCTGTGGTTCCCTTTATATTTATATCAAACAAAATTATGCCCAAGGAAATGAGATTTATTTAATAAGAATACGTCAATATTACGTTAACTTTCAATTGTGCAACCATATATTAACCATTCAATCAGTAATAATACAGTAAATATTGTTTTTATAATAATTCAGAGGGAAACCTCTTACTTTGTAAATATGAATAATTATTTTAAAGAAGGGAAAACATTCCATAATAGGAGATTTTGATACTATTTTCAACAGGTATTCAATGAACTAAAAAATATCTATTTATTGTAAGGTATTTTAATGTTTTAATTTATGCACAATACACACATATTTATATATTAGATTCATATATTAAATTATATGCAATATATAACAACTTGTTTATGAGTAAGAAACTATTTTAGCTTCTTTTGTTTTACATGCTCGATATAATGTAATATTTTGTAGCTAAATTAAATATAGCTGCATATTTCTGGAATTAAATTCAGTTACAAAATTTTCTCTTTTTCCTTACTATTCTATAATTAATTATCTCCTTGCTATTTTTTAAAATTGGTTTGTAATTTTGTATTTTTTCTAAATATATAATAATTTTGTTTAAAAAAAATGACATACACAAGTTTAATTATAACTAGATATATACAATTTGAACGAAATATCTTTATATTTCTTCTGGTAACATGCATTAACTAAAATTACTTTGAATCATGGAACATGACGAAACTAAGTATTCAAACTATATACTAACAATAAAAGCAAAAGAAACCAATATATATCTTAAAACATTTCGTTTGTTGCTGTATTCTTAAAGGGACTTATGGCATGAATCCAAATCACCATTTAAACAAATTGTGACCCTCAAACACATAAAAAATTTTTTAATGTAAACACAAATTTCATTTCTGGGATCTTTCCAGGTTGAAACAATGTATAAATGAGATGAAAAATGCATAATTGTAAATTGTTCTTCTTCCTATACTTATTTTATACATCAGAATCTTAAAGTGATTTCGGCTTACTGTCGAAACTTAGTATGTAACTAGAACTATGTTGTAATAAAAAATTTTCATATTTTATAAGATATTGTTAACTTCTATTTACATCTAATATTGTGAATGATATAATATTTTGGAAAATTACTATAAAATATTTAGGAATGTGATGTAATACTTAGGAAAATCCAATGCGTATCCTTGTAATGTAATACATAAGAAAATTATTTTTGTAAGCATGAAAGCCTTTAATATATTATGCTTAAAATTCCAAATTATATTTTGCATGAAAGGCAAATCAATATTTATCTATTAAAGAACTTATGTTTAATATATGTAATTTTTTGGATCTTTTTTGGGAGCACAACCCATTAAGAAAAGCCTAGCACGTGCAATAGAAGAAAAACTTTCCGCACTCTCCGGGCGCCAATTCTAAAAGCAGTTCACGAATACTTTTGTTTTGATATTCTTCGTGTGTTTCGTTCATGGATCTATTCGAAGTATAAATTTCTGTTAGCTTGATGTTTCGAAGCCCTGCTGTATCATTTCTACATTCCAGATGGCTTGTAGGCCTGATCGCATCATTCCTATTTTTCTCTTCGTGTCTAACACCTTCATATTTTTAACTGTCACAAAAAATATAACAGACAATGCTTAGCGATGTTTATTTTTACAGTAATATAAATGTTTTTATATAGAATACGTGTTTCTCAGCAAACACTCGCGTGTATTGCAATATGTTTTGAAGAATGAGCTCACATAAAAATAAAGCCGTTTTTGAATGAGTTTTATTTTGACGGCCATTGTATTGTGCTTCAGCTTTGTATTCCTGTTTCTTTTTCTGGCATTGAATCGTACAATACTATAACGCAAATACCATGGGCTTAGGAGTTATTTAGTTGGAAATACTTTTGAATTGTTGATATTTTATATTAAATGTGGTTTAAAATTATTAAGGCAAAAGTAAATTTGCGATATGAAATTCATAAATATTGGAAAAAGAAACTAATGTATCAATATAAATATAAAATTTCTGATGACAAAACAACTTTTTTTTTCATAAGTATAAAGCAAAAATTATGTATTTTTGAATTGAATATCACTACATAAATTGAAAGCTATCATGGTATATTAAAACTGAATTTTCACTGATTGTTTTATCACTTACACACAATTAGGTTATATATAAGAATTACTTGCTTTTTATGTAAAAATATGCATTCTACATAAAAAAAATGTTAATTATTTAGTAAATAAAATGTATTACATACAGAATATAGTTTACTCTAAATAAAATATTTAGAAACATTTTAATATATTTGAGTGTCATTGATATTATTTTTAAATTTCCTTGGAATTTCAACAAACATATAACTAACATTTAATCATTTTCCTATTTTATGCAAGTAATTTTTTTAATTCACAGTAACAGCTAGAAAAAATTTAAAATATTCTTTTTCGCAGCTATCTGGTCAGATATGCATTATTCACCGGAAAAAAGTCATACATACAATGGGAACTAAACATTAATTTTTTATTATTAAAAATATTTGAAATATTATCATTGATCTTCTACAAAATCTATATAATTTTGTTTATGAAAGTTTATATAATCTATAAATATATGAATACTTTTAATTTGTTTGTTTCAAAGCAATACTTGTCACACATATGAGAATTGCAGAAAACATACTAATAACTTAAGGATATTTAAAACTTACTTAACTTTTTGCTATATAAATTTATGCTTAAACTGAAAAATTTTGTAATTCATTGGATTCACAAGCTAAATTTGAAAGCACTATTTATTAATGTAATTAAAATGCTATAATGAATTTATAAAAGTTCATGTAGGGGAAATTTGCATTATTTTATACATAGGGACTGCTCTTGTCTAGATCTTTTACTTCATATAAGTTTCAGCACAATTCAAATTTCAATTCTTAATATATGTCATAAATATTTATGCAGAGTTTGGAAACTGCAAATTTTACAGTAGTCATTTCGTTGTAACAACTACAGTTCTAAAATAATACAAGGAAAGAAAATACATTTTAATATATAAATTTGGCATGAATGGTCAATAACATAAATATTTAATATGAATAATATATTTCAGCATAAATGCTCATGTTTATAGCAATTAATTTTAAAAATTTGTACTCAAACCAAACTTAAAAATTCTGAGTAAATATGAGACTTATTTCACAATGTATAATAGTTGAATTGTGTAATTTAAAATCGAAAATCTTAATTTGATTAATTATTTTTAATAGATTATGCATTTGAAATTCATTTGAAATAAATAAACTAATTTTTTTAGAATTAAAATATTTCTGTCAAATTTATTAAAATGCTTTTTTTATTCATTTAAATAAAAATTACATTGTTTGTAATAATTTTAATAACATCAAAAACCAACGAAAAGACTGGAAAACATTTTAATTGATAATAATATTCCAATTAGTTTTATTAAACACTATTTAAATAATAGAACATTGCTTATAAGAATGGAATAAGACGCAGTTATAAACTTTAAAAAGATCATCCAAGACTTGAAGGTCTTATAAGAAATTTGAAATACCAATAGTTTTTACACCTAGTCTTTCTACTTGTGTATTTATTTTACTCTTTACTTTCTGCATTTATTTGCAGTTTTGAATTTCGTATTTTATATTGGCAACAATTAATTCGATATTTTGTCTTTGCAATTATGAATTTCTTCATTATATTTATTCTTGTCTTATTTCCTTCAATTTTTTAGTATGGATTCGGTTTGTAATAGCTTGATTTAGATTATAGTCCTCAGATATAGCAGAAAAGCCACTATCTATGACAATGTGATCAACATCCCCTAACGCTGCTGGTTATGTTTATAAATAATTTCACTCATTTTATTTATTCCATTTTTCCTTTTATGCTGTATGGTAAACTAAATGAATCAAATTTTATATTTCATGTTTTAAATTTTCCTTGTCTGTTCGTTGTATGTTCTATCTCTTCATTATACTTAAATAGTCTTTTCCATTCTCTTTATTGTTATTTGGATAGCATTTGTACAAGTATTGTAAAATTTTCGATAATTTTATTTAAGCAGCTTTTGCGCAAATTGTATAGGCCAACTTCTACTTTTTGTAGATAGTTTTGTATTTATTCCAAATTATACCACTGGAATAAAATAGCAGCTAATTTCATCCTTAAATTTCTAACAAATAAATAATTAAAAATTTTATTCAACAAAAAGAATTAAAACTTCCTATACATTTTAAAACATTTATCTTCTATTTAGAATTCAAAATTGTATCTATTGAATTGTGAATTTCTTCTTTTTTTACACAAAATATTCCAATATGTAAATAATTAAATAATTTGCAAAACTTGTATTGACTATCAGAATGTCTTAAATGAAATCATAAAGTTCTAAAAACAATTGTCTTCAATTTAATTGTCATTTATTGCTTTAAATTATATTATTATTTAAAGTATTTAAATACTATTAAATTAAGTTTAAAGTTATTTCAAAATTGTTAAAAATTAATTGTTAGTAAAATATTTTGCTTTATTACAATGTTAACATAATCCGATACAATAATTAAGATATTACAACTCTGCAGTAACACCCACCCTTCCGCACGGAAGGCCGTTACCCTAACCACTAGGCTACCACAGCCCTGGATATTCTGTAATTATTGCTATAATATATATATGTATAGTAATCTGCAAAAATATTTTTGCAGGCTTTTACTAATATATTAATAATACTTATGCGTGACCAATAATTGATGTGCACTCGGATATATATGATAGTTTACTCGGATTAATTTTGAATGTAACTGCTATTACAAAAATTATAATGTACATAGTATAGGTAGATATTATTAGGATTTCTTGTAATTTACTAAACAGTGTGTGGTTTGCTTACAAACTATTTTTATTTTCACTTCACAAAAATACTTAGTCATACTTTTGTTTTTTTCTAATATTTGGAATATTTATAGCTGCAAAATTCTTAAGATATTGTAGTGTGTGTAAATAATTTAAATATTCAATCACATTTTTAAGTACAATCAATTTTTTGAGTAAAATGTTAAAACAGTTTAGAAATAAGAAATTATGTAGTCATTAATTATTAAAAATGCTTATAGACAAACAATTATTTACCTATCTAACGAAAACTAATGCAAAACAAAGCAAATGAAGCTCTTTCTGTTATACTAGATTAAATACAAAATTTATTAGCAATAATTATAAGTCACTGCTAACAATACTGCAAACAATAATTTTGGCTAATAATATATATAAATGAATAAACAAGCCTATAAATTTTAAACATAATAATTATCTGTTTTAAATACTAAAAATTATTTTTTTCATTTAAATGTAGGAATTTTATTTAACTGTAGAATATTGAACAAATAAATTTGATAAATGAAGCAAAATAAAATTCTCCTATTGTTATTTTTAAAAAAATTTATAGCTGTTCATTTTAAATGGTATTTGCTTAGGATTAAAATATGTGTATTTGATCAACTCGTTCAGCGACTTTGTTTTAACTTCTTTTATTTTATAAGTATAAAATATACACTTTTAACAAATGACAACAAATTGGTTCCCATAAGATAAGCATCTTATAGAAACCAATCTTTTTACATGTAAATAAACATATGGCTGGTTGCTTGATGTCGTGTCCATTTTAAGTAACGTTCATTTGGGCCAAAATCATGGCCTTGACAATGTGAACGATCTTGCCACAGTAGAGATTTCCCCGAACGGGAAATTCATCAATATCCTGTTACCTTCTTATGATGGCCGGTCAGTTAACAATCTTCCTCCTCCTAACAGTTTCTAAATGATTTGTAAGTTCTGGTATCGACTGCACTTATAAACATTCCTCAGAAATGTTGGTTTCTAACTCTGGAATATTATCTTGGTAATAATATTCTTTGCATTGATAACGCATAATTGAGATGTGTTTTTCTTTCAGTTTGCATCTAGTAATTGCATTAGCGCCTCATAAAGCTACGAAATTTGCGATTGAAGGTATCTGGCCTCTTAAGCCAGCCTATCTGCTTCCTCATTCTCCTCAATAACAACATGCCACTCGAAAGCACAATTTTTTCCATGGTGAAAAATTTCCTTTAAGCACTGATGGATATCTAGTGAGAGTCTGGAGTCTCCCTTCCCTAACCCCTCCAGGGCAGCCATGGAGTCGGAGAAAATGAAGAGCCCACTAGCTTTATCATTATTACTCAGTGAAATATACATTCATAGGGCCGCCAGCATTGCCTTTCGTACACAAATAAAATTAGCAACAATGTTTCCTGCTGATTTATTTTGTTGCATTTTCTTATCATTAGTCAGAGATATAGATATATAAATAAACATATATGGACATGATTTATGTAATTACAATATTATTTAGAACATTAAACTCTTGACTCTTTTTTTATTCTTGAATGAAATTTCTTTACGCTAAACACTGTATGACTATCAAATTTTAAATGCCAGAAAATTATTTAACTAGAAATCACTCTTGCACAATTAATATTTAAAGCCGATAGCAATAAATGAAGCTACTTTTCATGAAAAGGATATGTGTGTGTGTGTATCTGTGAAGCAGTGCATTTCAATTACAGGCTATTATTTTACAAAGTAGGTAACAGTTTTTGCAGCACAATTTCTCATAAACTAACTTTCATATCTTGTAAAATTTCAAAAATACTGACATTACTTTTTTCCACTCTTGCATGAAAACATGATTTAATAGTGCAATTTCTCAAAGAAATCTGTTAAGTTAAAATATTCGGACACCACACCTTGCTTATAGACAAAAACATATGTATCTAATATAAATCTTTTCGATAAAAACATATGTACTTAACTAATTACATCATTAACTTGCTGATTATTAGGATTCTCCATTTTATGTCATTATAAATATTTTAATGATTACTATCTACATTTTTCACTAAATTTTCTATTTAGTGATTAGTAATGAAATTTAAAATCACTTCCTAGCCTTTTTAAGATCCAGACAATTTTCGCATCAAAATAATCTATATTCAAAAAATTCTCTTTGATTTCAGTAAAACTAAGCTAACAAATATTTTACAATATATTGTCTTTCCAGACAAGTAACTAAAAGTAATTTGGGAAGTTCGTAATAAGAATTTAGGCAATTTCTACCATGAAGAAATACTTTATAATTTCGCGTTTACAACAACGAATTAAATTAAAAATCAATGTCTGTCAATATACTTATTGGCTTAAAATATTCGCCGTATTCAGCTTTAATGAAAGTATCACAGAGCTTGAGTATAAATTTAATTATATCCAGCAACGTGCTTTTATGTTATCTAATTTAAAGAATTCAATAACAAGGCTGAGGTAGTTTATACACGTGAATAATTTTCATGAAAGAATATATTTCTGAATCTAAAATTTTTCTCAAGATTTTCGAATTTAATTACGAGCACTTTTAATCAGAACTTAAACTTCATGTGAATATTAAGAACTTCAGGCGATAACACGTTAAGTATCTTAATAATACAATATGATTTATAAAAATCAAAGTGCAAAAATATTAGTACATCCTATGTGTTCTAATTTTATATATTGCATGAATATATGTACTATATTTGTTTCTAGTAATGTATGTTAAAATTATATGTACTATATTTGTGCTTTAATGAATTCTGTATTTCTTAAAAAATAATGAAAATCATTTTTAAGGATCATTTTATATATTAACATATTATGTTACATGAATAAACTAAAGTTTCGCATTTATAATTGCTTTATTTCAATAATTTGTAGATCAAATCTAATTTAGCATAAGTAATTCATATAAGTTAATTTTGAATGAAAAAATTTAACAAAAACAATAAAAAGTTTATTTTATGTCGTCTCGATTCTGGCTCCAGAATATATTCTGTAATCTATTCAGAGAGTGAGACTCTTTAGTACTTTATGCAATTCTAAATAGAGATTATTGTAAAATTACAACTAGCATATAAAATTAGATGAATTTATTTTATTATGATACATAAAATATTAATTTTCGTTTTCTTAAATTAAGGGGATTGCACTTCATTAGAAAATTATAAAAATGGTATTTTATTATGTGAAACCGGTATTACGTAAAATAATAGCTTAAAATTAGAAAAGCAAATTGTTTCTTTGAGTAAAAGTATAGAGAATGACATCTTCAAAAATTACTGTTTTATTATAGAAATGTTTTAAGGATTTGTCTTAGATAAACGAAATAGTAACTAGGAATCTCATTTTTTCTAGTTATAACAAAAGACTGAAAATAAATTTAATTAATAAGAAGTGATGTGATAGTTTATTTAAAACATTTCTTTGTAATATTATAAAACGTTTTGACGATAAATACTGAAGACACTTAAATACGTTGCAAGCTATTTTCACAACCTTAAATTCTAAAAGTAGATCGAAGTTACATTAAAAAATAAAGGAAAGAAAAAAATAACTGTTTTAGAAGCACTAAGAATGCTAAACCAAATTCAAACTTAATTGAAACATGTTCAAGGTTGGCAAAATTGAAATGAAAACTGTTACCTATTGAATAGGAAATTAAAAAGTACTAACAAAACAAAATATATAAACACAAAAAATTCCCAGAAAAAGATTAAAATAACTATTAATGTCTTTACCTAATATTTAAAATTGCGAAGTAACTTAAAATATCATTCAAATAGCTGTTATAAAATCCTGCATTTCGAAGATAAGCATGATTATTTCCAGAAAAAGTAAGACAAATTTCTTAAAGATCTTAAGACATGGAATCATATTAATTTAGCCAAAAAAAATTTGGAAAATTTAAATGAAAGCGTTTAACAGGTAATAAATACGTATGCATAGTATTTTAGAAAGGCTTATTTCTATCTCGACGTTTGTAATCATCTAGGAATATTCCCCATAAGCAAGCGAAAAAATATGTATCTAAAAATATTTAATAAAATTCGATCGAAATAGGGTAGTTGAATTTATGTTTACTGAAAGAATATATGGGAAGAAACATTTAACTGTAAATAAAAATTTATAAATAAAACTCACATTTGGAGTAAAACATAAATTGTTCACATCTTAAGATGAAGATAAATTATTATTTTTTTTCATTATAAAGCTAACACAAAAAATCATGCATTTTATTTTGAACTCATTATTTCCAGATGTAAGGAAAAATGGATTTTAAGTTATCTCTAAAATGAGTGTGTTCCAAAATTATTTTCAGAAATCTGTCCATAATTTTTTTTTTGAGTTTGAGCACTTAATACACATTTACTAATTCGAAAGAAAACAATAAACATTTTGAAAATTTCGCATAGCTCTGAATAAAAAATGAATTCGCGAATGACTAAATAGAAATCTGTTAATTTATGGAAACTCCTACTATGATGTTTACCTGTGTGGAATTTAACCTCAAAATTTGTTAACGCAGCAATAAAAGAGTAAAATAAAAACGCTACACAAAAACGTCATTAAAATAAAAATTTCTTTTAAATTAGTTGCGTCAATTCTATTAATGCTACCTTTTTATAAAAATTGAAATGTCATAAATGTTTTAACTGAATAATTTTTTGTAAAACATGTGGGTTTAAAATTTACAGAATATTTCTACATTAGTTTAAATACCAGAAAACGAAAAAAACACAAACTATGGTTTTCAGTGCATTTCATTGTCGAACAACAAAATTTCAATTGCAAATCCAAATATACTTACAATCTAGATTATATAATAAAATTTACGTTATATATTAATTTAAATTAATTATTAAATAAAATTACATTTGAATTTAGTAAAGAGAAGAAATAATTACCATTCCAAGTTTTATGCAAAATGGTTAAATCCCTAACATATTTTTCAATTAAAGATGAATTGTGTTATTTTTTAATACTCGCCTCTTTTCTCATGTGAAGTTTGTACATTCATTTGTTTTTTTAATTTAAAAATCCCATTAAGCAGAATTTGATGAAAAAGAAATAATTTTATTTATAAATCAATCCATACTTTTTTTGTACGAATAAGTTATATTTTTACTTAAGAGTTAAAATTTAAAAATTGCGCAATTGTTACATTTAGGCATCCTGACTAAAATTACTTGTATATATATATATATATATATATATATATATACACTTAAGTTCTTGTGCTTTCTTTTAAATACATTAAAATTAAAGAAAATATTTTGCATCATAAAAAAATATGCAAAGTTGTAAAAATGATTATTATTAAAAAGATTAAATCATGAAAAAGGAAATTATGTGTCTCAACTAATTACGTCTAATTATAATCTGAAGATGTTTTATTTCTTTCTATAGTAATTTTCTAATGAGTATCACTATAGCTTTAGAGCTTTTAGAACTAATGAATTATTTAAATTTTATTTAAAAAAATTAATTTTTTTTAGTTTTAAATCATTTTATATACAATTTATCCATGTTAAAAGTTTTTCACTTGAAATAATATATAAAGCTTATTAAGAATTTAAATGTGGTATATTTGCAACCTCAGTGGAAATGTTTTGTATGTTTAACAAATAAGACACAAAATTAAAATGTGTTGCAATAAAAATATAAGTTACTGACTAGTAATATATAAAATAAAATATTTCTATAAAAATATAAATCACAATCAAGAGAAACTACATATTTTTCCATACTGGTCGATCAGTAAATTATAAAAATATTTTTTTTTCTAATTTACTTTTACAAAATGTTAATAAAAATTGTTTATTTTTTAATTTACATTTGATTAAAATGTTTTCTTTTCCAAATACTTTGGATATTTAAATATGTGACATTTTAATTAATTGCATTATTATTTACTTTTAAGAAATGAAGTAAAATTTTAATAACTGAATGAATTTACTCTTAATTAAAATTGGAAAATAACATTGTAAATAAATATTGCCTAAGTTTGAATTTGTATTAAAATTTGAAAATATATTTACTATTATTTACTTACTTAAAATTTATAACATTTTAATTTATGTTTGAGTGTAATAAATTTCAATATTACTACTAAAGTTTTAAATTGAATATAAGCTTTGTATGTTCAATCTTGGCAACATTTATTTGTACGCAGACACTTACAAGTCATTTAAATAGAGTTGTTACGAATTTTAAAGAGCATAATAAAGAACATTTAAATTCATTTCCTGATATACATCAAGTAACCACGATACTGAAAAATTGCGATTACTTCCTAATTTTAGACCACAAAACTATTACTTGCTGACTTCCAGTTTATATGATTACAAGTCATTACTGCTAAATCACCTCAAACGCATTTGTTTGAGCTTAGATTTTGAGCTTCTTGATGTGAAATATCAAAAACTACTTCATTTAGGACAGTTACCCTTGCCGCTTTTTTTTTACCACAATTGTAGGATTTTAGGTAAAAACACAGAAATAAATATCTTTTTCTTGCTAGGTTCCAATTTTAAGTGATGCACTAATTACAGAAATAGAGTACAAACCCAAAAGGATTAGAAAAATTTGTCCTACAGGTACACTTATGTGAAAAAATCGGTATTTAAGACGGCATATTTTTACTTTGTAAACATCTATATACAATTCACATATTTCTCGTAATTTTAACAACACACTTCAGCATTTTTTTGATAATTATAAACGCATTTTATTCATTGAAATAATAAAACATAAGATTTCAAAATAATAAAACTAGTATGATATTTGTTACTTTATAAAAAATAATATAAATTTAAAGCATTTTATTTAGATAAGAAAAATTTGTAATATGACAAATATTGAATAACTTAAACATCGATAATAGCTAAATATAAATTAACAAAATTATAATTTCTTCTCCTTGTATTTAAAATAGTGTATTTATATTTTATTTGAGATATGAAGACTTTTTATTAAATTTATCAATACCTTGAAATAAAGAATTTAATTTTTAATTTCATTAAGTTTGATTCTGTCAAACGTTTTCTCTATGATGAATAGCACCTAAATTTTGAAAATCATTTTATAAAATCATAATACACTAGTCTTAGAAATAGCTTAACGTAATATTTTGAAACATTAAAGCAATGCAAATTATATATTATAACTGAGTAACTTTCTTACGAGGGAGCAAAGAAATCTTGCATGGCTTTGTATTTTACGGCTAAAATGTTGCCCTCATTATATAAAGCATTTAAACTAAACTTTCCTCATTGAATAAATTATCTTACATTACCCAGAAGACACTTTCTTCGGTTGTCGATTGGAGACTTCAGTTTCTGGGCAAAGACTAATTTAAATGCAACCTATTTTACTTCAGGGCCAAAACAAATATTTAAATACAGCATAAATACTCCAAACCAGAAAGCTTTTCACGAACAAATAAATAATACTCTCTCATTTCACTTTAGCGCATATTCTCTTTAGTACAGCATGCATATATATATATGAAAAGAATATAAAGCTCTCACCAGGTTAGTTGAATTAAAATATTTGTATGAGTGTTCGCGAATCTCCAGATAATAATTGCAACAAATTATTGAGAATGCGGAAAGTCCGTTTCTTGTAATAATTTATATCTTCTTTTACTTAATTTGCAATTCAGAAAGTCTCATAATTCGGGAATATGGTCTTGTTGACAATTGAGAATCAGTATTTCTTCACATTATATTACCCTTATTGTTATTTTATGAGGAAAAAAAATGAACAAAATGGAAATAATCTATCAGAATAAATGAATGTAAATTCAAAAGCTCAACAAATTAGCTGGTTTTATCATAAATAAACAGAGAATGTTTTAATATTAATCAACCGTTTGGTTTTGTTGGTCTGGAGGATTAATAGATTAGTTGAATAATATTCATTTTACTGAAGACAACAAGTCGAATAAAGAGGACACGCAGTTTGAATTCATCTTTTCACTGAATTAAGCAATAAATATTTTTACACTGAATATACTAATTAAATAATATTTAAGTTCTTTTAGAGAAATTTAAACATTGCACAGGTACATCGACAAGAGAGAGAGAGTATATTTTCTTTTAAATCTCAATGTATTTTAACACACATACAGTAACTAAAATATGTATCTAAATTATGCAGGATATAAATGCAATGGTAACATCATAATATGTTTACTATTTTTCAATATTTTTTGCAAAACTCCCTAAAAGAAATCCTTGAAGATTGAACAAAGCAATTATCTTGTAATATATCATGATGTTTTCAATATGTTCATATGCAAAAAATGCTTATTACATCACTATAGATATCTGTTGAAAGTATTATAGAATTTTGGATTATAATAGTTATTGATTGGTATTATTTATTTAAATTAGTATAATGAGATTGTAATAGAAATTTGGAGAAGAAAATGTTTCCGTTTCTGAATTGATATTAATGAAATCTATTATGATATTAAATAAACTTTTCTCTCAAAATCCATATTTTAAATAATTACATAAACCTTATCTATAATAATAAAGAAACAAAAAATGAAATATATGATCACACACACTAATCTACCTTTGATACAATGCAAATATATAAAATATTAATTGTTTATAGCTATTTTCAATTTATTTTTTGGAATATTAACTGTCAAATTCTAAATTCTATCATAGAAAACATACAAATCTTTTTGATGTATATATCATATTATTTTTGAAAAAAAGTAAACAATACGGGAAAAGCACTTTATGTCTCGTTGTTGTTATTTAGTTAGATAATATTACATTTATGGTAATAAAACCATAAATGTATTTAAATACTGTAGGTTTTTTTCTGAATTTTAAATAAAGTTAAAATTATGATCAATAATTTTTTACACTGATAAAAATTTATCGATTGCTTCTTTAAAACAATATTTAATATTTCTCACTAATAAATTACTATTTTATGCTTATATAATTAGATTGATGAATTATATTAATAAAAAAAATCAAATTCAGTACTGTAAATAGCGTTTAGTTGGTTCTCATCCAGAAGTTACATTTAAATTTAACCAGAAAATATTGATTTGAAATTCGATTCAATTTATAAAAATCATACAATGGAAAATTTTGATGCTTGGTGAGTCATATTTCACCAGCTCATAATCCTTTCTACTTAATCCATTGATTGAATTTAATTTCTGATTTTATTTCTAAATTACAGCGTATGTGATTTTTTCAACAATGTAAGAAAATGTGGCTTTATTATAATGTAATATGCATTTTCTGAAAACATATTTTTTTAAACTCAGCAGTATATATTTTTAAACTCAACAGTATCAACAGTATGATTTAATATAAATGGAAACACATTATATATTGAGCAGAAATAAAAAAAATATTTTGATATTAATGCTACTATATTTTGCTTTAAACATTTTTCTGATATTATATAAAAAAAGGTGGTTAAATTGAAATCACTGCATTAACACAAAAACCTATAATAAAATGTAAATTTCAATCTTTGAAAACTTTCACTAATTTAATACAAGAAGAGGTATTTTTAGTTAATAAAATATCTTAGTCTAAGCTGTTTTTCTTAGGATAAATGAAAAATATTCCGTAATTTAACTGAAAATAATTTCGATGGAAATTAAAGTACCCCTATGCATTAAACTAACGCTATTTAGGAAAATGCGTTTTAATTCCAAATATAGTTACTTAATAAATGCAGGAAAGTGACTACTTAAATGAAGTTTGTGAATTTTTGATGAAGAAAATGCGTTGATTGCTCTCGATGAAATTTATACTACGTTATTGTCGTCATTTTTATAATGATGCCTACAAGCTCACCCAGATCTTTCAATGCATTTTCAAATTAGGAGGTTGTTAAATTTTGTAATCTTTTGGATAATTCATGAAATTGAGAGAGCGTTTAATTTTTATTAGATCTAAATCAAAGTTTTCAATTTTTATGTTCAACTAACATTTCTGATAATATTATTAGGTTTTAATATTTGCTACAATAATGTTCTTACTGTTAAGTATTTTTTTAATTAATAAAAAAATATAAAGTAGCTGGAATTTCTTTCTTTTATTAGTAGTTTAGAATATTATGCATTAAATTGTTGGTGTTTATCCATATTTGGATCCAAATTTTAGGTTTTTGTATAAACAAATCATATTTCTGAATAGTTTTATTTGTTTCTCAATCAACAGTCTTTTTTTATACACATTGGATCGGGAGTTAAGCTTTTAAACAAATTCCAAACTGCAAACATCAACATTGAAATTGAAGACTGCAATCACGAACTGTTAAATCGAATACAGAGCAAAAACAATTTGGCTTCGTCCTCAAAGCACATTGCTGTAGGGCAGCATTTGAAAACAAAATTAGTAACTATTTGAGAAGGTCTTACTGCGACTAAGAGGGGAACTGATCTTTCAAAGCGAAATGTTTTGGTTTCAATCCAAGCTGCTTTTTATAGCTGGGGATAGATATTACACTTCTGTTTACGGTAAAGACATATGATGAAGTTAAATTCCAGGAATTTTCCAAGTTTCCTCCCCTGCAATTCAATAATATCACCTCATGTTTATGAAAAATCTTAATGTAGGCAACATGTGGCAGGTGTTTAAATGATTTACAACAACTTTCTGCTGTTAGGCTATATGCATGTTACATGATGCATGTTAGGCTATATACATGCCACATGATGTCAATATTTAAAATATGATGAAAAATCATCTATAACATGTTATGTGTTATCATTCGGTGTAAACTCTGATATAAATTTTTCAAAAATGTATCAGAACTTCATTTTATTCTGCTTGGTTCTTTAAGGTATTAAAATTGTATGATTGAGAGAACAGTTTTATTCGAATAAAAAATACGTAAAATTATTTAGAATTTCTGAGGCATTTTTCATTAAATATCATTTTCTATTCTTGTCCATCCTACAGTCATTGATATAATTTAAATTTATACAATTTAAATTGATGTCAATGACATCATTGATGTAATTTAAATTTATTTACATTATTTATCATAATCCAATTAACCGTTTCAAATAAATTATATTTACTTATAAGCTAGATTTTGAAGATTTAAAATATACTTTAAAAAATATTTTTTTCACAATAATCAAAACAATCATCATGATCCTTATATTTTCATATTTATTACTTTCATTGAAAAATTTTGATTTTTTTTTCATTCAAATTGCTTTAATCTGCAAAATGTATAAAGCAGAGAGTGTTTACAGAATTTGAATATTCCGGCAAAGTAATCAATTTGAACACAATTTATAAATTGACAGGTGAATTTATGACACAGTGACGGATTTCAACTTCTAAGATTCGTTCCTATGAAAAAATCAGCCAGATTAACAGCACACATTTTAATAAACTGACTAAATATAAAAGAAAAATTTACTTATCGCATCAAAATTAGATTAGTTTCAATGCTTTTAAAAATTAATATTCATTTTTAATCATATTTATCTATTTCAATTATATTTATTCATTATTATACAACTGAGTTGTTTGAACATTCTCACTTGTCATGAGCATTTTAATATAATCTAGAAAAGATGTTCCTTGTACACTAATTGGTCAGTTAAATTTGGATATACAGATATTCTCGTTTCACAAGTGGTCAGAATGTAAAATAATTAAATTTTGATGATCCATTTATATGTTTAGAGTAATTTTGTGATAGCAAATCATTTGCAACTAAATTTGGTTTATAAGTTTGTCTGACGAAGTATTAATAAAATTCGTACAGGGGTGCACCAGTTATTATGCGCTCTAACGAATCTCTGTAGGCAAATGAGAAGGAGATAGATAATTTACAGCTTGTGACTCCCCAAGTTGCCAATGCACTGCAGGTGCAAATGAGTTTAGGGAAATGCACGGCGATATATTATTACTATCATCTGTAATTGGAATATCGTAATGTGTTCAGCGATGGACGTAAAGGTCTATAAAGACTTCTCTTCTGATTAAAATGATAAAGCGTTGCTACAAGTAAGCATTTGTAATACACTTTAATAAAATTACATAAGAGGTATTTAACGGGTAAGTTTAAATATATATGGGAAGATTGGACTTGTTATTATTACAGTGAAAGGAAAATTAAGAGAAACGTATGTGTTTTAAAATTGACTCGATAAAAATTAAGACATTCATCTAAGATATTTCACTTAAAATTAATCCCTACAGTTTTAAATTTCATGAAAACATATATTTGCGCATTAGACTATTTTTTAACACTCTAAAAAATAAAACAATTCTTGAGAGATTAGACAAGCTTCTACATTAGGTTTAAATAACAGTAACGTGACCTTTATTTGAAACTCCTTTTTAAGTACATTACAAGTATTAATTTGAAATTTTCAAGTTCAATTTCGCTTAAAGATTGAATGTGAAAGAATCACAAGCACGCATTATAAAACTTGAATCAAGACAAAATCTGTATATATCATCTACCTCTTATTGTTAAATTTTTTTTTAAATCAAATATCTAATTATGAAGTAAGGAGAAAAATTAGAGGTTTGGTCCATTTAATAGTCAAGAGTAAGCATAAACTAAAACGTAAAGAACCGTACAGACTACGCAAATTTGATTTCTTCGATACATATTGATTTTCGTCAGATAGATTACCTTGACGATAAATTTTATCCGCAATAGATTATCTGTACCAAATTTCTGTCCTGTAAAAGAATACAAAATATCGGAAAATGTACTTGGAGAAAATTGGAGAAATTCTCCACAAATCAGAGATAAAATTACATTGATAAAACTCAAACGTTTTAGTTAATGAATACTGAATTTCTACTGTAGGTGCTTGTATGGAAAATATGAGAAAGAGGACCTAGCTTAGGTGTTAATCTTGACTCTTGAATGTAATATAAAAATATCATATGGTTATCAAAGTTTAGGAAAATTAAAGACTAACAAATAAAAGTACGAAAGCATATAAATAATAGCTAATTAAATGGTTTGCAATATTAAATATTCTCAAATACAAATAGAAAATGTTACATAAAAACTGTGTCATATTTTATGTAATATACACTTATATGATTTGATTCGTTATTTCTACTAAACTTTTAAGCAATAGCGTTATTGAAAGAAAATATCGGCCTAATTAATATCTGCTTAAATTATAGTTGTTAAGTTATAATCATTATATACATATTTTTTTTTAATTTGTACTTATATAATTTAAAATATTCATCGAATTAAACTTAGATAGCGTAATACTTCTAAAAATATTGAATGTCTATTTAACCTTTTTATTTAAAAAATTGTAATGGCTTACACTTAATTACTTAATTACTGAACGTAATTATAATTTCAACTATATGACTCTATCATTCATTAGTGTGCATGGAATTAAAACAAATCACGATTTAGGGATAATATGCATGAAATATTCCATTTAATTGCATAGTCTTTATAATGTATGAGAAGAATAAATTATTGCATTTAACATGCTAATCATATTTTTAATCACCCATGTTTCTTACACATAATTGCTAAAGATTCTATTTTTTTTAAAACATAAATAAATTAGGGAATGCCTGCACTTCCATTTTGTTCCTTATTACCTGAAAAACATAAAATCATTGTAAAAATTTTAGTAAATGGGAAAGTGAATTTTTTGTTAGTTACAGAATGAAAATGAATAAATAAATTTTCAGATTTGTAAAGTTCGCATTTATCACATTAGCTTAATAAATGAAGCTGATTTATTTTCAAAAATATGTTTTGCAGGAATCAAGAGAGAGAATTTAATGTCAATATATTTATAAATTTTTAGTTAAATTGTTATACATATATATAAGTTTATAAACATGAAAAAATTGACTGTAAGCAATCATACCTAGAAATATCTAAGCACACTTATAAAATTATGCAAATTCCTTCCTAATAAGTATAATAAATATCTTATGCTCTAATAATAAATTTATTTATTACTTATAACGTCATTCTTCCCCATTATTATAAATAGTGACAACTCTCAGTGATTTCTGAATATCTGACATAGAAACACTTAATTATGTAGTTAGTTTGTTTTGTTCTTCTGTTTTGGAGTTCATGAGTTTGCTTTCCAACTCCATAGATATCTGTAGGGATTGAAAACTCGCTTTAACCTGTAATCTCTAGTCAAACTAGGTAACTAAACTATTACCAAAACCATGCCAGAAACTCATGCATATCCATAGTTACCCTATGAAAACCTATTAACCAGATCACGGAGAAGAGTAGAATTATCCAAGTTAATCATCACAAATCCATCTATAGGGTTGGCCACAATAATTCATCATTACAAAAAGGAAAGGAAAAATACATATAGAGAGAGAATCATCCCTGCTTGAACCTCAACTCGAACCCTTGACCAAGAGCCTAGGTGTCTGAAATGCTAATATTTAATATATATATATATATATATATATATATATTATCAAATTGGGAAACTAAAACTAATTCTAAATATACCCTATCCGTGTAATAAACACATGAATTTATAAATCATAATGACTAAAGCAATTTTACTCAATCATGCATTCTTAAAAGAGGAAATCTTAATTATTTTAAGTCTTTTATATGTTTTTATATTCAAATATGATTGATTTTAAAAATTCCTAAAACAAAAATGTTGTTTATTATATCAATTAACCTGTCATTCATCACAATTGATATAAGTCAGCATTATTTATAAATTTTTCTTTCCTATATGAGATATTCTAGCTGACCAATCTTAACCAATCTATAAATTTGAGCTTAAGTATTGATTCTCTACAGAATAAATATCGTTAGTGCTTCTAAATTTACTGTCTCTTGAACGAAGCAAAGAAATTAATGTTTTTGTCCAATGTTTTTACACAAGATAAAACGTTATTACTTGTAATAGACATTTCTGTTGACGTACTGTGATGCGTTTAGTGGGAGTATTATTTTTGGAAACTTTACCACATCATTTATCACTGGGTTTATAAGTCTCAAATATCTTCATCACACTTTGAACTAAGCCTAAATCTATACGGAAATTCATGAAGATGCTTAACTAGATTAAATGTTCCCCAACCAAAATGACAGCTAATAGAAAGGAGCTTAGGCTGAAAATATCTATTGCTGATATATTCTTATTTTAAATTTAATTAACTATGAATGATGAAGAATTTGTTGCTATTAATTTCCACTTATTTGATGAAGCAGTTTTATTACATTATACAAAAGTTCGAAACTCCCAGAAAATATTAATTGGAAAAATTAGATAAATATATTAAATAATAAAATACATAAGTGTGAATATAATAATTTTTTGTAAAAGTAACTGTGTGTATTTTATTATTTAATGCTTTTCAACAGCTTTTCATTTTATGTCCCATCACTGAGAAAATAATTCTAATTTCATAATAGAAAGTCCTGATTGGTATTATAATTGTTATTTTCATGCGTTTGTAAACGCGATTTTTAACTAAAAAATTCTGAAATCATGTTAACTATATAATTTAATAGCGATTCCAATAATTCACAAAAACAACATTGTGTGATCTTTACTATTACTAAGTATTTCAGTTCATATCAAGAAAACAATACTAACTAATAGCTATAGCTACATTTTAAATACAAAATATACCTATCATATTTAGCAACAATTATTATGTTAATAAATTATTACTCTCTTGATATTTAAAAATTCGTAAAAAATTTACATGCTTATGAACTGTTTCATTTATATATCAGATAAAATGAAAAAATGTAAATTATTAATGTAATTGTTCAATTTATAATTACACTTTTAATATATTTCACTGTATTATGTTCCAAAAAATAAAGTAATATATCTACTTGCTTAATAAAATCTGCATCTCCTAAAGTACAAAATTGAGCTGATTTGAGCAATTTAATTTGTATCATTAATTTTTTTTTCTTAAAATTTTTATCTCCCTAAAATTTTACCGTGCTTTAAGCAAAACACTTGGATTTAAAAACACATTTTTTGCAAGCGTTCCTTAAGCCTTAAATAATCTCAATAGACAAGCTACTTTTTACGGCACCGTCTATAAGCCAAGGCTTATTTCAATCTACTTCACAGGACAGCAAGCATCATTCAGCTAGACTTTATCTACCACAACCAAGATTGGAGTTAAGACTGCAGTCAGCAAAGTTCTGTGTACAATGTTTAAAAGCTTCAGTTTACATTCTCATTAAATGAGGTCCTTGTATTTATTCATGCGCGGCTGCCTTATTGGAAAAGCGTTTTAAAATTAAAATACTATCGACATTAATTTCCTATGGACTTAAATCAAAATATTGGTGGCTGTATCAAGCGAATTAGTTTTTTTGTACTCATAATTTATTGAAAATGTAATTTAGAATAAGGGGTTTTCCTAAAATTTTCCTAAAGAATTTTTATGTATAGCTAATTTTAAAATAATCATTAGCTTTATTTTTAATAATCAATTTAAATTAGGCACAATGAGAAAATATTGATGTCCTTGAATTATAACATTAAAAACAATAGAATAAATAAATTTCTAATTTACATACATTATAATATTAAATGATGGACTTTCTAATCATTTGAGAGACATGTTTGGCAGTTACATTATCTAAAATTAGTCTTTATTTAGATTATTTCATATAATTACCTTCCAACTATAATTATAGCTGAAAAATCTAGTTTTCGGGTAGAATTTAATAAGCTCAATACTAAAACATTAGTATGAATAAGATTGTAGATTTCTTACATTATCATCTTATCTTTATTGAAAATTTTATTGCTAGCTATTAAAATATACATAGTTATTGCAATACATTTATAGAACATTATCTAAATTCTATAGAAGAAAAATAGAAGTTAGAATAGTTTAAAGGGCATTAAAGATTAAAGCTTAAATGCTCAAATCAGCTTAAATTTTGATTAAGATTGAAAATGGAAATTTTGCCCGAAAATATTGATTTTTAAATTAATGAAAAATGCCTTTTAATCTAATTTATGTAATAAC
The DNA here is from genome assembly GCA_030067965.1 of Latrodectus elegans. Lineage (NCBI taxonomy): Eukaryota > Metazoa > Arthropoda > Arachnida > Araneae > Theridiidae > Latrodectus > Latrodectus elegans. Next base: position 45,880,474 of record CM057817.1, read on the forward strand.
ACAATATGGTATATATATACTCTAAAGTATAACTGAGCATTTAGATTTTTAATCTGAGATTTAGTACTATTTTTTGGAAAGATAACCCGTCTAATTCAAAGAACACAGAAATATCAGAAATATCAATATAGGCATGATATAGGATGAAATTAATTTCTAAATAAATAACAAATTTCTAAATTCGATAAGCATCAAATATAACTTACGTATATATATATATATATATATATATATATATATATATATATATATATATATATATATATATATATATATATATACAGGGTGTCCACTAAAGTCCCTTGCCACCCTCTTAATTTTTGAACGGCTGCTGCTATATTCATAAAAGTGGTGTCTAGTTATAGTAAAACAACCATGCGCTACTGAATAAAACCGACTACAACGCCACCTGGTGGAAAACAGTGGAGTCAGCATTCCTATTTTGAAAACGGAACGAGATAGAGAGGAAAAGTGATTTACAAATTTGTAAAGCATCCTCGATTGAGTACGAAACGATACCTTGTAGGCATGAATATGAAGAATACAACGGTTAAAAAGCGCTTTTGTTGTTCCATGCTGTGGCGTAGCACATCGTACGTGTGCATAATTAAAAAAAATCGTTTTCGTACTTAAATTTTTCATTTTTATTTCGAAATGGGAAGAACGGAAGTATTAAAAATAATTCCAACATTTTGAATGCAGTATGCAAATACGTAAGAAACGTCTCGCTTGTTCACCTGAAACAGCTATAAAAGAGTCATCTTCTTGGGGCTTTAGTATGTTGATGCTTATGATAATGGCTGAGTGTTCCAAAGTTGAGTACTGTGAGATGGTTTTACTGTACGGTGAATGTCGACGCAAGGCACGATCAGCAGCAAGTTTTCACCACCAACGTTTCCCTGTAGGCCCGCAACCTTCTCATCAAACCATCCTAACTGTTGTAAATCGTTTAAGGGAGGCAGGTTGCATTACTAGTCAACCTCGATCTGTCAGACCAGCTAAGGTAGGACGGCAAGTTTAACCTGATGAGGTATTAGCATATGCACTCGCATATCCGAAATGAAGCGTAAGAGCTATCAGTCAACACTGTGGTCTCTCCAAAAGTCAGGTTTGGAAAATCCTAAGCGAATCAGGTGCTCATCCATACCGACCAATGCCTGAACAGGTTTTATTGAACGGGGATGCAAAGCGACGCTATGCATGGTGCAACTTCGCCATGAATCAGATACAGGTCCAGCCAACATTCTTGGCAGATATAATGTGGACGGATAAGGCTTGCTTTTCACAGAATGGAATATACAATAGGCAAAACATCCATTACTGGGCCCTGGAAAATCTTAAATGTTTCGCCGACGTTCAACATCAAATGCGGTATGCTATTAACGTTTGGTGTGCAATTTTCAATAACACGCTGATAGGCCCAATATTCTACAATAGCACACTAACGGGTGCACAGTATTTACGATTGCTACGGATTGTATTACCCGATTTTGTGAAGAACCGTGTTTAATCTTAAAAATCTATGGTTTCAACATGAAGGAGCGCCTGCTCACAAGACATCTCCAGTGAAGCAGTACTCCGTCAAGGAATTTGGCAAACAAATACTAGGTACTGCGGTTTCGAAGAGTGGTCTCTACGCTCTCCTGATAAGACTTTACTGGACTTTTTCCTGTAGGGATACTTGAAACAGCAGGTGTATGCGACCCCTCTACAAACTTTGCAGGACCTTAAACGACGCATTACGGTCGCGTGTTCCAACGTGTCACGTTGTATGCTCCAGCATGGGCAATGTAATCTTCAAGCGAGGATCCAAATGTCCATTGCAGCTGATGGTGAGAATTTTGAACATCTTAAATAAAGTATATCGTTATAATTATTTCCTTTTTTACTTTCTTAGATCGTTTTGTGACGTCACAGCACGAAACAATAAATGCGTGTTTTAACCGTTGTATTCTTTATATTAACACTAAATCTTTCGTACTAAATCAAGGATGCTCTACAACTTTGTAAATCACTTTTTCTCTCTATCTCGTTCCGTTTTCGAGATAGGATTGCTAACTCCGCTGTTTTACACTAGGTGGCGCTGTTGTCTATTTTATTTAATAGCGCATAACAGCTTTACTATACCTAGACACCACTTTTATGAATATAGCAGTAGCCTTTCCGAAGTTAAGAGGGTGGCAAGGGACTTTAGTGGACACCCTGTATGTATGTATGTATGTATGTATATATATATATATATATATATATATATATATATATATATATATATATATATATATATATATATATAATTATTAAAAGCTGATCGATTTTCAACGCTTTACACAAAAAATAATTGCGCTTTATTTACTTATTTAATTTGTATTTAATCAGCTTTTCATGTTTTCTTAAATAACGGCGGGCATTGTGTCAATATTCCTTCACAATAAAGCTAGAAATAACTACTGATTTATCCTTACTCGTTGGGCACCTGTGAAGCACGCCACAGTGGCGAATAGCATAACAGACCCGTTTATAATGTGAGCCATATTCATATAGTATATCAAAAGAAAGGACAGGGGTTATTGTTTGGGTTTTATGGTGCAAGGTCCAAAATTGGACATGCTGCGCCAAAAGAAAGGACAAGAAACACAGAGAGAAAGAATCATCCATGCCCGAACTGGGAATTGAATCCGGGACCAATAGCTTAGGAGTACCGAAAACAATCCACTCAGCTATTTGTCATCATTTCATGTTGTGGATATATCTACTTTTTGTTTTCATTTATCATTATTTTATCGATGCTTTCTTAAAATGTATACTTATTTATTGTTTGAAAAGTTATAAAAACTTATTAATATGTTTATTTATAAAATGTACCCTTTTTTTAACTCAATATAGTCTGTTTTACAGTTTCAATTCAATTTATGTCTATCTGACAACTATCTTATCGTCTGTTCATGAATCAAAAAAAGGCGTTAGAGGTATTTTATTCAACGGATATTTTTTTTAAAAAGAATTCTTTTATCATTCATTTTTAAGCCATGTCCCTTTTAAAGAAAATACGAGATTACATCATTCTTTCTTTGCTATTATTCTCAACGTCATTAAGGTCCTTGCATAGGGCTGTCAGTTGCTTGAACAATGTAACCCTCCACCGAAACTCTTTTTTGAATTAAGAGCCATTTTACACAGAGAGTTTTATTAGATTGCTTTAACTATTAAGCGTGTCGAAAGTAATATAGAGAACTTATTATAAAACACTGTGAAGCTTTTGTTCGACTCTTGTAAAGATAATTTACTTCGTTTTTATTAACTCGATAAGGTCATTTTAATACTTTAAAATAAATTTTTTTTATTAATTTTTTGCAGTGTGAGCTTTTTTTCAAAGTAAAATTTAAAAAAAATAGCAGAATATTCAGCACATGTTTTTATTTTATAAAAAGTGCTAAAAAATAATTAAATGAATTTCCTACATTTAATGAACTCGTACACTGTATTTTCAAGACAACTTGCACATGAATAAAATGTATTTCTTCACTAAAAATTAAAATAATTAAACTATATAATCGGGAAAACATTTAAATAATTATCTTTAAAAATCAGTGATAAACTTATATTTTATTTGTTTTGCAGAGTTGGGAAATTATACTATTCTGGAAATAAAAAAGCCTTTAACAAAAAATTTAAATAATAATTTAAATAAAAATTTTAATGAATTATAAATGAATGATTTCAAGAATGATAAAATGAAATAATTTTGCAAGAATACAACAGTTAAAAATGAATTACTAAATTTTTAAACATAGATAATAATCTCACCTATGAAATCTATTTGTTTTTAAAATAGCTATAATTAATAAGCGTTTTAATTTTGTATGATACCAAAATTATTTTATAAATAATTATGCAAACTTTATATATAAATGTTATAAGTATAAATTGTACGTTAACTAAAAAAGCTTTTGAAATCTATGCAGCAACTAATTATTTAAATCTATATTGAAAAAAGATATAATTAAAATACAACTCACACAATATTACTGACTAAAATTATTAATGTTTATTAAGAACAACTGATGATTTCAGTAAATATTTTGAATGTGTAATTAATCTTATAAATGTGTATTATTATAATTTGTAATAAGCATTTTTGTCACAGGAATGATTTTTATAATATAACTTAAGATTCTAGGATCATCAATTTCATTAAACTTTCAAAATAATTAATTATATCCAATTTTTGAAAAACTAAATTAATTCAATTGCTTTTCATAAATATTGTTTGTTAATATAATTTTAAATAAATTTAAATTCAAACCAGGAAAATTACCTCCACAATTTTATAATGTTCTCATAATTGTTAATTACCAAATTCAGCCCTTAATCTTTATACAGTTTATACGGCTTTGTATCTAATGCGATTCTCACAATTAAAATACAGAGAGTATTAACACATTTTTAGAAAGATTTCAATAACGAATTAAAAAAAAAAGTTAATGTTTTAAAATACAAATTTTTGGCAACAGCTTATTATTTGAAATGAAATATATCGTCTGCTTCTTTTAAATTTATTCTTCTTCCAAAATGTCGCATATAAGTATGTTGTGAGCTGAAGGATATGTTTTTGCACATTCCGAAGGAAAATGTTCATATTCCAGAATTCAAAAATGTTGTGAAATGCATGGTATTGAAATTTCTAAGTGAAAAATAAGCATTATTATTAATCGGGCAGGTAAAAATTGTCAATAATTATTTCTACACAGACAGAAGACTTCAAACGAATATCCGTAAAAGGTAAGTATTGTTTCAAATGCTAATAAAGTGAAATCGCTGGTAACAAGAGAAAATTCGCCAACACAGAAATCAATTGCAAAATCTTTAGATACATCTGTAGCAACAATAAATAAAATTATAAACCAGTATTTACAACTTAAAAATTCTAAAAAACATAATGTTCACCAGCTTTTGCCGAGTCATGTGGCTCAACGCAAAACATTTTGTAGAATCCTGTACGAAAACAACTTAGCAGGAGATAAATGGAAAACCATTGTCACTCTTGATGAAGCAAAGGTTTACCTAAATGACTGTAACAAAAAAGATCATTTTAGCAACACCCCTGGAAATATTGCGCAAAACTCTTTTATCATGGAAATCAGATAGTCTAGAAAAAACGCTATCAGGTCGAACATTTAAAAAAAATAATCTTAACATTTTAAACATTAATTAAACGGCCTCGAAATCGTTCTAAAACGTGTTAATACCCTCTGTAAATTTATAAAAACATTTTTTTATTTCAAATTTCATTTCGAATCATAAAATTATGATTCGAACTGAAATTTGAGTTACAGTTAAGATCTTAAAAAAACAGTGCATTAGCAACCAGAATATTTCAAATTAGATTTCTTATCAACTTTATGTATATTTAACACAATAATAGCAATTTAATTATACACTTTTATTATAACATATATAATAATAATAATTTTAAAATATCCAATTCTGAAGACAGTTGTCATCTCTATAATTTAATGGATTATAATTATTTAAATCTGCAGATTTTTGAAATATTAGAATACGTTATTAATATACTAAAATAAGTTATCCTGTGAAATAATTTGAAAATTTCTTATATTGTTTTCATTGCATCACTATAAATTAAACATACAGATTTTTCATAATAATAAGAAAAGCATAATTATGAAAAGTTATATTAATTTCATTTCGTAATTCATATAGTAAAAACGCTCGAAATGTCATTCATATTTGAATAAATTTAAATTTTCATTATTTTTTTCATGTATTGTTAATGGTAATGTATTATTTAAAGATAATAGCTCATTAACAAACTCATTTCAAAGCTCATTGTTTTAAGCATATTGTGTTTTATATATATTTGATTGAATTTTTTTTTTTTTTATTTTTGATTCTTTGTATTGAAATCTTCTACAGAAATTTAATATATTTATCAAATTTTACAAATTACCCTATGCATAATTTGTGTGAATGTGTAATTTTTATGAAAGATACTATTGCACTTTCAATACATTCTACCTAGTATCAATACATTTCGTATGTTTTTATTATAGTCAAGAATATTCAATTATTAAAAAATTTCAAAGGATCCAAAAAAGTTGCCCTAAACAAGCATAGAAGACAAATAAATAATTGTCTACACAATGGTTTTCGGAATATAAATAATAAATTTTAAATTCGATATAAATCAATTAAAAATAATTTCAACTAAGTAAAATATGAATGAGAATGGCTTTATTACAAATCAGCCTCAATGAATATGAAGCATTATAATGGTAATGTTGTTGATCTATGCAAAAACAATGCTACTTAAATTGAGTTGTTATAGACGAATTACATTTCAAGAAATTACGAATATACAGAATGATTTTGTAAAAATGTGTAAAGTAAGGTTCAATGTGTCTCTTACGGATAAATTGCCTATTTGAATTATAATCATTTTAAACACAAATTGACTTAAAAAATAAGCCTAGCATTTGGTGCTTAGTGGTAATTTTGTGTGGAATTGATTTCTCAAAATGATTTAGAGTTTCTCAAGACCTACTGAAGGAATGAAAAAGCTACTATTTTTGCTGATGATTAGTATTAACGATTTAATGAAAAAATTAAAACGACAGTATATCCTTCTGACATTGCACTCATGCTTACTTCATTACATGAGGAGGAAATTATTTAAACAAAGTGCACAAAGGATACTGCAAGAAAACTGTATAGTAGGCAACTGGCGCATTGTGTCCAGATTACTCTTTTGACCAAAAGAAACAATTGAATTCGACATCTTGTCATTAAACTGAACAAAATACCAATAGAGATATGTTCTGCCCATTGTTGTGTAATGGTTTACTTTTATTGCGAATCCTTATAACATAAACAGGAAGTAAGTATTCGATATCTGGTTTGATTAACAAAAAAGTAAATCCATGTATAAGTCAATTTTTAGTTAAGGGAGAAATGCTTCTCGTTTGAAAATAGGAATTCATATGCCATAATGGAGCAATACCTACTCTGACGTAGCCAAGCTGAGCAGATATAGATCAGATGTGAACAAGAAACACCGTAAATAGTATTTAAAGTTAACATACCAAATGTTATTTTTCAAAAGCATACAACCAGAAAAATCCCCATCTTGCTAGTAGCTGATGTCGCTCACACACAACTTTCTTTGCTGATAATACCTTGAAGATGGAATTATGTCTAGCACGTTTTACTAAAATTAATTTTATTTAGAATGGATTATATTACTCTCGTCCAAACCATTCTAAGCATATATGGGCTTATACGGGTTTTGTTATCAATAACGATTTATCCATACATTCTAAGCATATATGGGCTTATACGGGTTTTGTTATCAATAACGATTTATCCATACTGTTTTTTTTGATGACCTAATGAAAACTGTAAAACATGGCAGTGAAACATGTTTTTTATGAAGACTTCATTCAGTGTTGAAAAATATTTTCATTTTATTTTCCTTAATTTGAAATATTTTATATTCATATTATGAATTAAAACTCATGTAAATATTTAAATCAAATACAAATATAAGTAATTCAAAGTTGAAAATAATGCATAATAATTTTCTTCTTTTTCACGAAAATAATAAATAACATCACCAAATTATGTCAGATTTTCTTTAGGCCTTTTCGATTGTCATTAATTTTCAATTTGTTCAGAATATTTTTAGAAAATATAAATTTATATGAAACTATTTATTTTTTTTTGCTAATATTTTATGGTTGCTAATATTTCAAATATTAAATCATTGATAATGTAAATTAAAATCAAATATTTTTTCATATTTATCTTCTCAATTCAATTATTCAAAAAATCTATCACAATATATTGTAAAATAATTTTTACTACAAGAAACTTTTAAAAAAAATATTTTATTAAAATGATTATCCTGATTCTAAATTCTTAGCAAAATATTTTTAAATATATAACGTTAAATTTTAAGGTATTGATTTAATTTATGTGCAATTTAATATGCTTAAAATATATTCCTCTAACTTAATAAACATTATGATATTCAATGAACTTTATTTTTAATTAAATTACCGTTATGGAAAGCGTACAAGAGATATTTCATTTGTTTAAAAAAACTCTCAAATTTTCCTTGTTTTACATCTTTAAGAAATACAATTTAAATTCACTTTATTCTAAATTGAATTCATTAAGGAAAATTTATGAATGGTAACGGAAATAGCTTTCGATTGAATTCATTAGATGTTTCCTAAAGAATATTTTTTTCCTCCCGAATTCTTCTCATAGCGCATTCAATTTAAGCCCTTTCTGGGATACTTAACGATATTAATCAAACGTATATAGCCTCTTCTAATAAACAGAATTCCAATTATATGTACTAGAGCAAAAATATTTTGATAAAATTGTGATGATAAGGAGCAATTGTTGTAAAAAATAACTCCTCTCAAAAGCAAATAACTTATTAGCTCCATCCTCTTCAATATCATTTAAGTTATCTTTAATGAAATTACCAATAAATGCCATGAAATAATTTTGAAGTTATTTTCATTCTCTTTTATCATACGTCATACTAAGCTATCAACTCGAATTTTAGTTCTTAGTAAAAATTTATTTTTTTAATTACTCAAGACAGAAAATTAATTTTAACTTTTATTGAGAATAATAAATTGATAAAAAACACACATTTATATTATAAACTATAAAATTTAAATGTGATTAATATTTTGGTAAGTAAGAGTTATTTTGTTTGTGGATTTAGGTTTTTTCTTTAATTCGAATTTTTGTTACTTCAGAATAAAACTTCAAAGAGAAAATCACATATGTGCCAATTTCCGAGCTAATTCATGTTTTCAAAGAAATAATGTAAAGTAATATTAAACCACAATATTAACGTAAAGCTTAATATTTAAATTTTCTTGCTCAATATTTAAAACTTCACACGCATTTCGAAGCTCATGGACAATAGTATGTGTAATTATTTTATTGCGGTTTTTATAAACTACAAAGCTAGTATACACTTATATCTTCCCTTCATTTGAAAGAATTCTCTATACAAAATATTCGATAAAATGAAGTTAAGTATTCATAATTAACACATTGACCTTGATATTAATGTATAATAAAATAGTTTATTATTGTAAGATAATAAAGAATAATAAAACCAATTAATTATATGGATAGTTATAAGAAATATGAGCTCTAAGTTAATTTTTCTCCATATTATTGCAATTTTCAATTTTTGCACCTTTAAGAAATATTATTATATTCGGTAATTATATTTCAAAAAAGTATGTGAACTATCCAAATTTATAATCATTATAAAACATTTCAAAGTTATCATTTACTCGAATTGAAATGTATTTAATCAAAATGAAATTACGATAAGTATATTAAATTATTTTTATTTACAAATCTAGAATTATATACTATATTTTAAAATAATACGTATTAGAATGATTTGATTACATTTTAATTATTCAATGTATAAGCATATCTAATCCTTACCTGCAGTGAGTTATAAAACATCATTTTTTGTTTTCAATTTATGAAATACCTACTTAATGCATTTAATATATTCAATTCTTTTATGTAAATTAAAAATAAAAGTCAAACTATTATAATCTACAAAACACATGTGACTTTGATTTAAATAAATTGATAAATTTACAATTTAAAAGGGTAAATTAGATTGAGAAAATTGAATGGTATAATTTGGGTAACATTTATACAGTGCAAAATAACTGTCTTTTCTTGACAGTAGTAATATAACCTAATCAAAAACAATAAATTAAATATGTTTACCTTACTCAGAAGCCTAATACTGCAATAACTTCATTTCGTTCCTATAATAAAGCATCTGATTCATCGAATCCAAGGGGAAGAGAAAAATATTTTCTTTCCTATCAGCATGAAAATGGGGTATCTGCTTATTACAGAGCTCTGCTTTCATCAAGAGACGACGTCTCCCAACCAGGTTCCATTCTGCAAGTTACCCACTGTGAAAGCTCAAGAGTAAGCCTTTCAAAACAACAGTCACGCGGAGCTTCTTTTTTTTTTTCTTATTAAAGATTTCTTCTCACCCAACATCCTCTATGTCTCTCCTTGTACATAATTCAGATTTGCAGCCTCTTCAAAATCCCGACACATAATCTTCATTCTAGAAGAGATCTTCCTCATTTCGTATCTTTGTTTCGTTTGGGGAAGATTGACCAATAAGAAAGGACCATCGGCAAAATAAATTGCTGTTTTTTCCTCAGTCGAAGCCATTTCATTACAAACCAACTTCATGATAACGTATGAGTTAAGTGACGGTGGGGATTTGAGAAGAATGACACATACTTGTATCTATTTTAATAACACCAAGTCTTCATCTATATCTAATTATTACCCCCTTTTTATTGTAAATATTAAATAATAAACTCATAAATATAACGAATACTTCACTTCAACTATAAAAAAAGAATTTTTAAGGTAAAATATTATAAAGAACAGTACAAACGAATGTACACACGAACGATTACTTATTCATTAATCAATAATTTACAATATTAGTTCTGAAATAAATAGCATAATGAATAGATAAGAATGAATTTTCAGAACAAATTGAGAAAAAATAACAAGTAAATTAAATCAATGTTATATAATTAGAAACAAATAAATATTGTTATGAAAAAATAATGCTTACACACACACACACATACACACACACACACACACACACACACACATATATATATATATATATATATATATATATATTGGAATTTTGTACTATCACACACACACACACACAAAAAAAGTATACCAAAGAAATCAAAACATTTGTTTGCTATGAGAACTTCAGAAAATATTGTTTTAAGAAACAAATATTTGCTTATCTTTAAAAAGTACACATTTATGCACTTCAATAGTTTTTTATATAAATTTAAATATAAGTAAATTATATTCAATAGTATTTTTACAGTGAAACTATATTTCGATTTTTATCATACTTTTTATTAAAAGTACTACTATAATATATATTTTATAAAGAGCTCTTTTGTTTGAAATTTTTCTATCTTTTTATTTTACACAAGATCTGTGAATTTCAAAAATTACTTATATATTTTTTTTTGAAAAGTAACAAACAAACATTAAATATATAGTTTTCATCTAAAATCAATAAAAAACACTGTACAAATATATTTATTTTTTCATCAAGAAAAGTATATTTTTAATACCGAAAATTTGAACACAAGCAAAAATTATTTCCATTTATCAATTTAAAATTCTTTTTAATGTAAACTGCATTTGATGAACAACTACACAGGCTTTCCTAATCAACAAAGAAGTTTTCTTGCTGTAATTATTTGATAGCTAATACAATATTGCAAAAGAGATCATAGAAGTTTAAATTTAAAATCTCATTATGTGTTTACACAAGTTAATATAAATGGGAAAATGTTTTTATCACAATTTTCATTTTCGACGTACCTCATGGAAAACGAATGATTTGCATGTAAAAAACTAAGATAATTCTTTTAGTATATGTATAAAGGAACCCTCAGTTTTTCCACAAAGTATTTATATTTTACGATTAAAGTAGATTTTTATATATCTTTATTTATACTTATGAATAAAAACAAATATACTTAAAATAGTTTTCTGATCACAATAGAATTATAAAGAAAAGCGTAAAGAATAAAAAAGACACTTCTGACTAAACATTCAGATTAAAGCGAAGACAAAAATTTCTAATCTTAAATATATAACAGTAAATGAATTACAAAACATATTTTAAGTTATAATCTAGATATGAACAATGTACATTACATAATAATAATTTATTACTTTCTCAAAATGAAGATTTGTATCATGAAACTGTCTCATATATAAATTACTTACAAGCAATTTGAATGAGAAGTATAAATTTTAAAAGCTTTCTTTGTGGTAATGTAATATTAAACCTTAACGTTTAGACTCTTTATATTCATGCTCCTATCAATTTTTGTATGTTGACGTATAAGAAAAGGTGAAAATGCATTCAAAGAAGTTAGAGAAAATTTTATTTTATTCAGAAATTGATAAAGGTATATATAGTAAACATCATTATATTTAAATACTGATATTCACTACTTTTTCCATTTTTCCAGAAAATGAATTACAAGCAGAAAATGGGGGAAAACACAGTGGAAATCTTGAAAGAAAGTTTATCACATTCCGCACATAGTTTTCCTCTACAATAAGGGTAATGCATGTATGACTATTTTTGATGTAGTAAAAGAGTCATACATTTCATTCTTCTAGAAACAGCTATTTCGAAGTTTGATTATTTAAATTAATTGGATACTCACAAAGGTGATTAAACTTTTTAAACAAGGAATTCAAATTTGTGTTAAATAAGTTTCTATTTAATTACAAATGTTATAATTAAAATCTTGAAATGTAATAGAGTTTTTATTTTATAAGTCAGTCTGAGATAGACATCATGGCAACATCAAAACTTATCCAGGTTCAATTCAACCCTGGATAAGTTTTGATGGACACAAATAAAATAAAATTTTTACTTATATAAATCATTCAGAATTAGAAACATGGTAATATATACAATTATTTTTTTTCTAATTTTCTTGTAGTTAAAATACATACTAAAACTTAGATTATTTTTAAAAAACTTTAGCACAAGCATTCTTAAAGTTTCTATGAAACAAAATTTTAAGAGTTTAATTATTAATGATTATTTCCTTTCATAATTTATATTTCATCTTAAGACAGTAAATTGTATTCATTATTAATAATTAGATTAATGAATAATAGATAATAATTTTTTTGTTGAATATTTTCAGAAACTGCTTGTTTACAAGAAACAATCAATTTACACTACCAGATTAAATAATCATTTTTAAAAACGTCATCATAATTTCTGTGTTTTTTCAAAGCAGAAAATATTGCTTCATAAAATATTTAATATATATATATATATATATATATATATATATATATATATATATATATATATATATATATATTATTTCAGAAATATGTTATGTTAATATGTTAAAAAGACTGAAGTCCGTGAATATTTTTCGCTTTAGTGCTCTTGAAGAATTTTAAACCATTTTTTTAAACCTTGGATAATAGAAATTAAGTACAAGAGGCAGATACTTTGTTAAAAAAAATCGTACATAACTACTTTAATTGTCAGAAAATATAAATCTAATTTGTTGTTAGGAATATAAATCTTAACTAAAAACATTGTCTGTATTTTTTTCGATTATAACTATTACTTGAACTGAAAATAGGTTATTCAAAAAAATGCGTTGCAAAGTGCATGTTGGCTTATGTCAAGATATGAATGTTGTATTCCTATTTTGCAGTTAAAGCTCAATACTAAATTTGTACAATCAATTATGTAACTGCACTTAATTTGTTTACTCATTACACTGTTGAAGAATATCTAGAAGAATAACTTTATTGGTTGTAGAAAAATATGCACTCATTATTTAATGAAGTAAAATCGAGAAAAAAGCAATGAAATCATAATTTAATTATTATTTATTGCATTATAAAGAATTTTCATACTCGTCCAAAACTATTATTGTATATATTATTATAAAACATTTTATTGCATTTATATTTGATTTAATGTGGTTAACATACTCTTCTATGAATCCATCAAATAAATTTGTTGATTTGATTTATTAAAGTTAAAGTTTTTTTTAAAGAAATTAAAGATTTCTTACATCGAAAGAAATTTTTTATTAATTCTTAATGTTAAACAATTAAAAAAATAGTTCACAAGAATAAAAAGTTAATTAGTTTTGCTAAAAAATATATGTTATAGTATATCTCTCTAGTAATAGAAATAATGCGTAAATTAATCAGGTAAATTCTTTCCACGTGTATTTGTATTCATAGATATAAAAATAGATGGTAACGTTAGATATTGTATGTGAATGAAATACATTATGGAAATTGCTATGACGTCTATCGTATATTAATTTATATCAATCTGTCAAATTAATTTTTATATACTACTCCATGATTTATTTATGTGTCACTTGATCTTATAGTGCTATTATTTTAGCTTGACAACCTATGAGGAAAACTATTAATCAGGTAATATATTATGCTAAAAAATTATTATAAAATTGTGTGTCACGTACATGGGAAGAAAAGTAATCATTTAAAAAGGCTACGTATTAGTGAAATAAGTAAGGTTTAAATTGCTTTATTGGTATTCTATAGTATCTTGATTCAAAGAGTTTAAAGGTCAGCTGGACTTGACATCTTTGACTTGACTAAATTCTCACTATGTAGTTGCTAGACTCTGTATGGTATTTGCCGGAGGAAAAATCAAGTAGTCGCATTAATCTAGCACCATAACTTGTTTCCAACATAGACAGGATTGAATTATCCATTTCCACTTTCATCTAGAATTACTTGTATTCTACATACCCGATACTACTCGAGGCTTCAATCTCTTTGAAAGGTATATTAACTTATATTACATTCCTCTCCTATGAATTGACCATCAAAATCTTTAGGACTTCTCTGCAAATAAATTGATGGTTTTTTCTCAGAATTGTATATTTGAGAGAAAGTCAAAATATTAATATTTACAGTCATGTTACGAGGATTGTCTTCATCGATAGGTCCCACTGAAATAATCGATAACGCTGTACTCTACCAGAACCACTGGTCAAATTATTCATTATATTAGCTAAAATGATCGATAGAACCGATTGATTACGTGTCAGCTCTCATCAAAATCCGAAATGCTTCCTCCTTATGAGGCTCTAAACTGAACGCCCGACTTGTCAATTGAATCCAGATATTATTAAATCAAATGCTGATCATTCAGCTGCCGGCTTGACCAAATCTCTTTTTCTCAAATTGAAATTATCCAATTAGTACATCTAAAACTAAGCATTATTTATTCAGCAATAATATGAAAATAAACATACAAAACGGAACTATAAATAACATTGAGAACTACAGTATAACTTGAATAAATTGTGGTAATTTACAACTTCAAGAAATTTTGTATTTATGTATGATGATACATATTCGATTTAAATATATCTTTATCAAAAGAAAATAATTGTAATATAAAAAAGTAAGCGAAGCATACGTAAATAAAAATTTAAAATCAAAATTAACCACAATTTATAATGCAACGCTTTTATATTTGTGATCATAAATAATTTATACAAGTAACAATATAAAAGTTTATGAAATGATTAGCATAATTTTTTTTAGATATATATTATATATCAAACAAATATTTATGACTTATAATATTTTTTTACTAATAAAATTTTAATTTTAAGACTAAGTTTATACCATTTCTCTATTGTAAGCAACCACTCCATGATGGTGTGGTCACTTAGATTCCTCTTGTTCACTAAAGGTAACTGTAGCACGTTGAAAAGGTAATGGTCGCAATGTCCTCCATGTGAAATGATACTTCTCAGGGTGACTTGCTTAGTCTTGGGATCTCTTGCTTGCTGACAGTTTCTAAATTACGAAGATCCTACCTGATGAATAGTTTGAAACTCTCGTGGTTCTTCGTTCAAGTGAACCTGCATAATACCTATAGCCATAACAAAACGTTCTCCTACTACGGTGTCTGGCAATCCTGCACGAAAGGGGTGAGTAACAACAACATTAGGATAAGGTTTTTACTTAATTTTTCCTAAATTATTGCTATTCGCTGACATAACTTTTGAAAAATTGCCAGAAATTAAATTTTTTCATGCCTATAAGAATAAAAATTTATTTTATTTATTAAGGCGAGGCGTGCTTTCAAATCCCGCTACAAAATATACATTTTAATTGCAGAAATAGATTATTATATTTTATTTTTTTGCCTATATTCTTAAGTTTGAATCGAAGATTTTTAAGCCATAAAAAATGATATGCAGTAAGGTAGCGAGCCATTATAAAACATAACTGCAATGAAAAGTCATCAAAAATATTCAGTTTACAGATTATAACAGGAGAAAAATTAAATAAATTTTTTTTTAGTTTGGTATCTTGAATAAAAGAGATATTGATTTGAGAATTAAATGAATGTAAAAGAGAAAACGCTTAAATATCTATATCAAAATGCTTTTGAAGGTATTCAAATAAAATTATTTTTGTTTCTATTCCGTAAATTTACCATAACTATTAAATTATAATTGACATCAATACAACTAATGTTTTATTAATATAAAATTGAAAATAAGTTATTTCATCAATTGCATAAAATAAGTTAATAACGGCAGATGGAAAACAACATATAGTTAAGAAAATAAGCATGACTAATTGATCATGTATTTTGCATGTAAATATGGCTACCATAATTATTAAATTCTTCTATTGCTAATTCATATTGATACACGAAATAGAATTAGTCATCTTGAACAAGACTAATTATAAATTAAACATTAAATTTTAATAATTTTTACAACTCAAAATATACTTTATGGATAACAAGTAAAATTTAATAATTTTATAAAATTAATTTTAAATATATATTTTTCTAGATAAAATCCGCTTGAGATTAAATCGTTTTATTTTATATCATTTGACAAACATTAAATAATCCGTTTTTGATAAAAAATATATTTTTAAAAATTAAAATTACTATAAGAATTTTTATTTTCTATTTACAAATTAACAATTTTTGTTTGATATTTTTTATTTTGAATTAGAAATAACTTCTTCATCATTAAAATTATGAATTTTGCGTTAACACCACTTGTAAAAATAGTAGGCATTATTGAAATATGTTACTAGAGTTATTAATTTTACCTTAATCAAAGTAAAAGTCCCCCACTTATCTCTGAAAAGCTTTACTGTATTTCATCATATGCTAAATAGTTTGAATAAAACGAGCAATGATAAACAGTCCATATTCCCTATTAAAACTCGTATATTTCAAATCCATTATTGAAAATATTCAGATAATAGTTCTATGCATATACTAAACTACACGTGAGCAGAGCTGCGAACCGAGAAGTCCTTTCAGTGTTTAACAGCTGGTGTCTGAGATATGGAAATGAGAGGCAAACATCACCAAGTGGATTTTCAATCAAACTTGTGATGATATTATATGTATTTAATAAATAATAACTTACTATATCACTTCCGTAGACTTTTGCTTAGTTTAAAACAGAGTTCTAATACAAAAGTAATGTTTAAAAACAAGAATGGTCCTACTATTCAGGTTAAAAAGACAACAATTTAGTTTCGTTTTTGACAAAGATCATTTCGTGTGTAATATTTATATGCAATAATAATTATATTTTGGGAATTTATGCTAAGATAAAATTAAGTATAACAGTTAGACAAACATAAATTCAAATCATGTCTGATATTTTATAAAGATGTCATTAAAAAGGTCAGTTAACTTAAGTTGATTCATATTGTAAAAAACAATGCAATTTAGTTATACAATTTCTCTTGACTTCAAAAAAATAAAAGATATAATGATAAGCGATATATTAATTAAATGCTGTTTGTAATAAATTACATATAAAACTAGGGATAGCTATATACGTATTTTTTTTAATTTCAATTAATTAAAATACACAAACAATAAAAAATATGCATTTTTAATTCTGTATAAAAATATATCAAGTATTTTTATCGTACAAGTACTAATATATTTACAGTAGATGTGACTAAATACTTTCTCCCAGAGGTTAAATTATTTTCAAAGAATAGAACCGAATATTTCTTCTTCTTCCCACATAATTTAAAAGTTATTTTATCAGACATTTTCACCAAGTCTTGATTTTTTTTCTTTCTTAACCTAATATATGCGATTTTTTGTTATAAACAATTAGCTAATGATGGCTTTAAGAAAACAAATTATTTAAGACAAAAATTCGTGAAATATAAAGAGAAAATCATATTAAAGTAGATTAAATTTCTCTCAAAAGTTTAAATGCCGTAAATATAAATTATAATCGTAACTTATAAAATGTTTTCAAAATCACATTTTTAGCAAAAGAACAATATATAATATGGCACTTCATGATATACAAATATTTTATATTTTTTTTAATTAAAATATTCGTTTCGCTAATGCATATACATGCACTATATATGAATGAGAGTATTAATAACAAAATTGCTATTAAAATCTTTAAAGTCTAATGGAATTCAGTACCAAACAAAATATTTAACAAAAATAATTATAATATTTTCTTGAAATAAACTAATACAAAGAATGTTTTTGGAATGTGTAAAATTATATTCCTTTATAAATTAACAAAAACACAACTTTCTTCTATTTAGTATGTAAGACTCGTATGCTTAAATGAAGAAAAATGATATACTCTTCGTATTTATATAATATTTTCTGAAAATGTTGATGATATTTTAAAGCTAAAATACACAATTAAGAAATCCTACTAAGATACTTTTCATTTGTTTATGAACAAAAATATCAAACTATTAAAATGATATTTAAATGCAATATATATATATATATATATATATATATATATATGTGTGTGTGTGTGTGTGTGTGTGTGTGTTAAGTAGTTGTTTTTATAAAGACATATATTTTCATACTTTAACTTTGTATGAATAATTATATATCTTTTGCTAAAATATGTAAATCAAATCTCTTTGAACTCCTTAGTCAACAAAAAACTTTAATGCTGAAACTAACTTTTATTATAAATTTCAATACAGAAATCTTTGTACTAACTTTTCCTATTAAGAATTTTTCCTGGAAGAATTCAAAAAATAAAGTAGAAAAATATGAAACCGAATAAAAGTAGGGAGTAAAAAGTAAAGAAAATTACAAACGGAAATTCGAGTTTTATCAGGGCTTCTTTTGAATTATAATTAAAGATCCGTGCACTTTTATAAATTTTTCATTGATTTTAAACCTGCACGTGATTTGACTTTCAATTACTTATTGATGTAAAGTTAACGTATACATTAATGAAGATTTTTTGTTTTATTACAATTTATAATATTTCCTATAATTTACGATTTTAAAAGAAAAATTAACTTTGGTTATAAATCTGGCTCTTCATAATTATTTTAAACATTGGATTAATATTATTTTTTCATCATATAAAGTAACTTCATATGGAATTAAGGCAGAATAATATACTTATACATCATTAACTTATTATACTTATACATCATTACCCATAATCATTTTAAATTATTTTGATTCATCAAATTGCTAGAACTAACTTCATCTGATGCAGCATTAACTTTTCAGGAAAGGTATTACATGATTAATAGTATTTAATTTATATTCTGATTAGTTTATTTAAATCCTCTAAATAGGAAATAATAATTTATATTGTAAAGTTAACACTACTATATAGATAACGCGTTTCTTATTTATTATTATTCTAGATGTTGTAATTATTCTGGGTTTCACATTAGTGTGTTTCTTTAAGTGATTAATATCATCAATAAGCAACTCCATTAACAATAAACAAAAGAAAATTTCGAAGGAAAATAAGCCCATTCCTATATAAACTATTTTGTTCGATTTATATTTAATGCAACTACATATGATAAGTTTGATACTTTAGCAAACTAGACATCGACATTACTAGGCATCCCTTTTTCATCGGCGAGGGACATTCTATTAAGTATCGATGAAAAATATGCCACTTCGATTGAAAATATTAAAATTTTACATTTTTCATTGTCTTAGCGAGGAGCGAATGTAATCAGTAATTTCAATGTCAAGATTGAAGGTCTTAATTATCACCAGAAGAATATGCAATAAATTTTAAACAAGCGAATGCTATAACTATCAAATCACTGTCTTTCTGACTACCTGACTGGAGCACTTTGAATTACAGATTAACGAAAGTTCACAGCTGCACTAGATCCAAGATTGCTCAAGTCATCTGGTGAAATCTGAGTGCTAATTAGAAATTCTGAATTTTTAAGCAAGATTCCAGCTGTAAAACCCTTTTTATTATTGCTTGGGAAGAAATTTAGAACATAATATTGTTCGAGTTTCAGACACAGTGTGCTTTTATTAGATTTTGAATCCTTTCTTCAGCATTTTAGTGTTAATATTTTAGTTTGAAATTATTCATTTCTAAAGAATATATACAGTTGTTGGTGTAAATAAATATTAATGTAAGAAGTAAAGAGATTGTATTTTTTTAAATTAAGTTATATACGTATTTTTAAATAGTTGCGACTTAATTGCATCAGTTAATAACGTTTTTTTTAACTTTTTTTATTTTAATTTATTTATTTTTTTTGTAAATATGAAAAGAAAATGCATAATATCTCCTTAAAAATGAATTGAACAAAAAAATAATTGTCATGAATTTGATGAAGAAAGTAGGTAAAAATAAAGAAAAGAAACCAAAAATCAATAAAAAAAATAATTCATATAAAATAAAACCACAAACGAGTAAAATAAATTATTTTAAACAGTGAATAAAATATAAAATATGACCATAAAAATTAAATTTTGCAAATAACTATACTGAAGTTATATTTTAAATTGATTTTATTACTTTAATTTGAAAAAAAGTAACAATTTTTAAAAAAAAAAAAAAAACTCAGTAAGAGAATTTCTTTCTAATCGTACTGATAAATATTTGGAAACATTGAGAAAAGAATTGTGGGCATTTTAATTTCCTATTTAAGAAATGTAATTCATAAATTATAAATTTCTAAAATTCTATATTTATTAAAAATGAGGAATTCTTGATACGAAACACTTTTTTATGCAGCATAAATTTTGTAGAAACACTAGAAAACAAGTAAACATTGTGTCACATTAATAACAATTGGAAAAGCTATTTTATATACTCATTAATGTTTTGAATCAGAATTATCTTATAATTTAAATAAAAACTTTTGATAAAAATAGATAATTGTGTGTGTGTGTGTGTGCTTGCTGTTATGAAAATTCTGGGTTTCACATGAATTATTAGTAACAAATGATAATATATTAGTAAATAATTTTGAGAGTAAAGAGCAGAAATTAAAACAAAACATATAATCCATTAAAAAAAACATGTTTTAAAGTACATTAGAAAAACTTTGTAAATTTAAGTCCATTTTTATAGAAGATATAGCACTGGTATATGAGTAATTAGAACAGAAATTTAATGTTTCTGTTTGAATTTCTTATCATTAAATTTTTACTGTTTGCTTCTAATCGGATTAATATTTAAAAAAATTTAGAAGTAAGTTATTATCATTTCAGAGTAAAATTTTCGGACAAAAAAAATATATTTTAAAAATATTTTTTTTCACTTTCAATTATAAACTTGCACCAGGAACTAAATAAAAGTATTGTATTTTATATTAATAAAATATCATAAGCTTAAATTTTAAAAGAAATAACTGAACATTTTGCTGCATTTAACATTTTACAAATCTCTATGCTCTTTATTTGAATTCCTTTATTATTAACATTTTAAGGAACATTCAATAAATCTTAAACTAGAAATTAATTTATTGTATTAAGTAATGTAAAAATTTCGATGCGAATTAATTTTAATTTATTTAAAAATGAAGCGAAAGTATGATTTTTAATATGAAGGACAACAAAAGTAACTTATTTTCTCTCACAAAAGAGATTATTTAAATCAGCCATAACTAAATTTCATAACTATTAAGACTTCGCTAAATATTTTTGAAATGCAAGCAAAAATACAGGAGTACACTAGATTAAGCAACGATAAATGACGGCAAAATATATCACAACGCTTTAATCCCGAAAGCTTTTTTATAACACAACAAAATTTCTTTAGTAAATTAACATAACTTATATATTACGGTAATTCACAATATGCATAAAATTGTGATTTCCTTCCTTTTTTTCTTAATTTGCCATTATATGAAATTAACGAGCAAAAAATGGTAATTTGGAGATTTACTTTTCTGTGTTATGGGTGTAGTATGATTTTTTCTTCTTATCTCATCTAAAAATTAAGCAAGTAAATAAATTGCTTGAATGTATTTAAATAAATATATATTAAACACTACAGTAAAAAAATTATATATAATTTCTGAGAAATATAATTTAGCTCTTCTATTTTTTATACTATTATGAATTTTTTGTGAAACTTATTTTTATTAGTAACAAAATTTTGCGTTTATGAAAATAGGTAAAAGTAATAAAACATTAAACCATTGAGTCAGAGAAAATTTAAACTATACCCACTGTATATTCATCAATAGAGCTTTGAAATATTATTTTGGATATTTGTTAAATTCTGAGGTATTTTGTGCACTTAGTTAAAACAACTCTTTCTGTTTTTTTTAATTAACTATCAAGACTCATATCCACTATAAACATGTTGCTGTTCTAAAAGGAGGGAATATTTACGCATTATGATTAAATACATATAATTGTGAAGAAATGAGAATTAAGAGGAGTGTATTCATTTATAAACAAGTTATTCACTGATCTGTTTAGTAAAATGAGTTCATAAAAAGGGTTCTGGTAATGCATCCTTTACGTTTTGAGAACAATTATGTTAAATGAAGTTGACATATCAATGACATATTTTTCAAACTTTCATCCTTCATTATAATATGACATGTTAAATTGAAATGAATTATTATGAAAAAATATACTTACAAAACGAGAAATGGCAGTTAATGAATTATACATAATATTTTTTTACACTTGCTGTAACTAATGAAAGAATCCATGATTATTTTCAATAGTTATAATTTTTAAACAAATAATTAAATTTAATGAATAAATATTAAATATTAAAAATTCAGAATAAAATTATTTAGATTTTTTCAAGGTTAACAGGGAAAATATCTGAATAATTCTATTCTGATTATAATATTTATTTTATTCTCCCATTTAGTATTGATTTTTCCGAAATTTATACTGATTGTAAATTTAATACAATAAATATATATATGATGTGTAAAAATATTAAAACTCAAAAGAAAAATATTCATGAAAAATATTAGATTCAGAATATAATAATCTAATTAAAAAAATCATCTTAATTACTAAAAAGATCATTCATGTAAATTTCAATGCCTTTAAATATTTTAATATTTGAAATGAAGTACATTTAAAGTAAACGAAAATTTTCTGCAGTTGTAATGATTTCTTGGTAAATCCTCTTAACTTAAAAACTAAATACATTTTTTTACAAAAAAAAATCTACATAATTTACAGAGACACCTTTCACACAAAAAGAATTATTTTTAGACTTATTAATTAAGTAAACAAAAATAATGTAAATAACCATTATCATTTTATATTGTAAAAGAAATGCGCAGATTTCATTTACTTAAAAAAATTCCTCTAGAAACATATTTAATTATAAATAAAGTTATTAGATAAATTAAAACTAATAAACTATTTCCGAAATTTAGCTAATATTTCTTCTACGGTGTTTTAATTTTTCTGTACAAAACTTTTTATTATTTAATTGAAAATGATTTCTAGCATAATAAGACTAGTATATACATAAGACTACTTTAACTGAGAATAGTTAAACAAAGCTATTTTAATATAATCAATAGTAAAGTATGCAATTTTTAACAAATTTTTCGGTTGTTTTCGTACTTTAGAAGTTCAGATTATTTCTTTTTTATTTCTTTATTTCGTAAGTTCTTAAATTCCTTTTTATGTTCTCATTCAAAATAATCAATATTTTAAAATAATTTTACGTTGAAGGAAAATTAAAATAAAAGATGTTTTTGTTTTTTTTTTTTTTTTTTTTGTTATTGTAAGAGATTCAGATAAAACAAAATCACCGATATTTAAAAGTTTTAATCCGGTTTATTAAGTTTAGAAAGAAAGATATTTCGATGACATATAATTAAATCAGCATAAAAATTTTCTCACTATTTTCTAAAGATTTACTTTCAAATAACTCCAGGTAATGTCAGATTGAGTTTGAAAAATTAATCTAAAGTAATTTCACGTAAGCTAAGTTTGCATCTCACATAATTTTTTTTTTTTTTTTTTAAATTTTTAGACTTCAAATATCTACCGAGTTATCCAATTTAAAAATACTTTTTTCTACAAATTTTCCAATTCTTTCGAATAAAGAGACTAAATGCAATTAATTCTTTCCGTCTGAAATAGACTTTGTTTTTAATCTTTTTAAGGTCCTAAGAATTATTCAGCGGTATAAAATAACTGAAGAATACGTTCTTTTGTGACCAATTTTAATTAAAATGTCTTTACTTTTTTATTTATTTTTTAATTTAAACTTTACTTTTGTGTGTCATTAAAAAGTAGTCCTTTCAAGCAATGAGTGGTTTGAAAAAGTGAGAAAACATAATTTATTCGGATTTTGATTAGGTATGCTTACTCAATTGAAATTTAAGTTTTGGGATTTATAAAAATTATATTCCCAGCTAACAAAAACAAACCTCATATATAAAAGTTATTCTTTTTTTATCATCCTGTTACTCTAAAAAAATTAAACTCATAAAAGACATTAATGTTGTAAAGAATAAAAATGCTTAGAATGTAATTTTAAATTTAAATTAATTCTCGAAAGATATGTAAAAATAAAAAAGAAATGAAATTTTGCTTTATTTTGCTGTTTATTTAACATATTACTTTATATGATTTTTTATTATTTAGAAATCAGAATGATTAATTAAATTATTGATTGAAACTATAAATCGATACAAAAATTCCAGTTTTACTTTACAAAAAAATCATTCATTAATTAAAGAGCAAGTAATATTTCTCAAATTGTTTATTTTCTGATAATACGCGAAATGTATTTAAATTTTATAGTTATTTACATACATTTCCTAAATCCTCTGTAGTTATAATTTTCTGTTGGTTAAACCCAATTTTTTTAATAAATATTAATAAAGAATAATTCTAAAAATAAAGTATCAAGAAAATTTTAATTTTGAGAATTATTTTAATGACATTTGCAGTCATTATTTACCTAAATAAAATGATATTATGTCATCGAAACTGCAAAGAGACAGATATTAATTCAATTAGTGTACACATTACGTACCAATATTGTTCAACAAATCACAAATTCAAGATGCATTTTTCGACTATTTATTCCAAATCTTTTGTGAAGACTAATTCGTCTTCAAATATACTCTCAAAACGAGAATGAATGTAAGAATAAATTATTTACTTAAAAATATTTCCAAAATTCTAATGTAGACTATTTATTTTAATATTATATTTTATTTTATCATATTATATATATATATATATATATATATATATATATATATATATATATATATATATATATATATATATATATATATATATATATATATATATATATATATATATATATATATATATATATATATATATATATATATATATATATATATATGTATATATAGATATATATATACCTATATATATATATATAACTTTCAAAAGTATATCAATGAAATTGAATGCTGGTTTATATTTATCAATAAAAATATAAAATAAACTACTTAACAAACACATTTATTCTTTAGCATTTCAAATTTTAATATTTTAAAAAATCAAACATTTCAATTTATGCATAAAAATATTTGAATGTTAATAAAGACCCTAGTGATAAAAATGATGTTCTTGTTTACATTTTATTTAAACTGCAAAGACCATGCGTTAAAGATGAGTTAATCGAATTAAATATATAATTAGCATAAAAATAGAAATTAATAAATACAACCTAATTCAATAACAGGAGATATGCACTTATCACACAATAAGAGTACATTTCCTTTAGAATATCCTTCTCATTATACCTCATATCTAATTGAAAGAATGCATAATTTCAAACAATAAATTTTGTTTTCGTGTGTGAGAAAAACGTTTTTATGTATTCAGTGCATTTTTCATTAAAATTAGATTTTATGAGAACGCAATAACTAATAATGGTCTATTTCAAAAGACCATTGTGGACTTTGAAATGCTTATGAATTATTCTTTCATTATGATTCTTTTCTCGGCAACGGTATCATGTGACATTCTTGAAACTCATACTCTAAGATCATTTAAAATCTGATAGTAAGCACCAGATTTTCTAATGATTCAGGCAAATGCTGATAGTATTTATTGCATTTTACCATCAAATTCTTTAACAGAGTGTCATTAGAAAATTAAATTTTTAAATTACATAAAAATAGAATAGAGATACATTTTATAAATTTGAATGCATATTTTAATATTACATTTTAATATTTTTACATATTTTAAAATAAATTTAATTGAATATAAATAACTATCACAATTTGGAGTAAAATCCTTGCCATTGTATGCTTAAATCATAATACATTAAATGTTTCTATATATATATATATATATATATATATATATATATATATATATATATATATATATATATATATATATATATATATATATATATATATATATATATATATATATATATATATATATATATATATATATATATATATATATATATATATATATATATATATATATATATATATACATATATATAAATATATATATATATTGTTAATTATATATATCGTGCAAATTTAGTCGATTGGATAGAATAATAACCATCATACCACGTGATGGAAAAATTTTTTTTCAATAACAGGTTTTAGTATACTTTTATTGTGCTCAATTATGAGTGTTAATATGAAACTGCATCAAACTCTATCTGTATTATCACGTAACTGTATTATTAATTATGTGTATGAAACTGTTAAAACTGTATCTGTATTATTAAATGATTAAGTTATCTTTGATTGCAGTCGAGAATCATTTTCTTTGAATGTCACGAAAAATTAATCTTTCCTTATGCTTTATTTGCTATAATATTTTTTTCAATGTATCGTAAATTCCCTAATTCATTGGATAAATTTCATGACTAATTCCTGTGTACAGCAAAACTGAATACTCATTTGAACTCACACAATAAGTGCTGCTTATTTACAGCCAAATAAAAAATAAATTGAATTTTATAATGCTTAAAGGTGAGATTGACAGTAAAAATTATTAAATAATTTATCCTTCACCTTATTCAATTTTAAAATGGTTTTTAGTTGCATTTGCTCACAAGTATATTTTAAATTGTTTATAAAATGGTTCGTTTTTTCTGTCACTCAGCGATCATTTACTGCACATAAAAATTTATTAGACCAATTGTTCCCAAATGTCAATAAAATTTTATAAAGTAAAGAATTTAATATTTACATACATTTACAAGAAATTACAATTGCATAATTGGACTGAGCACAATATATTAAACAGTAACCTTTCTAATTTAAGATTTCCTCATATCTGAAAAAAAAATTTTTTTACATCAACAAAATTGATCTTTTCAATTTAAAACAGTTTTCTTACTATCAAAAATTGACAATATGTTAAAATTACAACTGCAACCGCTTTTAACTATTGTAAGCATTTTTCTGATAACCACCAAGTCTACGTTTTTGCTAGACTGATTATAAGCAGTTTTACCAAGGGAAGCCGTGTAATCACAAGCATTCTCTCTAATAGTTGTAACTTCATAAAAAATAAAAGTCCAATCATCTGCATTTGTTACCCTATGGTTGGAATAGCTTCTCTAACCGTTTTCTCGCAATTGATCTGCGATAATTAATCGGTAATAGCCTAAGTCTTTTCCACATTAGGAACTATTTGCCTGTTCAGAGATATTTTTTATGGCTGGCAGGAGTTACTCAGTTGTTGCCCCATTGAATTCATAACGTTAATATATCTAGTCTACTGAATTCTTAACCTACTTATCGATAATTGTTATAATGTAAAAAATGTACATGGATAGGCAAGAAGATAAATCCTTTAGTAATTTACTTTATATATATATATATATATATATATATATATATATATATATATATATATATATATATATATATATATATAAATGTGTGTGTGTATATATATATATATGTATATATATATACATATTAGATTCAGATTATTTTGTATACCAATAAATAGAACTATTTAATGCCCTTTAAGGCAACGTATAAATTATCTCTAAAATACATTTCAAATTGCGTTTCCTGCTTTAATTTCGGGGAATCAAATCACATTTTCCTTAGTCCAGGAATCAAAATATAAAATGTTGAATCCTAACTAGATGAAAACAATTCCTGAAGCGTTTGTATTAGAAACGTATACTTCATCATCTTAATAATCAATCCCTAAACATTAATAAATAGTTGAAATGAAACATTTTTAAGTTAAATTGTGTATTCTTATATTAATAAATAGCCGTCTAATATAAACATGTGATCGAAAATTATTTGTCCTTAGAAGACAGTTCCTATAAATAAAAATTGCTGAAAATTGAGCCTAAAATATGAATCTTTATTTTTGGTAGCCTTAAAAAAATAATATATAACTATGATTTAGTTATTTTCATGATTTCTTTCCCTTTCAAGAAAAAGCAAACGTTTGAAACAATGAATCAAGAGACGTGACTAATACAAAGTCTGAGATGACTCTACTTTATGCAACAGACAAGGAATCAAGCCAAAGTACTGCCACCATGAAATAAACAGTGAAGAATGTGTGATATTTCCCACAGCGTAGGCTCTAACGTGTATACAAACAGAGTAAAAGTCACGCAAGCTGCATCTGCACGAGAAAACTTTCTTTTCCCGAAAACGATATTAATCGTGCAAATTTTTCCCAGACTTCAAAAGTATTCTTCAATCTCAATAAAATATTTTCCTTTATTCTTCTACGTTATCACACAAGCAAAGAAAAATATATATTGTTCTCCACTGATAAATGCGTTGATTGTCTTTCTCACTGGGAGAAAATTTCATTTATATAAATCACTGAAGAATATTATCATCACATTATCAAGTTATTTGTTTTGGAAGAAATAAATTATGGAGCGTCTACTTAATATATGAAAACCTTTGAAGGTAATATACCCATTTTCAGTTATAAATTGATAGTGAGGTTTCACTGAAAAAAATGCCTTTACGATAGATCACCTTGAATTGAGGACATAAATTGCAAAAATGGAGCATTTTATTCCCACTTTTTAATTAAGTTGTCACAAGTAAAATTATCTTGGATGAAATGTGTTTTTCTATTGATATTTAATCTCTAGGTTACACGTAAAATGACGAGTGAGTTTCTATTTATAAGAAATAATCTTAAGGATGAAGCGAAATACGAAAGGGAATTTCTTACTGTTAAAAATTTGCAATTACACTTAAGCAAGTAATCTTATATTAATTTGAATTTTAAATGTAGTCAATTAAATGCTAATACAACTCAACAAATATTAAAATGCTGCAATAAAACACATAAGATTATTGAATTCATAATTTTTCTTTTTGGTGATCGAAATTTTATGCTCAAAGTCAAACTTTATATTATATTAACTTCAAATAAATAAACAATCAACTTCAACTTCAGCCTTTGCAACTTTTTTTTATTCTATGAAATACAAATGAAAATTGTTTCACTGAAGATTCATAAAAATAAGTTAACTAATCATTTAAGAGGAAATACTTTTATATAAACTTTATATTATGTAACATTTGTGGTATATAAATCACTGCAATTTTATTTTGTTGTATAGGCTAATCAATAAAAAGTACTAACAAAATGCAATACTTTACACTTTAAATTGTAAACTCATAAGAAATATAATTTGTGAATGATTTTAAGGTGGAAATTTCATTTAAAAGTAAAAGATGTTTAATTGTAATGGAAATTTTAAGCTTTTTAACACTGTAATCAGAGTTATGATTTTATACAAGAAACAATATTTATTTTACAAATTTTCATAAAGTGCTAATATTTCATGAAATTTATCTAAATGAAAGAGTTTATAATTTTCCAATGATCCCTTTTATTTGATTAAAATATTGAATCAATATTTAATTCAGTAAAATCATAAATATTTAAAATTTGATAAATAGCAAAAAATGTTTTATGTTCACATATTGTCTGCGTAAACTTTAAATATCTATTATTTTCCATTTAAAACAATTTTAGAGTATTATTTACTAATAAAAAGTTTTGAGAGAGAGGGAAAAAAAAGCAATTGTAATATAGAATTTTTTAACGGAAACCCGCACTTATCATTACAAGAGTTAAATCAACTACATATATGCTTAAAGAATTAAATGAAAAAAGTAATATCCATTGTTTGATATTTATAAATACTTAAGGAAACAATTATCGTAATATACGTAAAAAGCGAAATTTGTATTCTTAAGAAATGGAATAAAACATTTCAAAATACACTTAAATTTATTAATAATAAAATGTGAATGAAAGTTTACTGAGATACTAAATAAAATGTTTAACATAAATATATGTGTTTCCGGTTTGAGAGATTGAAAAAATGTAATGTTTCAAAGATTTAAATATGGTGGGTAAAATGTTGCAATATTAGTCTTTGGAGGAATCCATTAAATAAGAAGACAGTTGATAAGAGAATAACAGATTTATCAAAACATTTTTTTTCAGTAGAAATATTATTTTCTTAATCTTTCAGACTCTAAAAATGTTATTTAAGTTAAAAGTGATTTAGCATGACAATTAAATCTTTTTCATTAAAAGCTTTTAAATCTTTATATTAAACTTTGAATGATTATTTAGATTTTGTGATATAGATATGTGAATTTACATTAATGATTGCATGCTTTCAGCTGATAAAAATGGAACATTAAAGTGCATGAGAATAAATTCATTTTATTCACAATTTCAAAGCAGCACATTGAATAATCTTCATTTTTTATTCCTAGTTTATTCCTTTTCATGTTTAGATTGGTGTTATTCCTTATTTGTAAATTAGTTTCATTTTCCCTAAAAAACAGTAATTTAAGAATATTATTTCAAATTTATTACAAGCCAAAAATACAATAATAAGTTAGAGATAACAAAATTAAAGATAATCTCTTTGAAAAATAAATATTAAAAGTTTTACATAATCAATACGATATAAAATCAATTAAGTAATAAGATATTTTAAAATCTAAATTGAAATTGTTTTGATAAATATTGATTTATATATACTTAAAACAGTTTTCAACATAAAATTTTCTTAAAAAGCGTTCCCTATTTGCTGTAAAATTACATTTCCTTCTTATTCAGAAATGAAATCATTTATTAAAAAAAAACATGGACCTATTTCCCAACTAAAAAAATCAACCTAAAGCAAATTACTTACACTGAAAATGAACAACCGACACAGCATTCCTTTCTCAAAAAAAGCAATAAAAGTTCATTAAAAACAAACTCAAATAAATTGAAAATTTTAGAGCTATCCTTCCATGTAAAACTCGGAGAACAGGAGAATTCTAATATCAAATAAAATTAAGTCTCACAAGAAAAGAGTAACATCCAATTTATTGGACCCATCCTTCGTTGGAGACAAAGGCGTCAAGTCATATACCTTAGTTTATGAAAATCTCAGCTCAAAAGGAAGTACAAAGATTAGGGTGGTACTGGAAGCATTTGATCCCACCCATTTTTCCTTTCTGTCATATTTGTGTTGGACGATGTGATATTTCATTAAGAATGATCACGTGTAATTTATCTCCCCCATCCCATGGGTCGATTTTTGTAAACAGAGCCTTATCTAGCCTTGTGCTTGCAGCAACAAGATTCCACTGGCTATATTGCAATGTTATTTCAATTAAATAAAGAGACAGACCTCTGGTTTCAATAGAATAATGCCACATACATGTTTTGATACTTCTCCTATTAAGTAAGCAGTTTATCCTGAGTCGTTAAAAATATATTTTCTATATAATTTCCTATTCACTTCCTAAAATATTAAAATTGTAAGATGCCACAATTTTAGAAGTAATACTATATGTTAAAGTTCTGATAGACAAACTAATTAGCTAATTTGGAGAATTTATGGAACCCTTATAAACAAATTTCTGTCACCCATATCAGAATTGACACAGATTGAAAAATAACATGCTATCTATAGCTATTTTATTATTTCAAAACTGAGACGCTTACTTAATATTCTATTTCATTTAGTAGATATATCTGATGATTTTTAACGTAATCAAAATGAAATATGAAAAACGTAATTATTTAAATACATATAGGTTTATTCTAAAATTGTTTGTAAATCTGCATTTATTATTTTAATAAGTTCCTTAAGAAAATACTGTTTCAAATATGTATGTATATATATATATATATATATATATATATATATATATATATATATATATATATATATATATATATATATATATATATATATATATATATATATATATATATATATATATATATATATATATATATATATATATATAATATATATATATATATATATTTGTGTGTATGTTATTTTACTATAATTACATTATATGCCTAAGAATTAGTCTGTCAATTCTATCACTTAAGAAAATAACGCAATTTTAGTGCAAAAAACCTGTTATTTGTAATTAAATATAACAATAATTTACATCATGATTTTTGTTAGATTTTCATTAAATAAAATATTTAATAAAATATTACTTAAGAATGTTTCCAATTTAACACTTCATAGAAGCATTTTTCTTAGTTTTATAGTTTTTTCAGTCTACTTTTTAGTGTACACATATTAAATGATTTTTTTTCTGTGGTTATTTATTCTTAAAAATTAGAGTTTTAAATGGCAATTTATTTATTAATTAAGATATAACTGGTAAATTTTAAAAAATGCATTCTTACAGAGTTACATCAAATAAGTAACTTTCACATATTAAATAAATTTATTAGCTTTGAATTTAATCTATAAATGAGTATCTATCTAAAACCTGTGTAAATTTTAAATTTTCAACAATTTTTCTGGCATAAACAAGAAATATTTAGTTCATGGTATTTTTCCATTAAAAATGCCGTAAATATCAACTATACAAGCATCATAGGCAGTTCTCTATTTTCAATTAGTTGGTATATTTGGTTTATTTATTTATTATTGATAAGGATTAATTCAGTTAATATTAAAAGTAGAAAAATAATGAAAACAGAAATAATTTCTAAAAACCCATTCTGCTTGATAATGTTTGACATTATATTTATTGAAAGAAACTCTAACATGGCTTAGAACTGCAAAAAATATAAACGCAAAGATACCATGATACGTATAGAAAATACTGTATAGATTATTAAATATCTATTGTTTATCTGACATTTATATTAAAGTCAAACAGTCGGATAATTAAATCAATTAAATAGACGGTGATTAAACTAAATGATACATTGACAGAAAAATATGTAATAGTAAGTCAGGCATTTAAATGCTATTTTTTTTATCAAATTAAGATATTTCCACACGCAGGATCTTCAAATTAAAAATAATTATTCTGAATACACTTTCAGAAATCCTTTGAATATAAAACACGTTCTGAATTTCCTTTGAATATAAAACATTTTTTTACGTTTGTCAAACATTATTTTTAAGGTTTCCTCAGTTCTAATAAATATGCTTATTACTCTTTCCATAAAGAATTGGTATTTACATTAACTGTATTTTCTATATTGAAGTTATTTTAATTCATATTCTTTGTATAATAATTTTAACATATTTCGAAAATGCGTTTGACTTTCTTGAAATTTTATCTAGAATTTTATCTACACCTTGAAATTTTATCTAGAAGAAGCAGATTTCTTAGCATATCCAAATGATGTAAATTGAGCATATATATAATTGTTAAAGTGAACATGTTTGTGACATGGTATAATTAATAATAATTAATATTTAAGCATGATATCTGTTAATAATTTATATTATATAATAAGTAAGATATTTTTTTATTACAGTTAAATGATTATAATTTTGTTCAAGCACATTCAAAGTGGTTTATAATAATTTGCAATTATGTTGGATTCTATATCTAGAGATTTTATAGTGTATTTGAAACAATATTTTTTATATCGTATCGTAATTTACTTGTTTACTATTAAACAGTATATTTTAATCCCCATTTTTTAATAAAGTTGTTACCTTAAATTTTTCTAACTTAATCCAACATTCATAACATTTTCCAAAATCTCTTATTGGCATAGTAAATTTACAAACATTTAAACTACAAATATTTGAATTGGTTTTATTAAACTACAAATATTGAAAACTACAATTTGTTTTAATTTCAGGCGTTATTTTGTTTCATTAGATTTCTAACTGAATATCAAGGTTTCTTCAAATATTTTTTTTGAATTACCACTTCTTAAGGGTTGTTTACTTGGCAACATATTATTATGATTTAATATTTTTAAATCTAAAATGGATTATATCTTAAAAATCAGAGATATGATAATTTTCTGTATAACAGCTTCTAATATTACGGAATTATGTATACTTATCTAAAATTAATGGAGTGAATATGCTTGTAATGAACAACTAAATAGCAAATTTTAAAAAACTAAACCTGTGACATAACTGCCCATATGTGCTATTAAGGCCAATAAGTAGCCATATCTGTTTTTCAAGCCGAAGGGCCTGGGTTGGGAAGCAAACATCTTTATTAGGTGGTCAGCCTATAGTAAATACCCAAGTATTTATTTCCCAGACATGTTTGGTACTCAGTTTATCGACCCACTAAAGAGATGTATGGCTGAGTTGAACTTCCCAGCCCAAAGATTGAACCTTGAATCTGTGCTCTGGGACCACGAAGCACTATCACTATGGCACCAGACTTCACTATTGAATATATTAAAGTAAATAAATTTTTATGAAGAATTATAGAGTAGATTCAGGTTTTCATAAAGTAAATATTGGTATAGTAATTTTTATACTTTTGCTTTCTTCATGACAATTACAGTAAATGAGAAGGTACTAATACCTTTTTCATTTATCCAAAACAAAAATAGATGATTATTACATTTCCATATCTCTATGCTGGGAAATTAATAAAACATTTTATCAATCGAGAAACAAATATTTAAACTTCGAAATGAAATAAAGGAATTTATTTGATAAAAATTAAAGTCAAATTAACATAATGCCATTGAATGAATTTAAGAATAATTTACTGGAAAGGCAACTGACTAATAAGGATATTTTATAAAATTTAAAAATAAATATAATTTTGATTGAAAATAATTAAATATCTTTACTTAGAATATAATTAAACATACGTAAGCATGCATTATATATTTATATTTCATGTAAAGCAAATACACAGAATTTTAATATTAAAAATTCATAAAGTAATTCAGATTTTTGTTCCACATTACTGTATTATATTATTATATGTTAAAGGCGTGATTAATCTTAATTATTTCTAAAATATTTTGGATTTTTATTTATGTACCTCAATTTATTTTGTTGCTAATTATTAAATGTTTCAATTTATTTAATTGCTATAAATGCTGCTAAAATAAACAAAATAAAAATTCTATTGAATGATATAGAAAGTAAAATTACCTTATTAATATTTCTGAATCTTAAAAAAATTTAGAATTCCATAAATAAGAAATAAAAGCGTACATTAAAATGGTTTCTTAAAATCAGAAATAATTTATATTCGTATTTTAGTGCTTTATTTTTAATCATTAGTAACACATTAAATATGTAAGTTAATCAGCATACGAAATTATATGATCATTAGACTAGAAAAATGATTTTATAACTAGCAAAAAATTTCTTCAAGATAAATAAGAAAACTCATATATTAATAGTAAAGTGATAAGGCAGCATTTTATAAAATAAATATAACGTACACTTTAGGCTAATTTATGGCTGAATTTTTTACCGCAAATGTTAAAAAAGCCAAGTGAAAAGTAAATTTCTCGCAAAATATTATTATATTTTTAATAACATGCTAATTAATTAATTCTCTGCATATAATTAACATTTAAAAAGGAAGAATAAAACTATTAATTTAGACAGTAATTTATCACAAAACACAGAAAATAAATAAAGTATTTCTAAGAATACTAAAATGTGTTTTATTTATATAATCTGTTGATAAATATTATTTTATTTGGAGATTAGTAATTTAATCTTTTACTAAACATCATAAAATAATATACTTCACGGAACAAGCAAATTAATGTATTTCCATATTTTCCTGTGAATCACAAATTACAAAATGCGACTATAAGATATAATGTAATAAAAATAAAATATTTTAAGTAAAAAATTATTGAGCAAATATTGTACTCGCTTTCATTCTTTAAAATAAACTTACTTGTTTCTCAGAAAAATAAATAAAAAATTTTAAAAGTCTATGATTTTAATTGTGCTTATAAAATAAATAATTCCTCATAACTAGTAGAATAATTCCTTATTTATAATTTTCAAAAATAAGAAAATAATAATAGTTTCAATATAATTAATTATTAATAAGTGCAAATATATAGCTATATTAAAAGTGAAATTTTATACTAAAGTGAATTTCGCAATTGAAATAAATAAAAATTTCTCTACCCTGAAAATCCATAGAACGCAACATATAGAAACATATCGAAAATAATTTTAATTATTGTAAAATTACGTACCATTTTTACATAAAGAAAGTATTTTTATCTTTCAAATCGAAAATAAAACACGTAAATTTAATTTATTTAAAATTAGCTTAAATTACTTTCATGGCAATTTAAAGATTAAATATAAAGTTCATTTGATTTCAGATTCTTACCGCGAAATGCTCAATTCAATTTAAATGATCATAGAATTTTTCTTCAAAATATAAGTTCGCGTTAAAGGTAAGGGAAGCAATTAATGAGTTTAAAATTCTTCCATATCCTTTCGAACATTTTTAATTCCAAAGTTATGTTAAATTTAAACACTTTGAGAAAGAGCTCTCAACAAAATGGGAAAGTCTTGTCATCTTTCGTACATTTTAAAATGCTTTTTGATTGAATAAAATGAAACCCTTTGGTAATAAATAATAAATTCAAGTTTACTCATCTTTCTCCAGGTATTCCAACACATAGTGATCAGGGTGCCCTTTGTTTGGATATTATTGATAGGGTTTACCATCAACAGGGAAGTTCGTCTCGTTGAACTGCTCGGGATTTTGCCCAAGATAGATGAGCCCATAGGCGACAGTAGTTACGTCGGGGATTAGAGTGTTTTCTCTAATGCTTGCGGAGGGGGGATATTTTCCTTTCTTAAGCTTGCGTCTCATCGCTTTCACCATGAGCATTCTCTATTCCAGAAAGAGGCAATTGTTCTGCAGTAATACTGTAGGATTAGACGAGCTTTTCAAAGAACAACCAAGAAAAGTTCGTGTCTTTAGCAGAAAAGATGCTGAGTTTAAGAATATGTGAAATTAATAAAGAGAGGGATGTTTTATGACAGGGTTGAGGCATTTAATAACCTGTAAGAAAAGGTAACACAGTATTTCGTTCTTGAAGTGTAGAGAGAGAAAACTACTCCTTTGCATATATTTTATAGGTATACATACATTTGAAAGCAGAACTCTAGATTTAATGTAATAATTTGCAGAAATCTACATCTCGTCATATTTATACTATATTTTCATCACAATGTTACATAATAAATACAATTACTTAAAAAATAATCCACATATCTTTTTATATAATTTATTATGTAAACATTGAGTTGTGAGAAATATCTCATGATACTTATTACAAATTTACATTTATTATTACGAAATGAATACAAACTCTAATCAATGCAGTATTTCGCGTTCTCATTTACACAGATGAGCAATTAAATGTAATCCAGTTTAATATTATATCTGTTTCAAAATCACTGGCAAAATTTATTTTAAATATAAAGGAATGATAAGAATTTAAAAGGAAAGAGTAACACCACAATTTGGATATATTGGAATAATAATATACATTTTATAAACAAAGTGAGAAATCATTACTTGGCACATTTTTGTAAAATTTCACATTCTTCATTCTTCTAAAACTTTCCTTTGATTTTCATCTAAGTAATTATTGTATAGAGTTAAAAATAAATAACTATTTTGCTTTTTCAATTAAATATTTTGATTAAAAGAAAAATGTAATGAAAGAACAATTGTTATTTTATGAAATGTATAAAGCGCAACTAATTAGTAAATTTATTTGTTTGATTTTTAAATTAGAATTTTAAAACTTACTTTTGTTCATTTGAAAAATACTTTATGTCATTAATATGTGTGTGTGTGTGTTTGACAGATGATAAATAATATAAATAAAATTCTAGAAATAAGTTCGGAAAATGGATTTCAACTGAATTTTCATATACTTATAATACGTTCTAAATAATGCTACCAGAAGAAAAAAATACAGATATATGTAGATTAAGTTGCTTAAATTATATTTTTATAAAAACAAAAATTATAATGAGTTTTTTAAAAATCAATATTTTATAAAATATTATTGTTTTTAATTTTGTTCTTTAGTATATTATGATATATTTTTGACAACGAAGATAGTTTCTGTGATGAAATTTTTTTAAATTCAATTTAAATTTATTTTTTGATTTAAAAAATAAAAGTATATAATCAACAAGTATATGTAACTAGATCATGCATCCTTTTAAAACTATTTATTTTTTAAGCAATTAATTTATTTATTTTATAAAACAACTTAAATAATTATATTATTTTTTGAATATATGAAAATGTGATTCAACTAACATACAGTTCTGTGCACAGCATTATTTAGATTTGTATAGAAATCACACAATTAAGACAGTTTTTTCTCCGTTAACTGAAAAAATAAAAATAAAATCTTGCTAAATACTGAAATGAAATTAATTAAGTAATAACAACTTACCCCTTTGAAACTAGATAGAATACCTTTGAATACATATATATATATATATATATATATATATATATATATATATATATATATATATATATATATATATATATATATATATATATATATATATATATATATATATATATATACTGCTAATTTTGAAAGAAATATAAGACATTTACGTGAAATATATTCTCAAAATAACATCGTTTTGACTTTTCCAACTCTTTGTTTCCTTAATAAGCAAAAAAATGAACGAATCACAATTATTTATTACAAATAAACAGGGATAACTAAGAAGATTTTTATTTCCCTCCATCCTCTAGACGTTTGATTGTGTATTGTGTAAGCGAAGCAATGACACGACGAGTTTTGATTTGTAACTAAGCAGGAAAGTCTCCAAATGGGAGTTGGAGACATCCACAGGAGAAACCTCATTACTGGAACTAGTATAGTTTGAAATCCTACCACTATGAAGGCCAGAGTGCGCCAAACATGGCTTACAACCAATCGTCACCAAATCACATCTACAGCTTGTCCTTCTTTGTTCCATTTCTTTTTCCAATTTGTCCAACTCGTATTCGGAAGCTAAGGACACACAATGGTTTAGACATTTTTTCTTCTGTAATGGCAAACATGTCTTATAGCTGTTTTTGTTGTAGACTTACTCGGTGTTATTTTATTTTCAAAAGTTCTACTGTGTCTTACGTTTAAATTGGAAGATGATAACTTCTTAGGAGGTAACATCAGGGCTGATTCGAGTTGACAGATGACTACAGCACTGATAAGCTGGGCTTAAGCATTACAAAATGGCAGGCAAATTAAATATGTAATTATGACTTGTGTAGTATACTTTTTTATTAAAGTTTATCAATAATGAAGTTATTATAAAACATTTTGAATATTTTATTTAATTAAATATATTTTGGAATTTATGCAGCTTTGATGTACTAAACAGTATTTAACTTTTATTTTTATTTGAATTTTTTGAGAAAAATTTAAAATCATAAGTTTATAATTGAAATCGTTCTCACATTTTTCTTTCTCTGTACTTAGTAATATCGAAATAAAAATTTCTTTTTAACAAATTGAATTATTAAACAATGTAATTAAATGTAATTGAAAATAAGCAAAATAAAAATTAATCAAGCAAAATATATATATTAATTAATAATTCAAATTTGAATTTGAAAAATAAAATAAAAACATTTACAGCCTATTAATATCATATAAAATATTCAAGCGTTACTACATAATTAAGTAATTTCTTACTTTAATTTCATTAGTTTTCAAGTTTAAAATATTAAAATTTTTTTGTACAAATAATACCACGACCAATTAAATTTAATTGAAAAAAAGCAAAATGAAAATTATTATAAAATTAAAATAATTCATTGGTTATTTTTTAATGTTTGGATTTCAAAATATAATAAATATTTTCCAGGCCATTAATAATATATAAAATATAAATGCGTTAATATATTACTAAGTAATTACTTAATTTAATCTCATTGCTTATTTTATACAACATTAAAAGAAATGTGTATATGAATAGTACTAAAATGTTTTAAATTTTAAAATTTTTACGAAATTAAGCTTTGAAATTAAATTTAGATTAATCTAGTACCAGTTATGAATTAAAATCCTGATTAATAAAAAAATAATTAGTATTAAACAGCAATAGGTTTCATTATTTTTAGTAATTTTCATATTTATAAAAATACTTAAAGAAAAGCCATATACCTTTGCAAATGTTTGATATCATTTTTCTCATTGTCAAACATATGCGTTATATTCAATGTAAATCTTGACCTATAACGTGACCTTGAAATTAAATACATGAAAAAAATGTAACTCAAAAAAAAAGAGTTAATTTTAAACTAGTGAATTCTTTAACAATTTCTACAGTCTGGTTAACTGTGAAAAGCAACTTTGTTTTGAAAATCTTTCATATTAAAGTGTGCACTGTTATTGTTTTGACTTTCATAGAGTTATCATATAAGGTGCGTGTACATATTCGCTATATTACATAAAAGTATCGAACCATATAATAGAAAATTTAATTAAAAAATATTAAATTTCCAGTTACCCAACTGCACAGACAAAGAAAATAAATATTAAATAGTTTATAATTTATATACCGCAAATTGAAATTTTAACACTAATGTCCATTTTATTGAAAAGCGTAACATAAATGATTAAAGATGTCAGTTAAATTATAAACATTTGTTTTAAAAGTATCTTCAAATTTCTTTTTGGTCACAAATATTCTTATCATGAAATATTTTAGATTATCCATTTATGTAAAAATTTTTTCACATTATTACTTTTACAGAAATATGTTCTGTAAAGTAACATAATATAAAATCTAAATATATATTGCATAGTATTATGAGTGTAGTAATGAAATTAATCATAATGAAACGATCTTTATTTTATAAAATAAATATGCAACAACATATATAAACACGTGTGTGTGTGTGTGTGTGTGTGTGTGTGTGTGTGTGTGTGTGTGTGTGTGTGTGTGTGTGTGTGTGTGTGTGTGTGTGTGTGTGTGTGTGTGTGTGTGTGTGTGTGTGTGTGTGTGTTTTATGTAAAGGTTGTTTTGGTTTTATTTAAAAATATATGCTATATTTAACAAGTGAAAATTTAAGTTATGAAGTTAAGCCTTTCTTTTACGAAAATTTTAACTCATTCATACAATATATTGTTAAAATTACAAAAAAAATATTTTTAAAAAATACTATGAAAAGAAATATATATTTTCATTTTTTGAGTAAATTGCATATTTTTACTTACGAAATATTCTGCCTATATATTTCAATAAAGAAATTCTGCACATAAAAGAAATTTCATACAAACATCAAAAAGGCAAGTTTTATAACTTTAATTAAATTGCTAAATTTTTTACTATTACTATAACTTTAATATTATAATTTTGTAATAAAACAATATTTTAAGAATTTGAATAACTCTTTCTTCTCAAAATATAAATGTACGTAAAATGTTAATATTTATTTTTCTACAAAATATTTATGGAATATGATATATTAGATAAAATAAAATGCTATAAAAATGTTGAAAAAGATCTCCAAATATTTTGTTTCGATAAATATTTAAAATTTAAAAAATTGATCATTACTCTTACAATTGACTTTTACAAAAAATAAATCTTTCTGAAAGATATATATATATATATATATATATATATATATATATATATATATATATATATATATATATATATATATATATATATATATATATATATATATAGTTCTTTTTTTCATTTTTATCTTTTTAAGCTAAACATTGATTTGAAATTAAATCTTTTCTTATTTTCAAAAGTACTTTAGAATGTATTTGCATTTGCAAAAAAATCCATTTTAAATGCTTAGTTTTAAAATGTTATTTATTAAAACCTTACTTAATGAAAAAATCAAGTGTATTAACATGAAAATCCAAATAAGTATTAAATTTCACATCAATTTATTCTTTTCATAAAAGAGTTATTTTAAAAGAAAGCAGAATCATCTTTCTAATTTTGAAAATAATCTTTTTTTATAGAAATTAACAATTTTCTTTTTATGGCCTTTTGTTGACATTCAAATACTTTT
This sequence comes from Latrodectus elegans, assembly GCA_030067965.1. NCBI lineage: Eukaryota > Metazoa > Arthropoda > Arachnida > Araneae > Theridiidae > Latrodectus > Latrodectus elegans. The sequence goes on from CM057817.1 coordinate 45,922,714, forward strand.
TCAGATTCAGGGAGTTTTTATAGAAAATGCAGCAAAACTAAAGTAAGAATTGAAAAAAAAATGTCAAAATGAAAAATATTGAATATGAAATAAAAGGTTGAAATCCCTTTAATTAAAAATTAAGATATACCTAATAAACTTTAGTTAATATTATGTCAACTTTATTTACGGGTCACTAATAATAGTAAACTACAATAAGAAATTATTTTATTTCTTGTGATGGTGCTTTAGAAATATTAAATTGGAGGGAAAAGTATCAAATTATCTTCTTTATATATTATTTTAAGATACTTTTATAATATTTTTTATTTTAATTGAATATTTTTAATATTTTTCGGGCGCTTGCTTTGTATTTCTTTAAAATTTGGAAAAGAGCTGCTGTATTTTTGAGAGTCGTCTTATGAAATACCAACTGAATTTCCACTTAAATGTCAGAATAATTTCATAGTCAGGAAAAAAATCTTTTACTATTAGTGTCGCAAAATTATAGGCCTCAACTTAGAGAAAATTAACTAATTAGTGTATAAATAATAAAAATTCTCTAATGTGCATTAATCATTCAGTTAAAATTAAGATGAAAAAATGTCATGTAGCAATACTCATAACGAATAAATTTTCAAAATAAATTATTGTAAAAGGCTATTTTCAGATTCTTAATACTTTTGAAAAGTTGTTTGTTTCGTAAAAATTTAATAGAAAATTGGAATAATAGTAGAACAGAAAATACAACCTCAGCTTGGTTCGGTGATTGAATTAAGCTCTTTGAAAAATGCCCATCACAATATCCGTGGTTCGATCCCCCATTAACAATTACTCAACCACTATTGAACAAATATTACATTCATGATTTCTGCCCGCACATTTGTCATAGTGAGAGCATATGAGTTCTCAAGGATTATTTTCTTGTGTTACATTGATATGGTTAATATATAAAGAAACTCTTTTCTGATAACAAAACGAGCAAGAAAAAAACATGTTTCATTGAATTTAACCGTTACGCTTTTCTCTATATGATGTCACTGCAGATGACAGAAAAGTGGAATTAATTCTAGATATCTTAGGAAAGTGAGCCCGAACTTGAGCTATAGTTCCTAAACTGAATAAATATATTAAAGAAATCGTAATCTATGCAATTTAAAAAAAAAAAAAAAAAAAAAAAAAAAACTCCCTTTTCACATCGATGTAAATAGTAAGTCAGTAAAAAGCTTTCACTGCACCAAACATTCCTCATACTTGATTATTTCAAAACCAATTTATTTATTTACTTCCTTGATAACTGTCTATATTGCATTAGATCTCATCTCGTGACACGATAAGTGACAATGTGATGGCAATTCTTACGATGAGGCACCCAGAGTATGTGTCATCGGAATTCTCGAAAGTTAGTGAACCCTCTATACTCAAGACCCCCTTAGGTTATTTCACGTGGCTTTATTTCATTCGTGACAATGACCCTTTTTTTACATAATTCAGTTGCCTTTGGTGAACACGATGGTGTTTTGTCTGGGTCGGTATAGAAATTACTACATTTCGGTTAAGGAAATGAATATTTTTCTCATCAGAACACCACTGCTTGTTTTTCACTATAAATTAATGTGCATTTTTATATAATCTTTCGTTTTATCTTTAATTTCAATTTTTTTAAATATACATTACTGTGCTTACTTTTATGCCTATTCTGCCATATTGTCAAGAAAAGAATTGTCTAAAGGAAAATTAGTAAATTATTTTTAAGATTTTTTTTCTTATTTTAAACTTTATTACTTGTTCCTTAAAATCAATAAAAGTCTGTAATAAAAGTAGTTTTAATTTTAATAATATGAGTAACTTTGCTTCTAAGGTAAATTTTTTTGTAACTCAAGGCATGCAGTTCCACAAATTACAATACATTTTTATGGGATCAAAAATACTTAATATAAGAATAAATTAAAATCAAATGATAATATACTTTTTTATTGTAAAATCAATACATTTTACAATAATGAAAGAATTAGTAAATACTTTAACCCTAATTTTACACGAAAATAAACCAGTGATACATCGGGAAAAAAATGAAAAGTGATGCAAAGCAATATATTAATTTTGACTGATTAAGACAACAACGATCTATTTTTAGCAAAACAAATATATATTAAAATAATTAGTAAAAATAATACCAATTTACATAAATACAATGACGGGTTTTTAAATTTACTAATCATATATATGAATTATTTTATTTTTAACATGTTTCGAAGAAATCATCATAAGAATAAAATAACTAATTTCAGATATGTTATTTAAATATTTTAATAAAAATGGAAACTGTTCTTTGCTTAAAAGTAAACAAATATCTAATAATGATAATTTGGAATTAAAACTACCTACAGTGAAATTTTTAAAAACTGTATAATAAGTCATTTTTAAGTCGAAATGAGAGATTCAGTTTCAATCATTAAGTAAAATGATATATTATCTTATGATTAAGAATTTCTTCGGTAAATATTTATTAAGAATACTAAGAAAGTTACCTAATGATTATGAAAATAATTTCTATTTTTAGTTTAATTACCTTATCTGATTATTTAAAGTAAGATTTAGGGGAAGAGTTAATGATTTCCTGTAAAATAAAAGGTACCTTGGAGCACATTTTTACAGATACAGTTATCATTAAATCGGCACGCAAAAGTGAATTCTTCTTATATCGAAAAATATATTTAATTTAAAAACTTATCAAACTTTGTCTTTTAAATGATATTTCTAATTATTTTTGTAATAAAATATCCATGGTAAACAAAATATATATTTATTAAATGAAAGGCATAAATTATAGGGATAAGTATTATGTAGGAAAATATATGAGTTATTAAAATGAAGAATATTGATTGCACTGTGAAAATGTAATATAAAAATTTAATGCGTATTTCTTGTTCAAAAATGTTTCTGAGGTCTTCTTAATTACAGTCACATTTTTGCTTAGAAATAATAGCATTTCAATTAAAAAAAAGAAATTATGCCATATAAAAGTTCAAAATGTTTCTGGGATTGCAGACTGTCAGAATAATAAATTTTCAGTCTCAGAATCTTAAGCTGAATCTTACGATTTTCTTCAATATGACAGTTAGACAGCAAAACAAATACATATAAATAATAAAAATGACATTATTTCTACAATATTATTAATTTTTAAGTTAACTATAATTAAGAAAAACATGCACAAGAAACGAATAGAGGAATGTGTAAATAAATCAAAAATAAAATTTTCTAGAAAACATAAACAGTTATAATAGCAGTTTGTTTATATATCTACAAAATTATTGTTTGTATTTCAACTATAATGAACAGCATAATGTTTGCAGTTTTGTGCCCAAATTGTTTTAATATTTCCTTGAGATCTAATCGAAGAGCTAAGAAATAAGTATTAAAATTCCTTAAGAAATATTCTGTCATCGCAAATATTTCTATGAAAATCACACAAGTTTTAAAAGCAAGCACGATTATCTATATGTTTTTCACCAAATAATATTACATAAAAATGATTTCAAATGATTATTCCAAATATCAATTTTAAATAATACACATATATAAAATGTTCTATAAGTTAAAAAGATTATTAAATTATAATTTGTTGACATAACTTTTCAAATTTTAAACAAAAATTTTATATTTGTTTTATGTGGATGAAAAATATTTATATTCAAGAAACATACGTTAGCTTTAAAATATTTAATCCGTTTGAAATTTTTGACGTATTTATATAGAAACAAAATAATCGATAGTTCCCATATCCAATCACATGATATGTTATATAACATTTACATTTAAATTTTATTGTTATGATAATGATAGCCATAATTGCCGCATCACTGCTATTAATTATAGTGTTATATTACTACGCCAACAGAAGAACATTGAATATCAACATACACTTAAGTGGATGATTAATTTAAAGGGAAAAATAATTCAAACATTTAGTGAGTTAATATTTATTAAAATTCATACAGCATATAAATTTCTACATTATGTATTGCAGAGAATTTTAATAACTCCTTATTGGAGTCATATATGAACATAAACCCATAAAATAAATTTGAACTATTGTTAATAATCTTTTAATTTGACAAAAATTCCTGAATTTTTACTCAGGCTTAACAATTAATTGTAACTATGCAGCAAATAGATGCACGTACATGATTGAATATCAATATTGTCTTTGCTCTACTTCAATTTCAGAATTTTAAAAACAAAAACCAAATGAATTTCATAAGTTTCTTTTCATACCTTTATCTATTTCTATTAAAACAACAGTAAACCTCTTAGTGACAAGTTTTGATTTATAATTATTATTCAAACTTATCTGCCTTTAATCTTAGTAAAATTACTCTTTTTTAATTAGTATAACACTAACACTTAAAATATCAATCATTGTGTCTAAAAATGGACTTTATAGGAATTATCAGATTTACATTTTTTTAAAAGATATTTTATAGTCTAGCTTTTAACTAAATCATCACCAATAACATAGAATATTGTTTTTTGAATGCAATATAGCACATCTTATTTAAAAAATATTCTTCAGCTGTAATTTCAGGAACAGTAAAACAGAAAATCTACGTGGCTTAGTAACTATTTCAGATTTATATTTTTTCATTCCTAGTAGAAAACAAATCAAGCTACAATATGAACGACCTTGTTTGTCAAAGTTTCAAAGAGAAAAAGTTCTTTTATTGGGATCTTTAAGCTTTTCTTTATTGGAAAGTTAAGACTTCAAATTTCTACTTGAAACATCGAACAGAAAAAATAAGTAACTAGTGAAAAAATAAGATTTGTTACTTGAAAAGGAAGAAAAAATATTGATGATCTCTATTTTCGTTCATTCGTAAAAATGGTAACTATTTTTTTTATTATTTGACTTTGTACTGATTAAAGATTTGACTTTTCAGAGAAACTTTTTAAAAACGTCCTACAATTTTACTTATATAAATATGTGTATAGCTATTCTAAATGGTTTTATTATAACCACAACTATTTTGTTCAAATAAATTTAGCAGGATCTTATAATTTAGGGCTGAAACATTTTTAAGCTATCGATATTATTCTTAGAGAATAGTTAGAGCAGTAAAATTTTCTTAAACTTGAATGAAATATGGTAGAAAAACTAATAATATAATCAATTTAGATTTTATTTATTTAAGACTTATTAAGACTACTAAGACTATATTATATTCCAGTGTGAAATGTTTTAAAAGCGTTAAAGCAATTTTTACTGTCGCTATTGGGAATAAGAAATCGCTCATATAATTAACTATCGGAATTATTTAGTTACATCTTAATAAAATTATTTAAAATGTTGTAAAAGCTATATTATTCACATTATATTTTTAATGGTTTTTCTTATAACTTTTGTAATAAAATTTAAAGAAATTACTGACAAAACGCTTGAAATAATATTTTCATTACCCTAATCCATACAAAAATTTAGAATATTTGCAATATAAGAATAACACGACGTTTTTGGGTTGATAATTTTATAAACGCTAGTTTAATACTAAAGTTTACTAGAAAAGTTAATAATTTGAAAGATTTTGAGAAAATAAAATTTAATAATAGCTTATATTTAGGGGTAAAGCTTATATTTAAGAATTGATGTTACTTAAATTAAAAGTAAGATATTCTGTTATATTGTTTATAAACACAAAAATTTATCTCAATACCCTAAATTATGTTTTCTTTAAATCGTAGTTATGTCCATGTTTTTCGATATTGTCGCATTTTTAATCTAGCAATTAGCTTGAGTTAAATATTTTTGAATAATTTTACAAAAAGAGTAAAATTGTGTTATTGTTTTTATGTGGATTCAAATATGTATTTTAAATTTCATCACACCATTTTCTTTATGTATTTAAAATTGGTATCATTAATAGTAAATTGCATATAATTTGTATTCTAAAAAGGAAAGAAATCCTTTAATATCATATATATATAAGTGTTGAAATTCATGTAAACCAACTCATAAAAGATTCATCTATTTTTCTTAATATTTGATAAATGATACAAAATATATTTAATTAGCAAAAACTTGCTAATTTTTTTTTTTTAATTTGAGTGCATTTGTATAAAATAGAAATACTTCACTAAAACAAATTTTTGATAGAAGAAACTGAAATTCTTTTCAACGTCCTGACATTCCTGACATCATAAGATAAGAAAACCACTCTTCTTTTTATTTCCCTATTAAATAAATCACCTATTAATGTGAATATTATTACATCTTTAAGCTTAATATATATTTCAAGTATTTAAATTACCATGCTTCAGATTATATCAGATTTTTCAATTGCATTATGAATTATCTTAAAACGTAAAATACAAAATCAAGCATTTTAAGTGATTAAATAACATGTATATTTTAAAATCTGATGATTATATCTTTGGAATTAATTAAAGAGATTACTTAAAGAGTAGAATAAAAGAGAGACTTGAGGGTAAAAGTGAAATAACTAATTCATTTATAAGACAAAAATAAATGAACAAATTATTTATAAGAAAATTGAAAGAATCGTTTTATTACACACCTTAAAACTTTTTCTATTAAATTTAGATATAATTACAATAATATAATTATTGTAATAAAAATGATTACAAAGTTCATACAACTTTTTAAAAAATTTCTCCTTAACAAATAAGTTTCTAGTAAGTATATGCTATTTTGTACTCTTTGTAACGAAATTATTCTAACCGATTAAAAGAATTTGAAATCAGTTTTCGGGGTTACCTACATTTATTTTCAATATATAATAATTGTATCTTCAAAATAAATTTCAAGTTATTTTGTATTGTAATTTAAAAAAAATATAATAGAATATTTTATTGAAAGTGTTAAATTGAAAAAGATTGAAGTATATTATCAAAAAAAGATAAAATTATGTCTGTTCACATTTCCTTTATCTATTTGTCTGTTCTCATTTCCTAAAACCATTGTTCACATTTCCTTCAATGAGTTCAATATTCATTCATAAAACTTTTTACTATGGATTATTTACAATTGAAAGATAAATTTAAATCAGAAATATATTGAAATTCTACTTAGATAAGAAAAGAATATATGCTCTTTCAAAGCAAACATGCACTATTTTGAGCTTTCAAAAACAAATATTTTGTATTTGAAATCAATTTGTACTCAACACGTCTCTTTTAAATTTGTAAATTTCTTTATAGGAATCATTCAATAATGAAAGCAATTTTAAGTTCTTGTTTAAAATGATTGAGGTATTCATTATTCATATTTGAGGTATTTATTATTCAGTGACTCCAATTTAATGCAATCTGTCTGAGGCATAATTTAATCACCGATAAATAAAAATTCATGGAAATTACTTCAATATTAAATAATTTAATCACTTAAATTCTTAACATTATATATTAAGATAATATTAAGAATTTAAGTGATTAAAATTTATTAAACAGCTTTCTTATAAGCTTATATTTACAGATTTTTGTTGCTGAAAACCATAGAGAAGTATAAATTCTTTCCTATTTTCATTTTGTTTAAAATTTTTGTGTTTGGATTTTCTTTTGTTTTAACATTCCCAAATTTAACAATTTATTTTATTTGAAAAGATTAAATTATTATATTATTGCATTCAAAAGTATTTGGTTTAAACCATTTTTATATAAATTAAATTAAGTAAAAAAAAAAAAAAACTTCTGACGTCTAGAAACTTTATGGCTATAATTTTTAAAAACTATTGCTAACTATTGCAATAAATGGCATAATGAATTGAAGAGAAATTTTGCAACAAATTTATCTTTATATATTTAAATGACCAAACATTAATAATTTTCTCAAAGAAATGCAAATTATGTATATAATCTCATATATATTAAATTATTTTCTGCTGTAAAATTTTCTTAAATGATTACTCTGCAGTTTTTTGGGAAAGAAAGTTAAAATGTATTTCATGTGTTATTGGCTCAAAAATGAAAGAAAATCAATAACCGGGAACCGATTTCACTTCTTACATTTTTGAGTTTTGACTTTCCGTATAAGTGCGGATTTTTAAAAAATTCAATACGTCATATTCAATATTATTTCTTATATTTAAAATGAAGCTTATTGATTTATATTTAATGTGTGTTTTAGATCTTTCTAAGTATGATATATTTTTTCTTTTAACAATAAGCGAATTTATTTATTTAAAAAATATAATTACTTAGCGAAATTATTCAATTATTTCAAATTCAATAAAGATCTAGTGCTTAATTTTATAAGCCATAAAATTCTTTTTAACTCGTATTTTAAGGTAAACTATATGAATTTTAAACCTTTTAAATGACATATTCGTTTTCATGTTATAAAAACATTTTAATCATGATCCAGGTTAAAAAACAATCTTCCATAGCTGCAGTGTGTAAGATCAAAATATATTTACTGCTCAAAATTAACATTTTTCAGTTAGATTCATTTCAAAATCAGTAAGAATTTACCTCATTAGTATTTGAATACACTTTTAATGTCAACAACACGCAAAAATGAATTTGTTTCATCTGAAAAAGAAGTATTTCCATTCAAATTTATATTTATTTCAAAGAAATTAAAGTTTAATATTTTTAGAAATATGTAATATAAGTACAAAGATATATTTTTAATTATAATTGCTTTTTTTATTTATTTAATAAATTATGCAGTTTTAAAGTTATATAAATATAAGTCCATTGTATTTAAATGATAAAGTTATAAAAAATATACGTTTTTCGTATTAAAATAACAAACTACCATGAAAATTCGATTTTCTTTTATCTTCAAATTTATTTTTCCCATTATAAAAAATTCTTAATAAGTTTTAATTTTGGAAACAAAACACACATTTGTCATTAAAGATAAGTTTTATATATTTATCTCTTTTCATAGGATACTTTTCTCATTGAAACTGTAAAAAAATTTAGATATGTTATGAATAATTAATTTAATCAACATCATTAAGCAGTACTAGAAATATCTTTCAGTTACTTTTGAGTTTCATAACATTTAATCAGTTAGTAGTTTTAAAATGTTTAGTAAAGAGCTAATTTTCAATATTTATGCAAAATGATGTTTATGAAATATCTATATATTTTTTATACCATAATTTAAAATTAAATAATAGGGAGAAAAATTAATTTAATCCCTGTAAAAAATGTGACATACTCCCCTAAAAATTACTTAACTTTGAAACTTTGACCATTACGAATACAAATTTAGCCGAATGAGTTTTAAAATATTGAAGTATTTTGAAACAGCACTTTAATAAGACGCCATCTTCCGCATGATCAAAAAGGCAGATTTTCATTATCAAAATGCAATTATCGCAGGTACCGAAGCCAGTTGTGCAAGAGTTCAAAACAGTATTGATAAAATCTTGTAAAATGATTGCGATTTGAAAACCAGAAAACTCTTTCCCTCGTCTTGTAAGAGTTTCCGCGCATTTATCTTTGAATGTCACCCAGAATTTGTTATAATTTCCGTCTTTTACATTTCCATCATTATAGAGAGATTAATGCTTGAGCTTTGCCTGCCAAAGAGTGGCACATTTCAACGAGCATGCAAGAATAAATATTTTGAGAGACGTTTATGCCTGCTTTCCAAATTTCTGATTCACTCATCATGCTAGGATAATTTCAGAAATTGAATCTCGTACTCGTGTGACATTGAAGCATGTAGGGCTTCTCAAATATTGCACTATTCGAAACGGGGGAAAGGGAATCTATTTGGGCGTGATCAGAAATATCACATTCTTCTCGCAAACTAGACGCGCTTAATAGTTTGCTGTGATTAATAGTTTATATTTAGAACGGGGGACGGGCCTATATTAATTGCTGTATCTTCGATGGCACTTTCCTGCTTCCCTTAAACGGGGCTCGCTTTCACAAAACGCCATGTTGGAGAATCTCAGAGTATGAGGAACTTAATTAACATTCAATATTAATTGAAAAACATAATGTAGGTATACAAAAGCTGTTGAACGCCATATCATGGGAATGGAATCGCGTGCTGAAATTAATTTCACTTTGTGACAGGTGCGGGCATTAGTTTTCTAATCGCAGAGCGCTTAATTTAATTCATGATCTCCTTTAATTTGTTCTCAGCGACAAAGTCGAGTCCACATTGCTTGATCAGAAGTGCAAAACTGTTTCAATTTGATTTTCAGTTGTAATGGAAGAAGAGTTATTTTCATGTAGATAAAAAAAAGAATTTTTGATAATCGTAAGTTTTTTTCATAAAATCATATAACTGCCATAAAATCCTATTAAACAATCAATTGCAAAGTTTAAACTTTTGGCAATCAAAATTCATGATGAGTATTAAGTAATTCTTGATTATATTATTATAGTGAAGAATTTTAAGTTATTCTTGGTTACATTCACAAATGTTTCTGCATTCTAAACAAATAAAGTAATCCGTTTTATGCATGAACGCAAATTTTCTCGTAAATCACGAAGGTTGAAAATTAGTATGGTTTATTTTTGAGTAAAATGCTTAAGCAACAGACAATGTCCTGTTTCAGACATTGTAGCAAAATCGATACTAAAAGCTTTCTGACTTTATAAAGATACATTTTTGGGATTGTAATCCTGAGATTAGGAAACGAAACCTCATGTTACCATCCGAAAATCAAATGTTTTTTTTAATTTTTTAATGGAACATTGATAAACTATTACTTAAGACAAAGCATTTTTGTTGAACGAAAAAAAAATGGTCATCATCTCTTGGCCTTTATTTTTAACACTCATTAGAATAACATTTACGTAAAACTGACCGCAATTAATTTCAAACAGAAATTTATATGAATTATAATAATCACAACATATGGTAGTAACATTTAATTACATTAAGTTTTAGTTTATTTCTAGTCTATTTATTTTAAGCTTAAGTAATATTAGTGATTTTTTTATAAAAGTAAATAAATAACATTTTTTTATAAATTCATACGTGATTTTAATATATGCGGTATTATCATTATTTTATTTTTTCTTTATTGATTACTTAAATATTTCTTTATGTCAGTAAAAGAAATTTGTTTTAAGAACAATTATTTAAACAGTTGAATACTTATTTTGATTTTAATCATTTCCCCCTTATTTCAATTTTAGTCATTACGAAATTTAAGAAACAGCCTTAAATGTCAAGTCTCTTTATTAACATTTACATCAGAAATACCTTAAAATCCGCTTAAGAGAGTGAATATGACGAAGTTAAATAATCTTAGATAAACACTTTATTAGCTTCACACACACAAAGCATTAAGAAAAAAAAAACAAATAAAAACGAGCCAAAATATCCAATCACCGACTTGTATCAAAATTTATTACCTAAGGGAATTTCTCAAGATTATTTTTATAGCTTCTATTGGAATTGATTATAATAAAGCAAATTTTCAGGCGGGATACTTAGAATGATATTATTTTGAATTAAGAAAATATTATTTTATCACTTCTGAGAAGTATTAATTTTTCACGTTAAATTGAAATTGATTTAATAAAGTCAAATGGGTATTATGGTGCTTAGTTAATAACAAAATATTAATTTGTGAAGGAAAGTTTTACTTTACACCGATTTGATTATATAAATCCACAAAATCAATATTTATTTTTAAATAAAAATATGATATATTATTGATATAGTTCTTAACAAATTATCATTGGTTAATTTTACACATGTATAAATTTTCGATTTCATTTGCTATTTAAGAACGAATTTCCTTTCTAGGTTACTTTGAAACTAAAAACTATTTAGAATTTAATGAATCGCTTCATATCATTTGACTGAGTAAATATAAATCAAGAAATTAATTTGAAAATGTAAAAAGATTTTAATCATAATCCTCAAAATAATTTATCTGTACACATAATATAGATATGTAAAATTATAAAACTTAAATTTTTTTTTTTTTTTTTTTTTTTTTTTACTTGTAAAAACAATGAAAGATTTTTGATGTCACACGAAATATAAAAATATGTCAACGAAAACTATCACAAAACGTTGTCATAAAATTTTCATATCATTCATAAAATAATAACAGAAATTTTTAATCTTTACTATACAAAATATGAATTTAGTTTTAGAGTTTATTGACATCCAAGGTATTTCGAAAATATTCTATTTCACTTCTTAAATTAATATTAAAAACTCCACATCAGAAAGCTTGTATAATTTTATGAATCAAGTGATTTATTTCTCATATAGTCTTACCTCCACATTCTACAAATCTTTAATACATATTTTTAATGCCTTGCGAGGGAATATCTATCATTTTTTGTTAGCTGTTAAAGCTGCTTATCTTTCTTTTCTTCAAAACTATTATATTTTTATTAATAATTTATGATTTTAAGTTTAGTGCAATAACAACTATAAATAGTTAGATATATTTATTTTTATAATACAGTTGAGTTTTGTAAGGGAATTTATTTGTTAAGGAATTCTTGCATTTAAGATATAAGGGATTTTTACATCTTAAAGAAAGAAACTCCATGTTAGGTGCATTATTAAAAAAATAATATGGAATACTAGCAAAAGTCGAGTTATAGTAAAAAAAAAACCTTTCTTAAAGAAATGTAAAAAATCTGTTGCATATTTAAAAAAATAATGAAAAAATTAATAAAATTTAGGTATAATTTAATTTTTATGTATTTAACAAAATGGTATTTTTAATTCTATATTACATTTATAAACAATGTATATATAATAAAACAATCTTATTGGTGCCTTAGAGCTTGACATTTTGCTACTGCGATTAAAAGTAAATGGATTTTTCATTACACTTTGGCACAAAATAACCACTTTGCTACTAACATATTTCTCGAAAGATTTCATTCAGTAGTATTTAGAAAAACATTATGGTAGGGCAAGTTTAATCTTAACTTGTTTGCTCAATTATATCACTAAATTAACTCCATTATATCACACAATTTTAAAAATATGTTATATCTTTATCATTATTTATACTTAAGAATTTTCGCATTATATCAATGTATAAGTAATGTATAATTTTGATCAATCAAAGGTGACACTTAAAGTAATTTTTTCAATATAGATAAACATATAAAATTCAAGGTTGCATTATATTCAAATTCACATTTTTTAAGGTACAAAGTTAACAATTACACTGATTTTTTTTTCTTTTCCATGTTCAAAACAATTGTGCACTAAAACCTTATATGTAAAGTATAGCGCTCATTAAATATTTTAGTCATTTTATAACACAAAATATAATGACTTTAATATAATATCCTCTAAATAACCAACCTCCCTGCATTATTCACACTTTCGATAGTTTTACATTGTTTTTATTTCATCCTGGAATTTTGCCGAGATACTTTTATGGCAAAATACCAAGCTTCTATTCGTATTATTTTAAAAAGAAACACTATTTTGATATTCCAGTGATTAATCTCATAGATTTATAAAATAGTTTACTTAATTTTGTAACATTGAATAAAATTATTACAAAATACAAGTATATTGTATTCGTATGAGTTAAACATGAACGTGAAAGTGATAAACTGATATATTTTTTAAATACAATGTATCGAATGTTTACTATGCAGTAGCTTTCTCAATCATATTATCCTTGGAAATCTATAATAATTGTCAAAAATTAATTTTCATTACCTAAATTCAATAAAAAATAATTATGTACCAAGGAATTTTATAGTTTTGTCAAACTGAAAGCGCAAATATTGAGTAAGATTCAAAATAAGGTATATTACTCTCTATAGGAGAAATGTAAATTATAAAAAATAAAATTAATCCAATAATACTTTTATTTAATTTCTAGGAAAGTTAATTACTTCTAATGCCATAATGTAAGAATATATTTTCACTGTTGATTAAATCATTCGTACTCGTAAATAACATTTTTTCATTTTATGGCTTACACACTATTTTTCAGTTGTTCCAAAAAGATAAAACTTGACCAACAAGAAAATTTCCTTTGATCAAGCATTAATTGTCTAGTTGTTAAACATTTTGGTTCATTTAAATCTAAATTTATTTTTCTAGTAAGTTCTTATCCGATTTTCAAGGTATTAACTCCAACTGGTTAAGGAAAAAAACTGCTTAGATTGTTTCCAATTTTAGAATTATTTTGAATTTTTTTTTCTGAATTGACAAAATGAATTCTTTATGCATTGTTATAATTAAAAATCAAATAAGTTTTTTAAAAAAAATTTATTCGAGGACCCTTGCAATTTTTATTCGTCATGAAAAAATATGGCTTATATGAGATTCTCCCTCTCGTTATCTTTTAAATATATTCGTATTTCTTTATTTCATAAATTTTACTTTAACTATTATTTATCATCTTTCTATTAATAATAACCAATCTTCAATTCTGATTTTGTATTTACACTTTATTTTACCGGGAATATTTTGTGATTATACAAATAATACTTATTTTGTAGAATAACGGAAGCATTGCTTTAAATAAATAATCACTAGCTAGTTGCCAATTATATTTAAAATGACAAAAATAAACTTTTTTAAAAGCAAAATTCCGATAAATTGTTAAAAATGAATAAATTTTTCCAAATGTTCATCATTACCTATTATTTTTGTCATGTTTTTTGATCAGTTGTTAATTTTAATTACTAAACCCCTCTTAAAATAAAGACAAATTAAATATATAAAAAAATCAGGAATTCTTTTGAATAATTTAAATATATAGATTAATTAAATGAATAATAATAATTTACTTTACATATTAAATATTTTGCTATCGTGTTGAACAATGTAAATCATACCCACCTTTTAGTGCAAAATTGCTTTACAAATACCTCAAAATTAATAAAATTCACAACAAAAACGTTAACTGTATCAAAATATTCTCCTTTAACAATTTCGTTCTCATAGTTAAGGCAATGCACCCCGCCACACAAAATGCAAGCTCGAAGAGGTTAAAATTGGTCCCATATTATTTTTAAAAAAAACAGATACAATTTCGTAATTGTAATATTAAGTAATTCTAAGTTTTCCTCATATTTTGTTACAATACGAAATTATTCTATTCTATTAGTCATTCTGCTGACCATTATAATATTTTTGATGCTATGTTATCGTTTAAAGGTAGCATATGATTTCGATCTTAATGAATCCAAAGAATGGCGTACCTAAAGAAATTGTACTGAATATGAAAACTTTATTTAACTTTCCGTTAGAATGATAATGAATTTTCTAATGAAAAACATTTTTGAGCGCAGTGACTCCGTTTATGTTTGCTTGGCTAAAAATGAAAACTTTGAAAATTAATGCCTAAGAATATATATATATATATATTTCTTATAATGTATTAAATATCATGGTACATATCGCAATATAGCCACTATAACTTACAACTTTGAATAATACAAATGTGTAAATACAAAAAAGCACTCAATTTTTTTTGTCAATAAGCTTCTCTCAATAATTTTTAACAAAATGTCGTCCCTAAATATAAAATTAGTTTTTAAGCTATATTCTTATGCTTTAATTTGATGAAACGTAATAAAGAATTCCTATTTTTTTTCCTTATAGATATCTCTTCCCATAAATTGGCGTAAATTAAAACATTCTAATTTTATTCATCCATTCCTATCTTAAAAACATTGCATTCTAAATCATTAAAACTTTATGAGTTCTTTAGGGTTTCACAAAAACAATTTGTTCCAAAATTGCCAGCAGATATTTGCTTTTCTACGAGAAAGGGAGTTCAAATAATGGGTAAGCTTCAACCTGACAGCGAAATGATGGAAAAAGAAGAAACAATTTATATTTCTTTCATAAAAAGGTTTTATTGCGGTTTGTAAAATTAATCTGCCAATCTACTCTTTCAATAGAATAATAACTGAAGTATGTACTGGGTCCAAATTCATTGATTCCTCAAACTACAGCTTTATCGTTGACAAGAAAACAAGTAACGCCTTTTTATTGGATTTGCTATGAAGTTAGAAGCAGACAAAATAATTTTATTTGTATTGAGTTTCTAAGAGCAACCAACCAATAACAATAATAAATTTTACGGCTGCTTATGATTAGAAGCTCTTTTCTTTTCAGCTAATTAATAATTTATGACATATATGTATATGTATGCGTTATCTATACATATATTTCTATGCATGTATAGCTTTTATATGTAAATATGGGAAAATACATGTTACGTAAACATATGAATAATAGAATAATATGGGGAAAAAGTACGTAAATTAACTCATGTTACGTTTCAGTCTATTTACTGATAACTATTATCTAGACAAATTCATTTATGTGTATTTGTATGCATGTTACGCACGTTCTTATGCATAGGTGATTAAATAACATAAAAATATAATCAACTTTCCTCAAAATGGGTACCGTATTAAGAATTTCCTGAAGAATGCCTTTATCATGTATATGTAGTTAATGTAATTTTTAACTATCATCTACATTTTAAAAACTAACATTTCAGATGTGTTGTTGAGACCTGAACTCTCTTTAAAGTGATTCATTTTTCTTGACTATCAGCAAGTAACTTGACCATTTTTCTATCGACAACTGACATGCTGAACTATTCTTAAAATACGGAATTGAAACTCGTGACTGCATGCTATACGCTAGGGAAAATCACGTCTACAAAGCATAAGCAATGAGTAAAAGGTCCATAAATGATCTTCTATTGATTGTTCAGCAGTTTATGCAATGGGAAGTAATACACAATCTTCATAAATGTAGATTTAACTTGTACCTAACGATCGCTTCTTGCTGATACAATGACACCAAGAAGTGAATCACACTAACAATAAGTCCAAGGCATATTGTCATATTATAGAAAAGTTGTAGCTGGTATACGTGCAAAATTATTCTCATTTACTATAAAATCAAAATTGTTTTAATCAGTATGCAATCAAATACAGAGAAAGATCTGACTAAATGATGAATGAATAAAACAAATCGTCTCCGAAAAGGTAATTACCGTTTTCTTTTTCTTAACAGAAACTATAAATCATATATAAACACAAAGCTAGAGATTACTCTAATAGTAATAAAGTAAACAAATGAACCATTATAATACTAAAATATATCATTTTTGTAAAAGGAATTTTTTCAATAGAAAAATGTCAGATTTAAAAATAACTGTGTGTACGTTTGATTTAAAAGACATGAAAACAAAGAAATCTGTCTGTTTCGAATCCAGATTTTCTTAGTAATTATCGATTGTGATTTTTAACCTAAATATATACCCAATGTCTAAAGGGTATGTCTTTAAACCCTGTATAGATAATTTCTTTTTCAAGTCAAATACTCACTCCTCTTTCTTTATTCAAAATAATTGGAGTTTATAATTATAATTTATACATTTACTTATTATTACTTGTTAACTATATGCATTGAGTCATCATAAAAGGTAGTTCCTTTGAGTCTGAGCATGTACGATTCAATTTGGATTAATATGCTAATATGTCATTTTTTTCGTGACAGATTATGCAAAATCTTACCACTTGTTTGGAATCAATTGCTTTCAAAAATAATTTAGGCTATATTAAACATTTCGGCCCTTAAGAACTTATCCTTTTAAATTTGTGGACACTGTATCGACTTCGAAATGATGATTGAGGTAATTAGAAGCCTGTACAAGAAAATGGCTTGCCTTTACACTTAGAGCTATTTATAAGTGATTATATTATCTTTATTTCAGATTGAATATTTTGATATATTATAGGGATACTCTTTTTAACATATTAGTAGAAATATTTTACCTTTGGATATATTTTTGGTATTTCCTTAATTTACAAAAAGTTTTTCCAAAAATATTTTTTTTTCAAAATTTATTTTTGAAACTTGCAAATATGACATTATATTAAAACATTATCAACAAAAAATCTTAATGGAGAGCTAAATAAATCTACATGGGTTTTAAATCTTAGCTTTTTATAATGTGTATAAGAAAAGCGATAGACAAAAGCTATATGTTTCGTTTGTTTTTGCTTTCCATTTAAAGTATTTCTACGATATTCCATGAAATATATAAACTTAATATCATCTATTTTAAAGCATCTATTAAGAAGATCAATTTTTCAGACTTATGTGAGTGTGATAAAGTTTTAAGTTCAGCTAAAAACTAAAAAACATTTGTAATTTCATATTCTAAAAGTCATATATATAACATATTTAATAAAGAAAGCATAAGTCCATGTATACAACCTATATACTTTTCAAAGGTTAAAAAAATATAAGTGTATTTGTGCAAATTAAATTTCCCTTCGCATTTTATTTTAAATAATCATCTCTTATTTTTCTGCTTTTTCAGTAGTACAATGAATTATGCGAAGCAAAGAATATCCACCAGTCCGATAAATATCTTTATAATATTTTTGCGAAAATAAGTGTAAATTATTTCTGAAAAAGGTCTCCAATAAATATTCTAAAACATCAGCTTTCAAGTGTTGATACTCTTAAATAAAATGTTACCTTGGTACTATTTTTCGGAAACCTTGTGTAAAGACTATTATAACTTTTTTCATTAGCTTATAAAAACAAAAATTGAGAGCATTTTACTACTTATTGTTATGCAATTATAGTGGTATTAGATTTTGTTCTCAAAAGAAAATTAAGTCAAAATTGTAAGGAAATGATTAAGTTTCTTCTTTATCAATAATTCAGATTTTATAATTACAGTCGTTGAATACAAGATATAATTCACATATTTTTCTGTTTCTTTTCACAACCATGATCTCTTAACATAAATCAGTAAAAGCAAAAATATTTTTAGGTTTTTACTGATTTTAAACAGATTTTATAAATTCATACATAAATTAAAAATTTCAGAAAATAAAGAAAATTTATTTCCATAATGTAATTTTATCACTAAAACCTATTTTTATTTTACTTAGATAATACTTTTATTGACTAAAAATATAAAACATTCGTAAAAGCTATATATATAAGCGTAATGTAATATTAAGAATTATTTTAATTAAAATGTGTTTACTACATTATGATGGTCAATTTCATAATTTTTGTGATTGAAAAATATATATATTTATCACAATAACATTTTAACTATGAGTAAGAAAGGTGAAAATTAATCAGTACATTTCATTTTGATTACATTTTCTGCATGAGAAAGTTACAGTTTCTGCTGATTAAAACAACGAAAAACACTTTCACATTTAAGAAGTTTCCATTATCAGAAGTAAAACATTCTCGACATTTGACTGATTGCCTGTGGGTAAGTTCTTAAAAGGATCCCAAGAGGTAGAATCAGTAGGAACTCCCTCGCTAAATAGCACCTGGTATACATGAGAAGATTATTCTCCTAGAAGCAGACTTAATTGTCTGTAACTCCAAGTCTTAAATTTAAGGAATATACAAAAGAATCTATTTCTAATACAACGCTGTAATCTTTCTCCTCTCATCATTTCAAAATAGATTACTACGAAATAGATCCTAAAACCCTGAGATCCAAAATACATGTTCTCAGATATAAAAGCAAATTTAAAATACAATTCTACGAAAATTGCACAGCGATTGAAAGCAAATATTCTATTCAAAAATCGATATCTTGTGTGTTAAAATAGTTTTCCAGACTAGTCTTTTGGTCATAAATGCATGTATATTTAAAAATAGCCATTATTTCTTTTTTCTTAGTAGTTTCAGATATAGAAAACAGGAAATTCTATATTCATATAAGATTAAAAATGACGAGTTAATGTTCTATTTAAAGGTCACACATATTATGTGTGTGTTTCTCAGAAACACTAAATTACATTTTCTAAATTTTCTCAAATTTTAAATGATCATTAATTTACGTCCCAATTTGTCTAGAAAGCACCAGGAGTCTGATAACATATTTGAACATTGCTTCAATATTCAATGTATAACATTTTTTATCAACATTTCTGAAGATCCCTGTTATATTGTCAAGAGTTTTCATGCTCAATTTTATTTTAAGCTAACTAATGCTTTCTTTTTTAATTTAATTTCGTTTTTAAAAATTACTAAGGTGCAGTATATTTCAAATTCCATTTTACCTTCTTAAGATCTGCATTTTAATCTACATTCGGAATAATTATATGCACAACAGTGACTGAGAAAGTTCTAATGTGTTTTTATACCCTTTTTTCCGAAACAATGTGCTATACTTCACTAAGTAAACATACTCTCTGTTCTTTTTGATAACAATGCTTCATTTTTCACTTTATATTTTTATCAACCATGAAAACATCACAAGAGATATTAACTTTTATAAGATTGCAATTCTGTAAATATACTAAAAATGAAAATTTATTTAAATAACACGTAATTATCAATTTAAAAATAAAAATAAATAAAAATAAAACTATTGCAGAAAGTTTTCAATAATGTCCTAACAGAATTAATCATTTCATCATGAGCACTTTTTTAAACTTTGACAGTTTAAAAGGAAGAAGATATTCATTAGCTTTGCGAAATGGCCGACCCCGATGGCTGCGTGGTTAGCGCTTATATCTCCTATGCTGTTGGTTTCGGGTTCAAATTCCTGTTCGGGCATGGATGATTATTTCTCTCTGTGTCCTTCTGTCCTTTCTACTGAGATGATTTAAGAATGTGGTCAACCTTATAAGCGGGTTTGTGGTGTTATGGCTTGAGTAATGCTACGCTCTTGTGTAACTTGGTTCACAGGAGCCTACTGGATAACAATAAATGAGTAACGGTTTCCGGCCTTATTGTTGTGAAGAGTTTAGTCACTGCCCGCCATTTTTTTAAGAAAAAACTTTATGACATTAAAAGATTTTTCAAATAATGTAAATAATATGTTATGTGTTAGATTATTAACACTAATTTAAAACAATTATAATCAAGTTATATGGAAAAATATATTAAAAGGCAAAAAAAAATGATTTTGTAACTTAAAATTTGGAAACACTGCCTGTATCTCTTATTATGTTCATGTATAAATAAAAAAAATCTAACCAAAATCAATGTACCAATTATTTTTTCATTTAAATATTCTTAAAATTAACTTTTAAATACTATTAATTACACAATATAATCCTTAATGCAATATATTATTGGTTTGTTCAGAAAATAATTTCGTTTTTCATGAAAATGTAAAATGTATAACGAATAAATATCATATTGCATTGCATATTATCCATTCCAGTCCAAGAGTTTCTACCATCTTTCTAGTAGTAGCACGATTTCACACTCATAAAGTGGTTGGTTTATACTAGCAAACAGATGTTCCAGGT
The DNA here is from genome assembly GCA_030067965.1 of Latrodectus elegans. Classification (NCBI taxonomy): domain Eukaryota; kingdom Metazoa; phylum Arthropoda; class Arachnida; order Araneae; family Theridiidae; genus Latrodectus; species Latrodectus elegans. Next base: position 45,943,912 of record CM057817.1, read on the forward strand.
GGGCAAAACGAAATGACCTTTCGAACAACCCAATACTATTTTGTATTAACTATTGTTATCATTCAAACTTCTGTAAAAATTCTAATTTTTATGCATTTCCATAAATAAAACCTATTACAAAGTAAATATAATTAATCAGTCTTCAATTACTGCTTTATGAAGCTGCCTTTATATAGCATTAAGTAGCTTCATGATCTTATATAACTACACTGGCGCAAGAATTCGGTATTCTGTAAAATAAATATTACGACATAGTGTGAACTTTTTAAATAGATGATAAACAATTTTAATTTTCTGAATTTTTATCAATACTTTGGTAAAACAATTAATGAACATAATAATTAAAAAACCGAAGAAACAGAAGAGTGGAAAATAAAAGAAGATAATTTATTGAAATAAAAATATGGACATTCAGATTTCAAAGTACTAAAACTAGCTGCAATATTTTAGAGAAAATGGAAAGGTTTTAAATTCTAATAACTCTATTATATGAAATTTAAATTCACATATAAATTTTCTATAGATGCAATTCTAAGTTTTAAGCTCCAAGTAGCTAACATAATTGCTATTATCTTTTCGAATATTGAAAAAAAATCAATAAATAAACATTTTATTCACAAGATAGGAGAAAACTTCACTTCTTAAAAGATGCGAACAAGAGTTTCACATTCTAACACCTCCAATTAAACTTTTCAAATGCAAGACGCAAAAATCAAACTTTGCAAAGCTTCTACTGCTCTTTTCAAAGAGACATAAGACAAACAACTAAAAAATATTAACAAAATTTCGACGTGTATCAGAAATTTCAATATTAGAATAAATAAAGAGAAGAAAGCAATTAACTGCAACGAAAAAATGCACCGAGGGTGCTTAAATCCAGCCATCCATAACATTCTAAATTTTCCCGGGATAAAATATCCCCCAGAAATCTTGGCTACATGAATATTCCTTCTACTGTCTCTTTTTCCCGATTCCCGTACATCATCGTTCACATGTTCTTTCTTCTTCTCCAATATTCACTTCTTCCCAACGTCTGAGACGTTCTCTTAGCATTTTTTTTCCACCGTTGTCACGCTCCAACTGTTTCACTCTCACTAGACTAGAGCGCCATCCAAACCGTCTATGAATACACGTGTCGTTTCGTTACTTTTTCAAGAGAAAACTCGTATAAAGGAAGATTATATTGTTGGGAGATATATAGTAAAAGAGAAGTTTGGGAAGAGAAAAAAGAAAGAAAGAAGACATGTAAGGGAAAGCATACTGGAATTTAAACTTTTTCCCTATCCAAGTCAACTTAATACAGTATTAAGTAAAAAGTTTTGTATATTTCATGTAAATATAATTTTTCTTGTGGCACAGGCTTGTAACCCGTTTTATTTTGATTCATAATAGTTAAATTTTTATGTTTTGTTACTCCGAAATAAAAAAATATTCCTCAACTAAATCCTGTTTGGAAAAATACATGTGATTTCTTCCAAATGTTTGTATAAATGCGTATATTTATTTGCAATAAAAAATGAAATTTTGTATTAAATACAAGTATATATTTTATTAATAATTAGGTCATCCGTTCTTATTTTATTTAACTTTATTTGATGATTTTTTTATTAGCCTTCATATCTAATGGATTTTTTCATTCTATCATTTCAATATTTTTATAAATTGAGATAATATATAAAAGTGCCACCTCTCTTATATTATTCGATGTTTTAGCTACAAGTCCTAAAGCAAGACATAAGCTTATGTCAATAAAACAGTTTTTTGTTACGTCTTGACAAGTAACCCTGCATTGGCATGAGTAGTCCTTATTTTATAACATAATATATAAGATAAAAATATTATGTTATAACATAAATTTATCATTAACTAGTCTAACAATTTCATAAATTTATCATTAACTAGTCTAACAATTTCATAAATTTATCATTAACTAGTCTATAAATGAGTAACTCACTCTTATTACTCTGCTATAAAAAAAGTCAAAGCACTGTGGGAGGAAATTTATATTCAAATTGATAAAAATGCGTCTAACACATGTATGATATCATTTGATCTTAAAATTAAACTAAATTTGTAAATTAAATAAAAATGTATTCAATTCTTTAAATTTGAAATTAAGGAATAAAATATTATTTAAGGTTGCACACAGTAAAAAGTTTTATAAATGAACTCAAATAAATCACACACACACACTTGTATTCAATTTCTTTGATAAAGTCAATAAAGGAGTTCTAATGATCTTATAACATTTTCAACCTCAGATTAATGACCACAAAATTTTAAATATGACCAGGCCACAGTGTGCTGATTGCAAAAATTTTTAATTTGTTTTAAAAATTGAAAATTTTATAGATTATATTTAATGATCTCAATGAACTACAGTAGAGATCAGACTTTGAAACATTTAATTACCCATCATTAAAAACGAAAATTACTGAAGTAATGTATTTTTTTCACTCTTTTTAGAGATTTCCTTACTTCAAGATTTAAAAAAGAAATTTTCCTATATTTTAAAGGAACATTCCCAAAATTATCTTAAATCAAAATTTTAAATTTTATAAAAAATATGAGCAGAGTGATTTATAACAGGTTTAATTTGTGACAAAACAAATAAATTATTTACCTTATTTTTTTCAAAAGGAATCACAATATGTTATTTATATCAGTTGTTTTTTCAGATAGAGGAAATCTTTTCATTATTTAATTATTTAACCAAAACATGTGAATTTAGGTACTAAAAGGAAAATTTTATTAATCTATCATTATTTAAAATATTATTAAGAACAAATATCAAAGTAAAAGTTTAAATATCATATCAAAATGCAAATGATATGAAAGCAAATTAGAAATTTACATTACATTACAGTGAAATTATATTTGTTCAACACAAGGACATTTTAATGCATGTTTGTCTTTAAATAAACAACTTGAAACTGTAATCTGAAGATGTTTCACAAACTGAATCATATTAATAACAAATAGACATTATTCCTCATTAAACAGATACGTAACATCTCATATTTTAGAATTATTACTTGAATGATTCTATAAAATTCTTAAGATATTCCACCGTCTTGATATCAAAGCTCCTATGAATAAATTATCAACTTCGAATAAAAGCTAGAAAGTAAATTTTGTCACAATATTGTCATAAGTAATTGAATATATACTACAAAATTAAGATAAATTGCAAATAAGAGAATCAATATATTGATACAATTAGTTAAAAGTGTAAACATTTATTTATGTATTGCTTATTTATGTTTTACTTAATATATGAATAATATATTGTATTTTAGTTTGCTCTAAGCAATAATTCGCCTCTAATTGGGAATAATAAATTATGGCTTCAAGTCTTGATGGTTAGAAATGATGATACTTTATATATATCATTGATCTATACCATTGATTTACCAATAACGCTTGTGTTTCTTTTAAAATAAATAAGTATTTAAATTTTTTCTGAGCTTTGTTATAATGCAAAAGTATACATAACTTTATTCACATTTATTTTTAAATTAGAAATATCATTTGCAAAATTTTGAAAGTATGAGAAAGAGTAATTACATATATTTATCTAATTTTCATTAATGTTGGCAATAAAGTTTTCTAAAATTTAAAATTCTTACGTAAATTTTGAAAAAATGTTCGTTTGACAAATTGTAGGCTATAAATAAATACTATAAATCAAATAAATGCGGACAAGTATTATTTAAATATTTGTGCAAGTTTAATACCAATAGCACTATATATATATATATATATATATATATATATTATATATATATATATATATATATATATATATATATATATATATATATATATATATATATATATATATATATATATATATATATATATATATATATATATATATATATATATATATATATATATATATATATATATATATATATTATATATATATATATATATATATATATATATATATATATATATATATATATATATATATATATATATATATATATATATATATATATATATAAGTAGCTATTGACATTAAATAGTATTAGTGTTATTTTTTAATTTTCAGTCATTAACTTATATGTTTAATTTATCTTATTCAAAACAAGAAAACAAGTATTTTTCTTTACTTAATCCAAATATCTTCGAAATGACTCACAACATTAAAAATCAGTTGAATTATTCTCGATACTAATAAAAAATGATTTACGATGGAAAATTTTTAAAAAATTGATTTTAATGATTTAGTCTAATTATTACGGATTTCTTCAAAAGGAATTAAAATTCAGTTAATGAATATTTTCCAAGTCAATAAAATAGAGAAACCGGAAACGCATTCTTTTGAAATATTGACTAAATAATAAGTAAAATTTTGCTACTTGTGGAAAAGAAATGCTTCAAATGCTTGATGATAATTTTCCATTAAAGCACCTGAAAGTCTGCAAAATTCAAAGGAAAGAATTTATTTTAAAGTTATACCTAAAATATGCTAATAGCTTATGTTTTTAATTATCCAGACTTGACTGTATTTCAATTAATTAAAATTTTAAAATTAATAGATATTAATTTAACAATTCTCTTCGTATTAAATATATTTGTTTAATCAAAATAATGCGTTCTTTTTTTAAAAATTTCCTCAATAAATAGCAAAGTTTGTCTTACAAGAAATTTTAAAATATATAATTAATAATAGATTTATTAATTTTTGTACTGAAAACATCTAATTTATACTTTCAAGAGCTGCAGTTCCTCATTGTTTCTGCCTCCGAAAAGTCTATTTCTTTGAAAGGTTGTGTTTTTCAGAGTTCCTTGGTGATCAGCTGAAATATTTTGTATGCGTAAACAGTTGAATACGGCTAAAAGAAATAAGCAGATTGTAAAAAAAAAAAAAAAACTCTTCTGATGAAGATGTATGAAAAAACTATTTTCAGATTATGTTGAAGTATATAAATCTAAACACGAAGAGTGTAAGTAAATTTTTGGAAAGAGTTTCTTGCTGTCATTACTCAAGCAAATATATGAAGTAGATTTATACTTATTGAATAAAAACTAACTTTGCTTAGAAGCTTGAAATTACAGGAATTGAAATTCCTGCAAGTATTTTAACTTTCAGTTCAAAGACGCAGTTGACTGCATTGTTATTAAAACTTTCCCTTGTTATTGCTATTTTCAAGATTCTTTTATTTATTGATGGTTATAGATTTGTCGGCAATTGTTGCTATTTCTGGTCTCCTATTTATTGAGTTAATAGTTTAAAGCAATCTTGAGGTTACAGATCAAATATTCGAGGATTCTTGCAATACTTTAAATGCCTTAATTCCGATTTCTTGTTTACCTCAATCTTCAATAAAGAAGTTCGTACAGCTGCTCTCTTTATTTAAGTGATAGTTTAGAGATTTATAGTACTATTTCCTTCTTGGAATGGAATAAGCTGTTTGTAAAGATTGTCCTTGTTTTTGTTATTTATAAAGATATAAATGAGAGTGTGGCGGCGTAATGTAGAATACCAGATACCTGCTCTATTTTTCTGGTTGATTTCCAGTGTTAAATCTTGCAGTCAAATGAATGCAAATCAATCATTATAAGTCTTTTGAAACAAAGTGTTTCATTTATGTATATTTGCAGTCTTCTCTTTTTCTATTACGGGACCATCTTACAACGGAAAAAATTGTGACTGATATTTATATTATAGTATACGCACTTGAAACTCTTGTGAATATTTCTTTGTCTTACCTTTGAGGAATATGTTATGCTTGGTAAGGAAAAAGCACACCAATTGACCGAATAACCTACCGATGATCATGTTTTATCTTATCCCAAATCTTACTGGAATCAAGTTGCTAGAAAAAATATTCGATTTTTCTTAATCATTTAAGTATTGAAATAATTGAGGTTTTACAGAAATGTATTTGTCATTTAAAATTTTATTTTTATTTATTTATTTATTTATTTTTTTGTGTATCTGATAAATATTTTTATTAATGAATGTACTTATTTTTGTATGCCTCAGGGTATTCTTTATGGTACACGAGAAGTTTCGTTAGGCTTTCTTTAATAAATAATCTCTTCAAACAAAAAGTATAAAAAGTGTAATCTTTAAACATATTCATACACATCATGCTGAATAATATGCAAGAAATCTCTAAGTATGTATAAATAAATCTCTTAAAGAAAATATTAAAATTATTTAATTTTATTTTTCTATAAAACTATTTATTTTTAAAATTATATAATACAAATTATTTAATATATATTTTTTTTAAAAAATTATTCACTTCTTATAATAATTATTAAAATTAATTTTAATATTTTTCAGAAATTCACCTTTAATATTTTGCTTTAATTTAAAAGTTTTAATTCTAAATTAAAATTTTTCCATCATTATGTTTTTAAAATTTATATAAATTAAACAATTTTAAAAATTCATTTATTAATATTGGGATTTCTGTGGAAAAACTTTAAATATGTCAATTCATAAAAATATACATTTATACTAAACGTATAAAATAATAACACAAAATACAACAATCATAATTGCGAATAATATACGCATTTAAATTAAACGTGAAATCGTATTTATGAATGAAAAAGTATGTCCTCAATATTTTTTTAAAAATATTATCTTTTGGTATGTGTTTATTGGTTTGTTATATTGGTGTATTTTGGTTTGGTATGTTATGGACGCTCGTTTTTATTCCATGCTTATTTTTAAAAATATATGTAGAAATAAATTTCTGTGTTTTCTGCTTGTTAATAATTTTGTGTTAATGTTTTATTCACTGAATTAAAATTTTCTGAAATAATATTTATTATTACATATACAATATAACAATAAACTGCAATATAAGCATGTATAACTAACTTTTATGAAATCTGAAACAAATTAAAATGTATTCTCTTTTTCATATAAATTTCTTTAAATGAAAAATAAGATAATTTATTCCAAGTGTTCATAAATTTATTCTTACTTTATTCCTCCATAAAAATTTTAAGTGCTTACCCATTGATATTGCTTATAATAAATATATTGCAGATTTCAACTCAGCAGCAGAAACAAATAGCTAATTATTGCAAAAACAATATCTGCAAAATGCTTTATTTTCGCTTATTAAAAGCACAACATTTAATATTTCAATCCTTTAGGTAACTAAACTTAAAAGTAAAAGGATTTTTTTTCGTTATTTTTCAAACAATAGTATTTAATTCCTACTTAATTAACTTCTCTTACTGATGGAATTCATTTTCTACCGGAGTATTTCATTAAATTATTTATTAATCTTTCACGGTTGTGTGAAACTATAATTTTTTCCACTTTTTTTTGTCATTCTCAAATAGTCCTTTTCTCGAAGCTTTGAAGATAAAACTAGTTTGTACCATTGCGTAAAATTTTGTTAACTTTACTTAATGCTTTATTTCAAGACAGTTTTGCATTTAATCTTAGAATAATGAGACATTTTACGTCTTTTAACGCAACAAATTCATTTCATTGGAAAGGGTATATTCTTCAAATACCCCTGTCAAACTGAGGGTACTAGTCTTTTTACACTTTAATGCTCCTGCTGACATTTTGAGTGAAATGAAATTTAGCGAATGTAACCAGGAACTTCGGGCTGACAAGGTTGAACGGAAATCGGATACCCTGGGTAAAACCAGCTATACTTTCGGTTCCATGGTTTTATTGAAGAATATTTAACAAGCTTCAGTGGATATTTATTTTATCTCATACAAATTGCAATAATATTTTTGGTAACGATATCGTATTTTTGAAGTATTTAGCTTACGAAATTAAAATACGTACAGAATATTTTAATTCACTAACGTACATAATATCTGGAAAAGCGGTTACAATGTTCTTAATTCAAACTTATTAATAATAGAAAACATAGTTCCGAACTAAAAGGAAGAATCTTAAATTTTTAATCAAATGAAATCAACAATTCAGTTGAGCCAAGTTTAGATTTTTTATGCATGAATGAATTACATAATTGCTGATTTTATACTTTTTGCGCCTGGTTAGCTATTTTTTGATGGTGTGCTTAAAATAAACTTTAATAGCAAAATTAATTAGTTGAAATTCTAAATTTAAATTTTACAACTTATATTTTTTTAAGTAATGATGCGTTAGTACAAAAATTCCAATTTTGGGGTCAAAATAATATTCTAAAAACTAATCTTCAGTAATGTCAGGAAAAAAATATGCTTTTAAGTATATTAAACACTATGAATAATGTTTCTCATTGTTTAATCATGTAGAATCATTTAACAAGTTAAAGATTTATAGAGGTCAGTAATGATTGTATTAGTAAATTGTGTAACTAATTCATATTTACTTTCGCATCAGTTAAAAGGAGCGCTATATAACACTTCAATGTAAGCATATATTTAGTTATTTTAATAATACACCATACTACTTTAGAGTGTTAACTAATTCCTACCACTAAATATTTATTATATTCATTTTGTCTTTCGTTACGTTTATTTTCGTTTATTTTTAATTATTTTTTAATATAAATTAATATTTCAAGTATTTTTTGTTAGAAATTTTTTATTGAAATAATCATTGTATAAAATCTATCTTCTTCTTTCATATCTCCTGGTCTGAATTATACCAGGTCCATGACATCCTTCGTTTTAAAAGTATCGAGGACAGCTCCAGGGCTGCATAAAAGTTCACGCTTTGAAAAGCCAATGCAGTTCAGTAGGTGATTGGGACTGGCTTCGTTAGTATTGCACAAATTGCAGGTGGAAAAGACTTGTTTGCCCAGGGAGAACCATAGAGTCCGAAGATGGCCGGATCTGAGTCTGGACAAGGCAGTCTGATCACGTCTTTCACCGTCGAAACTCAAAGATTCCCCAGGATCAGAGCCATAGTACCAAGGATGAGACGGCGGAATTTTCGAAGATGAGTTAACAAGAGCCCTACTCCTAGAGAAGATTTCTTGGAAAGTCAGCGGATCAGCAGAACCAAGAGGCAGCGATGATCCATCCTTAGCAAGGCCGTAGGCAATATTGTTATATTTAAAATCAACATGTGATGAAATCCATTGAAAATGAATAATGGAAGACTCAAATAAAGCTTTAAATTTTTTGAAAACACAAATTCCCCTCTGGTCCACAATATCACTCCAGTTTTCAAGGTATTGAATAACGCTACGACTGTCAACTAGAATCCAAATAAGAAATCTTAAATAAAGTATGAAGTATGTCTTCTGATTTTATTGATATATGTCCAGTAAATGATAAATAAATGGTTAAACTTAGATGACATATATTAAATTAGGATGGTCAAGGAACCAAAATACTCGATGATCATTAAATGAGTATACGCCTTTTTTAATTTTCTAACATGATTTCATCTGTTAATTTCCTTCAATTGCACCCTGATTTTAAATCACTTCTTAGTTAGTATGGGGACGTTTTAATGTTTTAAACAAAATCTATAATTCCAGATCATGATTAAAATGAACAATGGTAACTGGAAATTTCTCAGGAATGATGGTAGCATTCGAATAGGTAAATAGCACTAAAACATGTTTTAACCAAAGGGAACTATGATATCATTTGGCCTGTTAGGGTTTCTTTCAGAATATATACTCAGTGTTACTAATAGGTTTCAAAATATAAGGTAGAATAATGGAAGGAAGACAGCTTTCAAAAATTGAGAATATTAATAGTTTTTCAAATTATTCTGAAATAATTCTAATTAGATCTTTATTTTATCTATATAAGTAAGGTTTGAATTCCTTTCATAAAAAATGGTTATCTTTATCAACCATTATCATATAAAATAATGCAATTGATACTTTAAATTAATAGCTGGAATACTTATCATCTGATTATGTTTATTTTTCTTTATGTCGCCTTAGATTTATACCTCATTTTTATGTTACTACACTACATAGAGCAAAAATGTATACTACATACACTACATTGAGTGAAATTGTATAAATATATTTCAAACCTTTGCAAATCTATATCCTTCTATTTTATAGTTATAAGCTGTGGTTTAAAAAGAATACATCTAATTTAAGTGAATAATATAAAAGTGATGGTTAATAAAATCCGTAGGAGACCTTCATCTCATCAAAATGTCAAAAACAATTATTAAAAACAAAAAAACTGTTTTTTTTAATGGTTGAAGTTTATCCATCTATTGTAATTCTACACAATAGAAGATGAATAATAGTGATATTACAAAATTCAAGCTTATTTTCAAAAAACAAAAATTATGTGATATATGTTATATCCTCAATATTTTTAAATTAGCATAAATATTTTCAATAATGTTCGGCATTTTTTTATGAATATATGATTAAAACTTGCTTCATTTTCCAATGATTATTTAAGAAATCAATTTGTAAAATCCAATGATTTTTAGATACAATTAATTCGTATGATTTGGAAAGCCTCGATTTTAAATTAACTATCAAAATAAAAAAAATGTACTCATACATATTCTTAATTCTTATTGGGAAGAATATTAACTGTTACTATTACAATACTCTCTCAGGGTATTGTAATAGTACCAGTTAAAGTTATTATTTTAACTTGCTAATTATATACATATATATATATATATATATATATATATATATATATATATATATATATATATATATATATATATATATATATATATATATATATATATATATATATATATATATATATATATATATATATATATATATATATATATATATATAAGACATCAAAGAAAGAAAGAAATGAATAATAAGGGGCAGTAGAAATTATAATGTAGAAAATATTGTAAATCATAAAAGTGTGCGAAATATACTCAAAAAATACCAGAAGTTAAGTAACATCATGCTGTAAATGTAACTTTTTAATAAGATTGTTAAAGACGCAATTTTACTTCAAAATATACATATATATATTTATATTGCATTTAGAAATAAAATGCATTGAAGAAATATCATTGCATTTAGAAATAAAATGAAATAAATTATAATTCAGAATGTATACATATTTAAAGAAAGATAGGATGATATAATTTGCAGCATTACGTGTATTTATATTGTTTCGTAATTTCTATCTCTTATATACTTATTTATTCCTTTTAAATTTACTCAACTATATAAGTTAGAAGAAATTAAATACTTGAATTTTGTATACTTTAAATATAAAATGCTGTCTCACATTATGACATAACAATAACAGTACTGTTTTCACAGTATTATATTTTTTTAATTTTAGATACACACTGAAAGTTAAATGAATACATTCATTCCAGGTTACAATAAATGTAAAGTTGCTGAAAACAGTTATATTTCTTTTTAATTTTTGCAATTTAGTTCTCTGTAATAAGATTAAAATATACTGTACAAAAACGATGAAACATTGACAATTCGCATTTTTTTTTTGAATATTTTCAGAATGTTGTGAGAAATTATAAAAAAGTTTATTATTTCATAATTTTTTCATCAACAAAATGCTTTCATTTGAAATAGATAATAAGAAAATAAAAAATTAAGAAACATTTGCAATTATTACTTAAAAAATTAAAAGAGTTCCAAAAAATGTAATATATATACATATATATATATAGTTTTGGAGACACAGTTTGGAATTATAAAAACCTAAGAAATAATGTTGTGAACGTTTCTACATTTAGAAAATAACTTTCCAAATTTCTAAACAAAATAATCATGTTTTATCTATTGAAAGATATCAAATTTAAAATATCACCAGGAAATCTACTTCTTAAATGTGTATAATTTGCATATCGATTGTGAAATCGATTTACAGCAAAGAAAAACATCAATAAAAAATTATACTGTAAAACAAATGAGAAAATTTAAGAATTATCAAAACATTTAATGTTCTTCATTTCTTGAAGAACGTTTCTAAAAAGAAAAGTTCAAAAGAGTGCATGAGGCACTGTTCATTGCTTATCACATATTACTTCATTTATTTTAGAGATGAGGGAATTTTATTTTGTGATGTATATATCAATAATAGAAAGTAATGGGGTGCATAAACCACGGCCATTTTCGCTTACTGATTGAATCACTTAAAGAAAGTAAATAAAAAAGCATGTATTTTCCGGCACATATAGCAATAAAAGAAATAATCGGGTACATAAATTACGGATGAATTCTTGACTAATACGTTCTGATTTAATCAACTTATTTTCTGAAAACTGATTACTATCCGATAGTGAATGGCCATCTAATTAATTAGATAAATGGTGTGTGGCAATCAATACTTTCTCAGCTGAAAATTATAGATTTCACTATTATTGGACAAACAAATTTTTATTTTAGCTTACTAGCAAAACATATCAACTCCTAATTTATGAATTATAAAAGTAAATTAGACATTAATAAAGATTTAATTAATAAGTTTTAAGGAAATTTTTGCTATCATTTAAGCCTTTTTTTTTCTGTTTTGTAATCTAACTTGCAATAAATTAATACACATTCCAAATACTTTGGCATTCTAATGTATCTAAAAACTTGAGTATTATTTTTATATATAATGCAAATCGTGCACGTTAATTATTCCAGTTTGATGATTCAATGCAATAATTGCAAAACATCATTTGAAATTCATTTAAATTGTCTTCGTGGGGTGATAAATATTATCATTTTAGTGTCAAGTTCACTGAATGTTTCATGATATTATTTTTAAAATATTTCTTACAGGGTACTGAATATTTCCCAGGTTTAGTACATCTCACTGAAATTTCATATTTACGAAAGAAGGTAAATTTTGGATCCCATAAATTTTTATTTTATGTTGTTTGGACATCAACAAAAGGTTTTGTTAATTATCACTCTTCATGAAATGAAAGGAGTTTAAAAAAAATGAAATTTTACAAGGCATTAGTTAAAAATGAAGCTTGAAGTGGCCACCCATTTTAAAATAACTTAGACACTTATAATTAACAATTATTTAAAAAATTCTCAGTTATGAGGAACCTATTCTGCCCAGAATCGTTTTTTGAACTTCAATCTGGATCGATGGAATAAAGTGAATAAACAAAAAATATCAAAGTTGGTTTAAAGACTCATAGCAATACTTAAAAGTTCTCGTGCTCTTTATTTTAGAAACTATGGGTTCGAAATATTCAAGAATTTTTTAAGTTTCCTAGAATGATTTATCTATTGCTAGTATTTTCAAACCAGATAATCTATAAACTAGATAATTAAGATATCTAGATCCAAACTAGATAATCAGATCTCTTGCTAGTATTTTCAAACCGTGGGTATTTTGTTAAAATCATAGAAAGTATATGTCAGTTAATTCAAGAATTAAAAGTTTTTCATAGCTTCTAAAATTCAGAATTCAAGTTAAAATTGACAATTTCTGTTGTGTGTATATCAAAATATCCAACAATTTTGATATATTATAATAAATATTGAGCACTCTAATACTTTAATAACCGCAATAATCAAATAGTTTATTATCCACATAAGGGGTAAAAACATGAAATTTTAGAAAACCTCTCACAAATTATTTTAAATAGCTAAAAAAAAAAATGAATTTTGTTGATGGAGTAAATAAAATAAAAGTTAATGAAATGAAATAGATATGAATATATATTATTTAAGCTATCAGAAAATATTTTATTCATTTTATTTTGTACAAATTGTGTCAAAGTACTCTGCGAATTTTAATAATGAAAAAGAAAATAAAAACGAAAAATTATCTCTATAATATTTCATATAACTACTTAATCACTTCCATTGCGGTGTTAATATGTATGAGAATTTGGAAACCCATAACTTAAGCCAAATATATAGATCCACTAAGTTGTTTTTAAGCAAATACGAATAATGACTAAACACAAAAAAATATTTAAACAACAAGGTGAAATATATTTTACTCGATTATATTGAAACAAATAAATTCTTATAAAAATTTTGAATAAATATATATTTACAAATATGCTTTCAGTGTAGAAAAAAATGAGTACTCAGAATATATGATTTTATTTTCGATTGTAAAATTCTGAGAGATATTAATTTTAATGGTATTTAATTTCATGATAAAACTTCACTACATTTCAGCAAGCAAATTTTAAATAAATTTTGTTAATTTTTTTAAAAATATTCATTACTATTTTCCATTCGATTTGGATTTCAGATTTTTAATAATTTTTCATTTATAAATATTCTTTGGATCTGGTAGGTAGTTTTCATGTATATCACTAATTTAAATATCATCATTACTTTTTATATATTATGATATATAAATATGTAATATTTTGTATGTCATGGAACAATTTTGAATATGGATTTGCTGAGAAAGAAACCACGGATTTGAAAATTCAAATAAAAAATTCGCTAATTCCGTTGGGATACATAATTTTTTTGCATATAAATTTAAATATGAATCCAAAATTATATTTCTATTATAGCTAAGATTTCCTGTTCAGGATTTAATCTTGCTGTTTGAATTTGTGTGTTAGGATATCGGGTGAATACGACAGAAAACCACATTCATGTTCTTTAAAGTGATTAAAATTTAACTCGATTTAAGACTCAAATGATAAAAATAGCATTAATAGAATTTAATTTATTGAACTTAATAATTACACTTCTTATTTTTAAGTAACTTAAAAACGTAGATGGGAAGGCTCACCATGGCACAGTGGTAGGATATCTCGTTACATTTCAAAAGGTTCGATGCTTTGATTCCAAGCATTGCTGAACAAAGGAAAATAAGGGTTGCGGTTCTGCCCGTATGTCTACTGAGTTGGGTGCTTGGGAATTTTCCAGGTTTCCTCCCTTGCGATACTTATGAATGTTGCTCACTATCTGGAAAAAAAAAACCTCCCGCATATGTAATTTACAAATGCTAAAATACGCGACATGTACAGAAAGTTGTCCCTTTAACATATGGCAAACCTTTTATTTGAACTAAATTGGAGCCACATTAAATAAAAGCAAAAGTTGGAATTAAATTTTTATATTTTAACTTATATGTACATAGGCGATGATTGAGAACACTGAAAAAAAGATAAAATATGACGGTAAAAAAAAAAACAAATTCAGTTAGAAAAAGAAAGCATTTTAAATATTTCTTTCTATATAAAATTGCTTTTTTTAAGCGTGTGCCATATATCTACTCAACTTCTACAAAAATAATAGGACTCCGTGTATGACTGACTATATTAATACTTTTTCAAAATAAATGCAACTGCCACTATTTCCAAAAAAAAAAAAAGACTAATACTATTTTTTATACAAAATAAGTAAGGACGCCTTCACCAAACTTCACTGTAGTCCCCATGTGGAGAAGTAAAATAATAACCCGGATAAACTGCATCTAGCGTTTCATCATGCCTACGATGCATTGGTACTCGAAAAACGCCTTTTTCAAAAATTGCCATGTATTTTTTTTTTTTTTTTTTTTTTTGAAAGAAAAGAAAAGAAAAGGATTATAAAAGTCAAAGTTGGGTGGTCTCATGATTCCAAATTTTGATCTGGTACCTACGACTGAATGGGAGGGAATCGAATTGCAACCTCTTCATTTGCTCGCCAATTGAACATAAATGCCTCCGTATTATGTTTATTAGTATGGCGTAGTGTTTCCTAAATATGAATATGATAGAAGTTTCTTTTCTCTTATTTCTACTGAAGCTTCGTTTTAGCCACCGATAAATTCTTAAGTATTTCTCTTTGCAATTTCAAACTCCAAATATTTCCTTTCTTATTGCATTCTAATCCAAAATTTTCTGAAAAGTATATTCAACGATGTAAAATATCAGAAAAAAGTTAGAAACATATTTTTCAAATTATTATGTAAAACGTAGATTCAAATAAATTATTAGATGATGAATTAAATTGTTGATTAAAGGGTGTATAGGTAAATATTGCTAATTTATTATAATTTCATATTTATAATGTGTAAATATTTCAGTGAATATATAACTTTTATACCATTTAATATTGGATAGAAATACAATTTCATAAAGTATGTTATAAGAAAAAATGTAAGCCTCGAAAAAATCATCACCATTCTAACTTTTGTAAACATTAATTAAGTATTATACCCAAGCCACAAAATCTCTTTTCGAATTCAAAGCTATATCAAAAACAAATTAATAATAGAACATGACTGTTAATTTTTAGTGTTATTTTCATTCATAATATATAAATGAAATGAGAAGGGATTGATTTATATAAAGCATTATTTATGAAACCAGTGTTTCTAAAATATAAATATTAACATATTACTTAAAAAATATTTGGAAAGTTAAAAATTAATCATATAAAAGAAAATTAAGAAATACGTTAATGTAACAAAATAGGGGAATCATAAATTTGAAAAATTCCTAGGAAGTTCTGGAAAAATAAAAAAAATTTAACTTTTCTTTCGATAGACTCCATTTTCATATCAACTCTTGTAACGCAATATAAGAACATTTTAGAAATAGAAAGCTACAATAATTACTGTTTTCTAATGGAAAATATTCATTTAAGAAAAAAACTATTTTCTTAGTAAAATATTTTTCCAAGATATTAATAATATTAATAATTTAAAAGGAAATCATACATATATGATGATGATAGTAGGACCTGACACTAAATATAGAAACTACTATAAGGAATAATATAATAAATAAATAATTATAGCTTATTAAAAATTCATAATAATATAGTCGAATAAAATGTTATCACATTAAACAGTATAAAGAAATGGATTCCGCATATTTATAATTTTAATAACTATAGTTACATTACGTAAAAGACACATTATTAAGAAAATCATGCTATTTTTTATAAATTATTCTGTATGGAAAATAATATTTATTTTGTGCTTTTATTTGTAAATAATCTTATATTAAATATATTAGTGCTGAAAATGTGACTCTAAACCACATTCCCATACTTCTGTGATGGTTTAGTTGTAATATGACTGAAAATAAATTTTCTTCTAAGAAAATGTTTTCATTCCTTGAAGAGTAATTTAAGATAATTTTTCACCATTTAGAGCACCTTTTTAGTTCAAAATTATTTCAAAGGAGAATTTGTTTTCTTAGAAAGGCAGAGTTTTTTTTTTTTTTTTATTATTTTATTTTTTATCTATCATTCAACTCATTTCTATATTTTAAAATTTTCATTTTGACTATTACTAAAATACGAGAATTCTTACAAACAAAAAAATTGTTTTTACAGAATTAAAATGAAACTAAATCTAAAGTTTAAAAAGTGTTTCAGATCATAGAAATAATTTTTATTTTAATTCATTGAAAAGGTGTTTTATAAATTAGCATTAATAATAGTATTTATTGAAATTATTCCTTGACAACCTATGGAATTTTTAAATTTTCTCTTCTCATTATTTAAAAATTATATTTAAAAATTATACACTCACACTAACCAACCCCCATATATATATATATATATATATATATATATATATATATATATATATATATATATATATATATATATATATATATATATATATATATATATATATATAGTTTATTTATCATTCATAAATTGCTAGTTTTATTGATTCTTGAAACTTTATTTTAAAATAAAATCTTTCATGACAATATCTATGAGAAATAGCCATGATTCCACTAGAGAAGGAATTCCTCTTAAAATATTCACACTTGGAATAAATTTTTCAGTAAAATACCCCTGAATGAGAAACCTCTTACATAGGCATTTAAAGCCAACATTTTTAGCGCAGCCAAGTGAAAGAAAGGAAAGGAATACCTCAGCGACTATTTCATTTTGCACCAGGCCAGAAGAAGATCGTTACTCGGCAAGAACGGATTAGGAGTACATCCACTCTTGGCTCTACAATAGAGAGGTGTCAGGAAAAATCTCTATTCTTGAGAAGATTGTGAAACCACGTCACTAATTTGTTACGAAGGCTTGAGAATATATTTTGATGGTATACGAGTATTATCTAAGATCACTTCATGCAAACAGAAGAATTTCTTTTATTTCTTGAAATACTATAATAGTAATAGGAAATCTATGCTAGCAAAAGTGATTAGGGGTTATTTTTTCATCTTAAATGCCATTCATGTAATTTATTTCATGGGATAAACAACAATTGGTTTTTAAGCAATTATCCTTTTAATTTATTAAGATGAGATATTTTCTATTAGAGACTATAAAATTGTTATTTTGAATTAATTCACTTGTAATATTTAACTTCATAAACTAATTCGTACAATTATTTCTAAATTCTTTTACTTTCTAAGACACAAAATCTAAACTAAAATGCTAATTTGTTTCGGGATATAAAATCAATTTATAATAATATTTAAGTTAAAAGACATATATAATATATATATTATATATATATATATATAAGCGTGTGTGTGTAAAGTGTAATAATTCATTAACCCTTAAAAACATGCAGAAACTGAGAAAAGACATTACAGATTTAATTCAAATCGGAAGTATTGCGTATGTCCAGCAGATGGCGCCAGAATAAATATTGTTTCCATTACTCATTCTTTTAGTTGAATCAATTATTTTCAACGTAAATGATCTCTCTCTCTCTCTCTCCTAAGTTTATATATATATATATAATAAATTCAGGTGTATCTATTTATGTATCTATCTATCTATCTCTCTCTCTCTCTCTATGTATATATATATATATATATATATATATATATATATATATATATATATATATATATATAGGCATGTATGTATGTATGTATGTATATATATGTGTGTAGCTGTTTATAAATTTCAATATATAAAAAATAGAATATATAATAGCTATATAATATCATATGTATCCAAGACATGTATAATAATTTTCAACAACTTTTTACAATATTGTGTGCTTTCTAAAAATTTTTATTTGTTGCTTAGTGCTTATTAGGTTTAACTTCATATTTCCAAAGTCAAACAAACTTCAAAACTTGAAAAAACTCTGGATTTAATCTGAAGATATATTAAATGAAAGAACTATCATCACATTATTTAAGTAATCAACATTACTTTGAATTATAAATTAGGTGTGTTGAGATTTCACGAGAGAGACATATGCACACTCTGAAAATTAATGTATATATTCAATAGTTTTTATTTATAATTTTTGAATACATTTTTAGCTTAATGGCAGAAGCGACCGATCGAGTATCCCAGTTCTTTGCATCAAATTTAAGATATTTTCATAATTGATTCGTAGGAATGAACAGCATATGAGAATTTCATTTGTTTTCAGTTTATCCATCATTGCTTACTTTGTAGTTTGGAAATTTGAGCATTTATAAAGCAACAGAAAAAATTCAATGCAAAAGAACTTTATTTGCTTATTAGAATTTATTCAATAAGCTACTATAATTCACTTCGCATCTCATTCATATTTTTGAATTTTGTCAAGTTATACATTTTTTGTGATATTTTTTGTAATGATAAATTAGAAATAAAATCTTTGTTTATTATACTTTTGGTAATTTTCTATAAAACTGAAATCTATGATTGTATTTCTCATCACTCATTTAAATATATAAACTTTAGTTGGTATGACTTTAAAAAGTAACTAAAATCAAAACAGATTTATCTGTATTCTTTTGAATATTTCTATTTCTCTAATTGCATTAAGTATCTTAATAATTAATTTGCTACTTTAACTACCTTACTTACATCCACAAATCTGTTGCAATTATTCTATGAAATTAAGGAACACTCCACATATATTCTGAAAAGTTTCTCACTGCCATACTTCGCTAATTTGATCCATAGTCAAATAGTGTGATTTATAATAGGAAAGGCAGTTTTAATAATATATTAAAACCACTCATGCATATAAAAAATTGGAATGATAAATAAATGTAAAGGAATTAAGTTACGACAAGATTAAGTTACGAAATTAAGTCAATATGATATTTTTCAGCATAAAGAATGATTAAATTATGAATATGTTCAAAATAAATCAATTGAATAAAGAAGGCATGAAAATTAAAACCTCTGCTAGAAATCAAACTGCCACGTTCTTGTTGCAACCAAAGATCTCTCTCTCTCTCTCTCTCTCATCATGCTGATAATTATTCAATATATTCTACATTCAAAGTCTTTTATAGCCTTTTTTGTGGCATGAAAAAAATGGAGGTATTAGTGGTATTTATATATAGATATTAGGCTGCAGAATAAGTTCGTAGCGTTTTTACCATAGACTTTTATTTAAACAATAATTATATCAATAGGTTAATCAATTACATATTCGCCGTTGCTGTTTACAACCTCTTTCCACCTTGATCAATTTCTTGATGCCATATCATAAAATATTGCCTGGTCTGACGTCAAAGAAGTTGTTGAGCCAGTTTCTAAGGGCCTCTTGGTGCACTGGGAAATGCTCGAAAAGAATACCACAATCAACAAAGAACTCAACATTGACAAGCTACACCGCGAGAATGAGACTATTCAACTGAAAAGACCTGATCGACAGGGTAAAACCATACTTCTTCACAATAACTTCAGGCCTCACGTTGCACAAATCGTCAAAACTGCACTCCAAGAGCATGAACAGGAGGTCCTTCATTGTACGCCATATTCTCCGGACCTTGCAACGCACGATAACCATATTTTCCGCTCCTTGTCAAACCATATGAAGAGAGTTACTTCGATAACAAAGAAGTCCTTGAAAACTGGCTCAACAACTTCTTTGACACTAGACCAGGCGATTTTTGATCAAGCAGCATCAACAAATTGGTCGAGGGGGAAGATGTTGTAAACAGCAACGGTGAATATATAATTGATTAACTTATTGATATAATTATAGTTTTTTGTTTAAATAAAAGTCTTTGGTAAAAACGCTGCGAATTTATTGCCCAACTTAATATATATATACACATTTGGAAATTTTTATGTTTTTGAAATTTTGAAATTTGTATGCTTATAGAAAGCATTACGTTTCACAAAATGCAAACTCATTTTAAAGATAATTTATTACTGAATTCAATACAAAACGCAAAATTCAATTATTTACAAGACAAAAAAGTTAAACGATAATATTTATCGGTATACATTAGATAGTGATGATTGCAGTGAGTTATCAGTACTTAATAGAGTACCTTTTATTTTTGAATACAGCTTCACATCGACGTTTCATTGAGCTGACAAGAGTTTTAAGCTTTCTTTTTGTTATAACATATTGCCAAGAAACAATTATAGTCTCAATCAGTTCCCTTTTATTTGATGGGCGCCTCATTCAAACAAGAGTTTTCAAACGTTGCCACAAAGTTTTGATAGGATTGAAGTCAAGACTGTATCCTAGCCATGGCAACAATTTAATGCTCTTTGTACGAAACCACTCTTTCGATATTTTGCAAATGTGGCAAGGAGAAGATTCTTGCTGAAAAATAAATGAAGCATTGTTGGGAAAGAGATCTCTGATGGAAGGTAGAAGTTTTGGTCCTAGAATAGTGTCAATGTATTTTCTAGCAATCAGTGTCCCATCGATGACATGAAGGCAACCAATACCATCTGCTGACATGCATGACCAAATCATAACACTAACTGGGTTCTTCCCAGCTGCTTGAATGCAGTCAGGATGTAGCTGTTCTCCTTACGTCTCCTTATGTACTCCTTACTCCCTACGTCTTACATATTTTCGCCCATCACTACCGAATAACGATAGCTTAGTTTCATCACTCCATATAACTTGTGACCACTGATCAAGTGTCCAATTAATGTGTTTCTTTGCCCACTGTTTTTTTTTTTTTTTTTTTTTTTTTTTTTTTGAAAATTAAGATAAAGCTTTTTTTGTGGAATTCTACCTCTCAGTTCAACATTTCTTTATCTTTTCTGATTGTTCTTGAACTGACAAAAACCCTAGCATCATTTAGATCCTTTCTGATGGCCGCTGATAACATTTTTCTATTTTGGAGACTTAGTCTCTTTATTCTTCTGTTATCAATAGATGTGGTGCACCTTTTTCGTCTTTTCCTTCTTTTTTTATTGAATTTGTCTCCTGATATCTTAAACAAAACTTTTAGACTCCAGATGTAGTCACTGAACCACCCACCTATCTTGCAATTTCAGCATAGGAAAGACCACTTTCTCGTAACACAATAATATTACATCTATTTCTAGGTGTCCAAACTTCTTTTTTATTAGATGTCATTGCTTCTAGACTAAATATTAAAATTTTTTTACAAAAATTCATACTTGTAATTGCAGTGTATAAGAAACAGGTCCTCCTTCCACAGTACAAAGCAAAATAATGAATTGTTTCAAGTGTAAACATGATGTCGGCTTCTACTGTCAGTTACTAACATTTGATTGGTTCCCAGAACAAGAACAGGGATTGGCCATGAAAGCTAGACATTATACGACTTCATAACTGTGTCTTTTTAGATTAAAGTACATATAACTTTTGTTGTTTTCCAAATAATTGAATTTTGTGTTTTGTATTAAATTCAGTAATAACTTCTCTTTAAAATGATTAATACAAGTTTGCACTTTGCGAAATGTAAAATTTTCTATAAGCATACAAAGATCAAAAACATTAAAATTCCAAAAGTGTCCACAAATTTGGCCACCAATGTATATATATATATATATATATATATATATATATATATACTTATTAGATTCATCCTAGGCATATAATTACTAAAAAATATGAATCCTGATGATCTTCTTTGTACAGAAATAAATTTAAACGTCTATGATATTTAACACATTTAATGAAAATAAGTTTGAAAGTTTACGTGCATTGGTTTATAATTTAGAGATCTTATAAATTTTTTAGAGTAAACCTTGGCAAATAATATCATTCACCATGAACAATTCAGAGGAGTATAAAATTTCTTTTATGTGCTTTTAAAAAATAAGTAATTGTATTCTTATATTAAAGTCAAAGAAGATTAAAGTTAAATAACTCTCCGTTTCTAATTTTTACTTTAAATCAGATTGCATAACTTATAGTAGGCAAAAATCAACCGCATCGTTTGCCATATGTAATAGAGAAAAGTAAAAAACTTTATTTTGCGGTAAATTAATTATTTATGTATTCAAAGAAGAGTACTTGTATTTTTAAAGAAGGGATATTTCATTTGCTATTGCTTTGTCCTCATTAAGATTGAAGAAATGTATTTTAGAGCACAGGATTCATAATACTGTCATCATACATTTAAAGTACCTCAAAAATACTGAATAGCTCTTGGAATACAAAAGGTTGGAAATGCACCTCACTGAAAATAACACTTGTGTAGATAGATGGTTATTCATGAAAGCAGAGACATTTTGGAATCTTTTATAAAACAGCGCGTTTTTGTTAGCTTTTTTTGCATATAATAGGAATTTCAAAAGTAGCTTTAGTGAAAACTTACCTAACAGTCGTGCTCACAGTAAGTTTTCCATTCAGCTTTTCTTTAAAAATAACGAATTTTTATTTTTATTAGAGAGTTTCTTCAACGTTGTGTTTATTGCTTTTTCAGCGTGTATTTCACTTTTAGCGTCACGAAGTTTAAAGAGCTTCCTAAAATTGTGGTATATTTCCCAGGAAACAGAGCAGATGCTTTTGATAGATTTGTTATTTCCGACATAATCTCAGATCTACTTTAGCTATATTTATGTGTAAACCTATTATGCGGGTGGTTTGAAAGATTTAATACAAGACTTTATGTATTAAATTTTCAACACACACGCTAACCAATTACATTTTAAATTTAAAGTTTTAATAAAAGAAAACAAATACTCTCTCAAATTAAGGCTATTTTGACTAACGTTATATAAAATGCATACCAAAGATATATAAACTTCTTTTTTATTTAAATAAGCAAATTATACAATATATATATATATATATATATGTATATGTATTCTATTTTTGCTATCACTTTAAATTTTTAGAAAGATTAAATTAAATGTTAACGCAGCACTGTAAAACTGATTTATAGAAAATGAAACAAAATCAACTTGTATGCATACATTACATGCACATAACTTCATTTTTCTTGCCACCTAATAAAATAAAAAAAACCCTAATAGAGGCCGCTTTGTTGGCAACCTAAGGCCCACAACTTCTATTGATAACTCTTATCCTTCAAAGCTTACTCATTATACACCTTTCTTTAGTAATATCCTCAGATGCTAATCCATAGAGAAACCTTCACAATGCTTAGTTTTTTCCTCTTCTGGAGCATCTGTTGAGGCATGGATCGCTTCCTGCTAACAATCTACTCTCCAGAATTCTCCCGTAAAAAAAAAAAAAAAAAAAAAAAAAAAAAAAAGGTGGGAAAACTGCAAAGCTATTGGAAGAATAGGGCTTCGATTCATTGGGGATAAATGCTCGCAAAATAAGATTTCCTCTTTCTCTGAGCCTGTCCTGATTCAGTGCATCCGAGTAAAGGCAACCGAGTGAAGCAGACATTTCAGAGTCTCCCCATGTGTAGAAAAGAAGGTCCCCTTTCCCAATTCCAGGTTATAAGCAGGAAAAATCCGCCTTTGGATATAGAGAGCTTTAAATCCCTTCATCTACATATACAAAAGTATATGAATATATATATATATATATATATATATATATATATATATATATATATATATATATATATATATATATATATATATATATATATATATATATATATATATATATATATATATATATATATATATATATATATATATATATGTATATATATATATATTATAAAGTTGGACAGAAATATATCTATATTTATGCTGCTTACTTCGTATCGGAATAGGGGCTAGAGAGTGAGTTTTTATTTGGTTGAAAGACAATATATGCAAAGTTCTGCTCTCTTGAGAACTTTTCTGTGCTGCATGCCTTCAGCTAGATTTTCCGCCCAAGGGAAAATACGGGTATTGAAGGGTGGGTGCTTAGTGTTTGGGGCGACGAGGCGTGCAAGAAAAATGAGACTTCTATCCCATTTTTTTCATCCTTACTACCTGTTTCTATTTCTTTTAAGAACAGCATGGGCAGTTATTCTTTTCTTTTGTGAACACTTGAGTGTGTGCTCACTAAATAGCATACTAGGGGGAGAGAAACATGTCTTCTCCTAAAGTTTTTATTTTAAAGGATTATATTTATATTTATTGTACATACTTTTTTAATCTTTCTTCCAAGTTTAATCATGAGTTAAAATGAATAAAGCAATGAGTCATTAAGGCTTATTATCATTGTAATCCACATATTTTCAGAAAGTGTTTTTTTTTTTTTTTTTTTTTTTTTTTTTTACGGAATTTGATGTATGTTATCACATCTCAAAATCTTTTTCTCTGCATTCAAAATTTTGAGCAATCCTTTAATTTTACAAAGAAAAGAAATCTTTAGTTGCTCTGGGCTGTGGAGTAATCTTCTCTTATAGATATGTAAATAATATGAATTGTATTGTACATCTTTTTTTTATTTTTAATTAAATTTTTTGATACGATGAAATTTTTAAATGTTTTGATCATTTTATCGGAAGTCGTAAAATCAATAACCTTATATATTTTTAAAATAGTTGTAATATGCTTCTTACACACAAAAATGTTTTCTAGATTCTAGAAATCATTTTGAAGTAATCATCGATTTTCACGATTCGATTTTCGATTTTCAAGTAATCAACGATCACCATCTAGCTTATTGTCAAACACTTAATGATATCTAATCATTTGAAACTGTTATATATGATGTAGGATTACCTTATTACAGTAAGTTAATCAATAAAACAATTATTACTTACCTATGGAATTAATTACATCTAAATTTTGATTAATTGCATCTAGTTTTTTCAATAGAATTTCCTGTACCTAGTTACATCGATAAATTTTTAATTTGATTTTTTATAATGACCTCTATATAATATGAAGATAAAATGCCATGAATGGAAATCCATATAAAGAAATTATTCAAACAAAGACTTGAAGAAAACTATATCATTATTTTTAAAAAAATATTTAGTTATATAAGTTATTATAAAATTATATTTATTATATTAAGTATTGTTAATTATTTGTGTAAAATTATTAATTACGAGAAATAATTTAAAAACATTTTGAAATAATATTTGTATTTTACAAAATTTATAAATGTATATACATGTTAAATGATAAATTAGAAAATGGATTTTCAGTTGATATCCTCAATATAAATCTAAAATCAGAATAATTTAATTCAAAATATCTATCATAAATCTCATTATGTTTAAAAATCAGAAAAATCCTACATCAAATCTGGAAGAAAATCAAATAAGGTATTCTGCAAACATTTTCGAGAAACTTTCTTTTAGCAAAACGTTTCAATTTTATTTATTGAGGGAAATTATAATTAATATAAACACATGTGTAAATATTCTATTATTTCTTAACTAAAGTAATAATTATATTATTTCCACTGAAATATAAAAGAAATGATAACTGCTTGCAAATAATTTTGTCTTTAGTTGAGTTTTCCTCTCTAAGAACTCCGTTAATGGATTTTCTATTAATAATATTAAACAAATTCTACCTTACAGCTAAAAAAAATTCTTTACTTTATGTTTTCTTAAGAGTGAAGAAAATTAAGTAAACAGGACAAAATGCACCAAATCGTGTAAATTTATCAGAATATTTTAAGATTTTTTCAAAGTTTGCTTTCATGATAACTGTTTACACTCAATTCTCTAATTTAATACACAAGCAATAGGGAAAGGTACAAAATGGTTAAATAAAAATAGTCAATTATTATTTTTAGTTCAATTAACACTATCCTTCTTATATCTGCTGATTCCCTGTCAACAACTCTTTGGAACACTAATTTATATTTTAAAAAGCTTTAGAAAAGAATGCACAGCAGTAAGAGGCTACATGTGTATCTATGAAAATCAGAAAAAAAGTGACTCTTATATCTACAATGTCATCAATAAAACGCTCAGCTGTTTTAGTAACGATTCTATCAAATGTATGTTTATTTGTATTATTAGAGCCTAGTTTCCTTAATTCCATTTGTAAAGTTCACTTGAAAAGAAATAAATTTGAACTGATTCTTTCTACAAGTAACATTTATGTATAATTCATACATTCGCTAGAAAATGCACTTAGAAAGAAATTGCTTATATATTCATGATGTTGAAATAAACACCAATAAGCAGCGTGAGAAAAATACATTCAGTTACAAATCTTCTAATTAATAATAGAAAGAAGCTTTCCTTCATTTGTTTTCCTCCTTAAAAACCCACTTTAAGTTGTCTTATTTGCACAGGAAATTGAAAGCCGAATACATGTACTGATAAATATTTTGTATTTGTAAAAGAATTTAGGAAATTAAATATTGAGTATTTATGTTACTAAGCTTTTTATACATGCTTAATCAAACTATTTTTACTGCTTGATGTTCATGAGAGATGTTTGTTTTAGTATTTCAAAGTAAATTTTCTGAACATTATTATTTACCGATGCATTCCATTTCTGAGTATTTAACAGTACTCATTTTTACTGTCAATACGAGAGATAAATTCGGAATTTTTCTAATAAACAAGTTTCTAAAGACATTTTTCTTTATACAGTTCATGTGATATAAGCCAATATACGATATTTATGACACATATATAAATTAAATAATAACATTAACTAACAATTTAAATAAGTTTTATTTTATAAAAAAAATCAGGCTTCATTTAGGATTACAAATATTATCCTGTTTATTTTATCAATTTAAATAAAATTTTCATATTTTTCTGATTAGTTTATACTGTATTTAATATACTCTATTGTGAAAAGGTTAACAAAGTTATATAAATAAAAATTTTAATGATTCATAAAATTTCGCTAATGTTAAGATTTTCGAAATCATTTATTTGAATTTTTTGTAGCTATTAGGACATTTTTGACACACGAGGATAAATTAAACTAAAACCTGCATAAAAATTTACATAAACTATAAAAATATCTTTTTATGGTTTAAAATAAGAAAATCGCTAATACAAAACTGTTCTCAAAATTAAAAAAAAATATATCCAAAACATTATGAGTAACAATATTCTTATTACTGAATACATAATTATAAGATGAAAAATAGAAACAAATATAAAAAATTATTAAAATTTGTTAAATTATAACTATAAAAAATGTAATTTTAGTGTTGTATGTAAATCATTGCTTAGAAACAGTCAAACAAATCATTTTTCGGCCTGAATGAAGGATTCAAAGGAAAAATAGATGACTTGAAGGTTTAACTATTATTAACATCTGATCGTGATCAAAGAAATAGTTATTTATTTAATTTTAATTTTAAATTTTGGTATCAAATGTTGCTTACTGCTTAACTTTTTTGAAGAAAATTTGCTTTCAATTCATTTCATGAAATTTAACAGTATGCAAATGAAAGATTATATACCTCAGTGATAATTACGAAGAGCTTAAATCATAACTGTTAGTTAACTACAAATGAAATGGAATCTTCAATTAAAAATACTAATGGCATTTTAACATATATATATATATCGTTTAGGTGGAATTAAGGTACACTTAACTAATTGTAAATTTAAAATTTTGCATGTAAATGTGTATGCCAAATATTAATGAACATATTAAAAATGTATATAATAATTTTGTTTAAGTTCTGAAACTCAACAATTAATTTTAAATAAATTAAAATTTTTTGTCTCATGTAGCAGTTTACAAAAGCACGACAAATTTACATTACGTATAACATTAGCCAAAAAAAGTAATTAAAATCAACTTTTTGCAAGTAAAATGACACATTTTTGAATAATTATAGCTTGTTTATTCTTGTCTTTAATCTTCTCGGAGTGTATATAAATGTTTCTCAATCTCATTACTAACTAGAAAATATTTTGAGCCGAGCTCACTGTATAAATCACACAACAATGAATTTATTAAGAAACCCAAGAACTTCTGAAAACTTTGCAAGGTTGATTTTCAAGCTGGAAAAATATAGAGCAGGACTTGCTCCTGGATTCTTGCACTATAGTAATGAAATGTTTGTTTGATCTATCGAAACTGCCTGAAGAGGTGAAATGTATTCCAAATTAGAAAGCTGAAGACGTTTTCCAACTTTTACCACATTATAAAACTTGTCAAATTTCAGAATATTCCCCCTAAGGGGAAAAACATCCTTGCTCTGGGGATATTTACTATCGTAACGGCAGGCCTGGACAATATTTTTCAAAAATATCCGATTAACCTCGGAGATGAGGAGATGACTGCTTGCTTCATCTGAAGACGTCACATGACTTCCTTAAGACAGGATACGAAGTTTGTTTATTAAAAGTTAGATGTGTAAGTTAGAAAATTTTGATACATTAAATTTCACACTTAGTTTGTTTTAAAAAAGGGTAAGTAAGAGCTTACGGCAATACTTTTTCCAGATATAAAATTAAATAAATAATTTGCAATTTAATAAATAATTATATTAATATATATATATATATATATATATATATATGTAAAAAATAAAGTTTTTATATTTATGTAATAAATGCAATCTTATATAAAGCACTTATTATATTATATATATGGATAATATATGTTAAGTTTTTTATAAATTCTCTCATATATACTGAAACAATGCAAAATCCCTACCAAAATAAAAACCATACAGAAATTAAATTTTCATTAACATTAAATAAATTATCAATAGGATTTGTCGAAAAATGAGCAGCAAAAAATATTTTAAAATATTATTTCATTTTTGAATGCGGTTTGAAACTTAGAAAGAAATATTAATAATTATTTAATGTGGTACAATATTTTTGAGATTCACAGAGCTAAAACATGTTTTAAACTATAATTATATGAATTCCCCTAAGTACTTATATTCGATGATGTATTTTTATTTTGCAAACCTTAAATAAAGACTGCACATTTTGATAAAAAAAAATTAACCTCGATGATTACTTAGAAATTTTATTGATCATTTATTTGTTTTAAGCTATTGCGTAAGAAAATTATATTTTTTGAATCAAAATAATCCAAAAATTTGCTTAAATGTGATAATTATTTCCAATTTTTTATTATTCAAGAATTTCTTTTAAATTTCGCTAATTTATTTTCTACATTTGTAAATGTTATTAATTATAGCTTTTTTAAAACTACATATTCATCATGTATAGACGTATTCTGCCCCCTTGAGCAAAATGAATTAATATTTAAATCAATATGAGAGAAATGTTTAAATCAATTCTAAAAAATGAATAAAATTGGATTTACGATGCGCATTTTCTGCAGTATGCTTTTTGCATAACAATAAACAATAGTTTCCCTATTTTGTTATTTGCCATTCTAAGTTTGTTATGTAACGCTTTTGTCAAAATTTAAGCTTGTTGATTTAAAAATTATAAGTTAAATATATATATAATAAGAGTATGAGATCATTTACTTGTTCACAAAAATTTTCCATAATAATTAGGTAAATTTATTTCTTGCATATTATAAAATATTATTTATTTTTCCTTCTACATTTTGTTTTTTTTATTTGTGATTAACAAAGTATTACAATCTTAATGCTTATGGATTGTAGGTATTTTTAAATCAATATCCTTAATTATCATTAAAAAGAATTTGAATTAGAGAAATGTTGGTGAGTAAAAAAGTTAGGAACCAAAAAAGAAACATACAAGCAATGATAATCACTTTTAAGTTTACTATTTTAGGAAACGTGTTGCACCAAATACATATTCTTACCTTTTCTTCCTTCAAAACAAAATGTGTATTTTACACTTCCAATTATTTCTAAATGCATTTAGGATACGATACATGTAAATTTCAATATAAATCCTTTTCATAATATTTTAATGACACTTTATTTAACCTATTAATTTCCCTTCTGTAAAGCAATTAACAATATTTAAGGTGAGAAATACTAATCAATTGTATTTTACCTTTTCATAATTCTTACAGAGATAATATTTTTTAAACCCCAAACTCATATTTATAATAATTATTTATATTTACTGTGTATTCAATTTTAAAAGTAAAAACATTACTTTATTATTTTATTGCAGTTAATGAGTTTGTCATTTCCTTTAATGATTCAACGCTGTATGCTTTTATATAATATAGCTTTTTTTTTAAGTAAACTTTGAGTTATTTATTATGAAACTTTACCACAAAATTTATTTCATTGTGTTCATTTCTCAGTTCAACCAGGAAATGAAACTTATTTTTGCATTCAATTAATGAATATTCTCTTGAAAGAAGTTATCAATTGTGGAAAATATAAATAAGTGTTACCAGTAAAACTAAAGTGCAAAGAATGATTGATTTTTTTGTAAACAAAATTAAAGTTTTACAATTAATTTGTGGTTGTGGTACACTTATCAATGAACATTTATAACGTCTGCATGAAAAGTAAAATCTAACCTCATCAGAACAAAGACAATTTTATTATCAAATTAAGATAAATTCATTGCTTCAATAACAGCTCTAAAGAAAATTGAGGTAAATACATTTTAATTATGGAAGAATTTAAATAACCACCGGTACTTAAGCTAATGAGAGGAGAGATAAAGTTTAGAAAAAGTCATGGGGAAGTAAAATCT
The DNA here is from genome assembly GCA_030067965.1 of Latrodectus elegans. NCBI lineage: Eukaryota > Metazoa > Arthropoda > Arachnida > Araneae > Theridiidae > Latrodectus > Latrodectus elegans. The sequence goes on from CM057817.1 coordinate 45,975,356, forward strand.
AAAGGAAGGTACTCGTGGCTGTATAATTAATATCAACTCAAATAAATCGATCGAAAAATGTTCGAGAGAATTATTCTTTTAACACACAAAACTGGCGATACATTCTCAAATGGCAATTATAGGCACTTTTGAAGTCCTCCTCAATTCATTCGTTTTTATAAGGAGGGTGGTATTGATTTTAGGAATATAATTATAATTTTTTTATCAATTAAATGCCTAAGAATTAAGAAAAAATATAGAAGTATCAACACCACTATATTTCAGTTTATTTATATTTATTTTTAAATAAACATTGATGGTTGCTTATGAGGAAATACAATTTGAGATAGTTTTTAATACGCTTAATATACACTGAATAAATTGCCTGGCAGTTACATTCAATATTCCGAACAACAACAAAGAAATTTTCTAAATCGATTCGACATGTCTAGCTAGGTTATAAAATGATTTTCAATGTCTGGATTTTCATATAGAAACACTTCTTTCAGTTTTTGTTAAAGAGTATGAAGTTACCCCTACTCAATCAAGTAATGTATAATTTCCCAGACAAAAGTTAAAAATTTGAATTCTGCATCATAATGATTAATCTGTAATTTTTCGATTTCATGTTAAAAGTTTTTGCCCATTAATTTCTCTATGTGAAAAGTTTTTTCCTTATCGTGTAATATTCTAGCAAATCTAATTAGTATTTCTGAACTTTTGCTCCTGAATTTTAATTAAATTTATGTTTCAAATGGAGTTAACGAAATATCCGGTTGTATAATGAGAAAGATGTTTCATATAGTATAGAATAAACTCTTGTATGTATTATTAATCTGACCATATATAATGTTTATTCAGAATTATATAGTAATTAATGGCGCCAGCAATAAAACTCAATCACCAAAAAACTATATAATTTATGTTAACATTAATATCGAATATCAAATTTATTTCCCCCAAAAAATCAATTTCGATTATAACTTCCTGAGAGTTAGTTAAATATACATTTATTAATTTTTTGCAGCAAATTAGTATTTTAAACCATAATTGCCTTATATTTTTATTTCAATAAATTTCGCAATTCTAAAGTTGTTTTTAAAGTTATTTCAGGGAAATGTGTTTCATATGATAGTCAAAGCATTTTTCTACCAGCTGAAATTTTCTGAATGCAGGTTCCGTAACAAATTAAAAATTTTATTTGAAAATAATGAACCAATAAAAGCAATTCTTACGACCAGATAAATCTTTAGATTTTCTTACTTTACTAGATGCTTACAAGTTACACAAATTAGGATTTATAACATACAATTCGGGAATATAATGGATAATCCAAAAACTCCATACATTACTAAAGTTCCGAATAATGTCATATTCTTTTGAAAAACATCTTTTATAGAATATACAGTTATAGCAACCAACAAAACATCATAAATACTAGTGATAAAATAAATTATAAGTTATGGTTTAAAATAATGAAAACCCTTCAGAGACATTACATGGACAACTTTGTGTTGGAAGCGTAACAGTGGGAAAGCAAAAGTTGGTTTTTGCTATGAAATGCAAGCGGATAATCAATTATTTCTTAATATTCTTCCAGGTTGTTTAGTTTGGTGAAAGTAAAGGTTTTCCTCTTAGAAAGTACATGGGATTTCTAGTTTTCAAATTTAGCAGCTGTGAATTTTAATTTTCCATTTTTTAATGAAAATAGACATCGATATTACATTTGAGAGGAAACATTTCTGAAGCTTTTGTGAATTGGCAATCAAACAAAAAACAAGAGTCATCAATTAATTATTCGCTATTTTTATAGAAATTTCCTTATGTATCCTTATCATCAATTCAGATTTTTATAAGATAGGGCATTATATTTTATTTGCATGGGTTGGCAAAATATTTTTCTGATAAATCTATAGAGCTTAATTTCAACAGCATATCTCTAGCATAATCAAATTTTCTTACAACGTAATTATTTTATTCAGCAGAAGTTACATTTTATTTTTTGTTCTTACTAATTACTTTGTTTATTCATCCTTCTTTCTTTAATTCTCTGTCTCTTTTATTATCTCTTTTAATTTGTTTTTCAAATCGGCATTATTTGAGCATGTTGATCTACTACACGGATAAAAGTTCTTTATAATTAGGTTTTAAAACATAACTTCGTTTTACAAAACTTTCGACCCAAGCGTAATGTTTTAATTCCAAACACAATTAATTTAAAAATCAAAATGACAAGTTCCCAATATATAAAGTGGTTTTTAAAACTAATAGTTGTATTGAATTATTCATATATATATTGATGAAATTATCACTAAAAATCGCATTTAAAATTTGTTTTTTCATAATAATTAATTATTTGCATAAAGCCTTTATTCTGAAGGACACATTTAGTACCATGAATCAAATAAATATTATATATATTTGCTTGTTTATGGGGACTACGTATATTAATTATATTATTGGATATATATTAAAGTATGTCTTAATATAATTCCATATTCCTCTTTATAATTTTTTATTTTCTAAATTCTGTTTTTAATTAGTTAGTTTAAATGTAATACATGCATAAAATTTTATTTCTTTTTTTATGTTCATTGCTTATTTAATTTTTGGTCAATAATAACAGATTGTTTATTAAAGTTTAAATAAGAAAGACACCATGGACAGTATCCAGAACCTAGCTATTAGCTAATTTGCATTAAGATTAAAGAGAAACATTACTTGCAACAAAGCAATTTTTTAAGCTTTTATCTTTAAATCTTATGTCTTACTTTAAGGATGTCAGAAAGGATTAAACTTACTTAAAAGTTACACTATTTTCTGAATTTGTTTCCAATTTTCAAATGCAATTTGCAATTCTAGGTTGAGTTTTACACTAATTTAACACGGATATAGCTTTGGTTGAAATACATGCATAAAATATAAAAAATAAGTTCCAATATATAAAAAAATATATAAAAAATAAGTTCCAATAGTTCTGCTATTTTTATTAAATTACTTGAATGTCACCTTAAACATTATTTAATTTTCTGTAAAATTTTGTTTTACTTTTAATGGAAGGAAAACATATCAAGTGCATATATTTTATGTGGTATTTTTTTTTTTTTATTTTTTAAAGATATTTCAAGGATTCAAATAAAACCATCTTAATTTTAATTTGCTGTATTTAAATTCTAAACCACTTACTACAAATTTGCATTTGTATTAATGTGTATTTAAATCATGAGGTGATATTCTCAAAATTTATCCTTTAATCTGACTAAATTTGACATTATCATAAGAAATAAATCACATTAGAGGAGATTAAAAATGGCTGCTGGGAGTCAAGAGAGAGATTTATTTTCTTACACTCGAAAGTCTTAAGGCTAGAAAAGTGGAATCACTTAGAAAAATCTTTTATCTTCTAGGTATGTATCTAAATGAAATTAGTAATTCCTAGAAAACTAGTCATGCGTGCTTGACAGTTCATTTTCATTGCTGAATAACTTCCTAATTTTAACACTGTAATAAATCTCATTTCTTCAATAAATCTGTTGAATGCTATTTCTCCTTTAATTTAATAGAATAAGAGAAAAAGCATCGCTTCAGAAGTAATAAAATTACTGTGAAATAAATCCATTTTTTCCCATAACTTTTATTGCAAATTATATATATATATATATATATATATATATATATATATATATATATATATCTCACTTTTATACATTAACTTAATAAATTATTTCTAGGAATTGTTGATAATACTCTAATATATTATTTTCGTTGAAATATGATATTAATTCACATTCATAAATAAATTCGTACCTTTTTAAATTTAACTATGCTATTTCTATTTATTAAAGCTAAAATGCATTGTAATAATAAAATAAACATTGAAGAGAATATAAAACTAAAATTCTTAAGTAGAAACAGCTTTTTTTCTCTCAAAAAAATACATACTTCTAAATTTCTCTCGCTATTATATTGATTTAAGAAATTATGGGAGTAAACATATTTTAGAGCTTTGAAATGTTTTCCAACATTTAAATGCTTTTGAAATTTGTACATAAATTAGAATAATTTGAAATAATTTAATAATTACTGTTATAAAATCCTTAAAATTTGTAATTCGCTTGTCATTTCTGAAGACACAATTCAAATATCATTAAATTAAGAAAAAAACATATATAACTCAAAATGTGCTTCACTACGTAAAAAGTGTAAAAATTCTATTTGGAAAGACAGCATTTGAAAGTAATTTATACATCTTTGTTATAAAAAAAAATTGTTTTTAGTTATATTTTACCTAAATGTCAAGAAAAATGTCGAAATTTTTAATTTCGAGATTTTTGTTGAGTGCTATAATTAATGATACTTATGATAAAAATTTCTAAAAGTTTTATTAATAATCTAACGAAAACTTTTCAAAATATTTTTAAACTTTAGAAACACCTGTAATGATAAAAATCACACCAATAATATTTGGAAAACAGCAGAAATACAAAATTTGTATTTTAACTCTTCAATTGTTGTACTTGATAGCTTTAAAGCCTTAATAGCTGCGATTAAAAAACATTCAAATCTACTTTACAAAATAAAATATTTGAAGAAAAAATATAGTGGACAATATAGAAATTCTAGGTATCTCTTTCAAAGAGCCAAAAGATGATTTTGCACAAGCTATGAAAGGTAAGCGTGAATACAGGCAACAATTATGAATGCAAGGAAATTCAACAACACCTAAATTATTCCTACTTCGAGAATATTTCAAAGAACTAGATAATAAAGCAAAGTCCCATTTCCATGCTGAAATATCTTACTATTGTTCCTTTTCTGAGAGGTTTTTTGCATCCCGTTAAAAATAAAATAATACTGGTTATTTATCTCAAATAAGGAAACTTATTATTTCCTCAGATTAGTGACAACACCAATCTGATGAAAAAATGTTATCTTTGAAAAATGTACAAAAAGTCGAATCTTGTACTGGGAATAATATCATGGTATAATGTAGCGCTATTATCAATTATCGTATTAATTTAGCAGAATTTCAAATACATTTATGAAACGCCCTTCATATGTCAAAGCTTGATATTTGAATATTTTCTAAGAGCACATCTCAATTTCAGACTCTCAAGTAATACGAAATAAAATTTAGCAGTCATAATACGCTGAAAGTTGTCATTTGATTCTCAAATGTAAGATATTTTGTAATACATAAAGTAAATTTTATATAGCAAAGAAAAAACTAAATATAGCATCTTTAAAACGTGTGTGTCATTATTATTTGATACATTAATTGCACTTAAATATGAGCTCATTAGTTAATTTCTAAGTAATTAATACTTTAAATTTTCATACGAAAGAAATTTTAGCTCTTTTTGACATTGCTCGGGAGATATGTGCTATATAACAATAAAGACTTTACTACTGTAAAATGTATATGAGGAAAGTTATGAGTAATTGACATTCTCATCAATTCTTTTTTAAGACACTTTTGCAATAATGATGTTTATATTACAAAAGTTTTTCCTACTAATTAGCAATAACACTATTACTTTTTCCTATAACATAGCAATAACACTTTTGCATATCAACTGAAGCTCACTGTAGACAATTTTGGCAACTTATTGATATTAATTATTAACAACAGAAAACATACAGCACTGATACATAACTAAAACTTCCCTGTAAATTAAATGGCCGGATAAACCAGTCACTGTGTTACCACCATTCCCTTGCATAACCTTCGCTAATTTTAATATATAATGAAGCAATACGCAATAGCAAATATTTATTTATATAATTTAACAAAAATTTGTAACTCAAACTATTTACATTAATTATACTCATCAAAATTATTTGATTTACTGAATATGTTCTTAAATACATTTTAGTAAAGTCAACAATTTCATTTCAAAAGAAAAACTGACAACCATTTGATCTATAATAGTGACAGCGATCAAAGAAAGAATTTAGAAGGAAAAACAATTTTCAGCAAAAAGCGGAGAAATGGGATTTATTAATATAGTATGGAATTTAGAAATTGTCTTTCTCTGACTTACATTTTCAGATAAACATACCAGAATCACTTTTTGAAACATCTTCTAGAATTCCCAACGGATTAATTTTTCCAAAACGTTTTGTTTCTCTTTCATATTTATAAATCGATTATTGTACTTTTATCGTTCAGGAAATAACAAAACAATGTAATATATATCTGAAATTGTGTGTGTCTCATTTATACTTACATTTACAGTAAATAAACTTTAAACTTAGATTTTCGATATAAATTTAAAATGTATTTACGAGGTTAGACTACATTTTTCCTCCATACTCTTTTCTTAAATTGTGACCAACTGTATTATTAAATACTATTTACGGTTGTTCAAGTCTGAAGCCTCACCTTTCAACAAATCATTTTATAATTTTGATTATTTGTCTGAGTTGGTAACATAGACAAATGAGTGATATCTTGACTCTTTATACTACTACTGCATTTTTTCCTACAACAAAGCAATAAGAGATAAAATAAAAATTATAAAAACATATATTTAACTAAATTGTTATATACTGTATTTAAAATCATTGTACAGTGTTTATAGTATTGGGTTGTTCGGAAAGCAATTTCGTTTCTGCTACATGGATCAGCTTTTTGCTAGTAAACACCAACCCCTTTATGACTGTGGAGTTGTACTACTACTAGAAAGATAGTAAAAGCTATTGGACTTGAATAGACAACGTGCAATGCAATACAATATTTATTTGCTGCATGTTTTTCATTTTTGTGAAAAACTAAATGACGTTCCAAACAACCCAATACAATTTTTAAGTTGTTATAGTTATATCACATATTTGGAAAGCATTATATATATTTTTACTTATGTATTTACATGCATGTATTCTCATATATTTACACAATAATTAGTGTTATTTAATATAATTATTAAGTAAAATTATTTCGTATCTTGAAATTTCACAATTTGTTATTTTCTGTGACTTTTTCTTTTCTAATTTGTGAAAAACACTGGCCTTAACTGAGCTCTTTGTTACAAATTATTTTTAAAAGTCTGCGTAAAGGAATTCCCCTAAAAAATTTACATTTTAGTAAATTACATTTGAATACATACCTACGATAACCAACTTTGAATAGAGAACCCTTTCTTTCTAAATTTGTTAAACAAAAATCCAAAATATTTAAAGTAATCATTCGACTTTCTAATTGCAAACATTTTCAAAATACGAAAAATTAAACATAGACTTATTACGTTAAAACTGTGAAAGACTCTAATCTATTATCGTTAAACTAGATGAAAATGTTTAACTAATTACGCAAATAAATTTTGAATGTTCTTATATAAAATAAAGATTCATTATTCATTAAAGAATATACTAGTTAAATAAAACAAATTTAAATTAGTAATATTTTTCTTCAGTAATATCTGCAATTAATAATATTTCTGAAGAAATAGGAAATTATCAATAAATATTTTATACATTAAGAAAGATTTGTTTCATTCATTATATCGCAAATTCAATGATTCAAAAATATTTAATGATCAAAGTTTTGATTTATGGAATAAAGGTTTAACAATATTTTCTTTTCATTAAGTAATTAGCGCCAAATAATGTATCGGTTTTTTCAAATTAAATCGTCTAAATTTTTCTAGAGTTGTTTACTCAAATATTATTTAATAATATGTTATAATTTCGCGTAAAAATTTGCTTACTTTAAACTTAACAATCATTTCATAATAAGTCTCAACATTCCCATTTCACTCATCATGCACGAAAATTTCGTTCATGCAGTTTTTTTTATGTTTTTGCTTTGTTGCTGCTTCAGAATCTTCCTTGATTTTTTCCTTCTAGATGTCTGTGAAAGTCAATAACTTTAGAAGAGAAAAAAACTGCTCTAAATTTGCCAATAACTTGTCCATTAGCTCTTAATTATGAGTGTAAAAATTGTTGCGCACAGAAAACAATTCAATTCTTTAGAAAAAAAAATGTTAATGATTTTGATTATGCTCTTCTTTATAAAAATTGTGAAGGAATTGTCATTTTCAAAAAACGCTTGTAGTCAATGACTATAAAGTCTTTTCTCGCATGCGTATAAGAAATGAAAATCTTTATTTGAAGTGTTTATGTGTACATACCCAAAAATAAAAGAAAATCTGCAATCCTCTGAATAACACTGAATTCGAAATTCTGATTATGCCAACACAGAAATGGCGGTATATTAATGAATGAATACTGACTTCAAATATAGTTTGAAATTCTAAAAAGAGTCACTTTAAAATAAGAGAATTTTTATTTTGCTTCAGCAATTTTATTATCACACTATGATTTCTCTCAATCCAGTCGATTTTATTTTAAATAAATGTTGCAAAGAAATGTGTCATCTGTTTTATACATTCTGTTTCAATATTTTGATACAAAATTGGGATTCTGTCAAATACACTATAACTGATCTGTTTTAAAACTCATTTCAAACTTTTACAACCAACAATGTTTCTAATATATAAGAAATAAATACCAACATCTAAAAAAATGATTTACTATTTTTATTTCTGATATTTTCTCTTACTTGCATTCAAATAATAAAAAACGGTCCTGCTATGAATATTTAGAATAGCATGATTAAACTGCATTTAAAATCAAACAATAATTTCCAATTATTACATAAATGAAGATTCGTACATGATCAAGACTATCTCAGAGACGTGTTTACCTAATTATAAATTAATGATATTGTTTTCATTGTCCAAATCAAAAAACTTAACGATTGATTTTTATTGTTTATTAACATTACTTAATTAGTTTTGTTGTTCCAGTGTTGGAAAATATTTCACTTATTTTTGTGAGAAAAATATCCATGTATTATTTTCAGAAAAAAAAAAAACTTAAGTACTCACAAATAATCAATCCTATATGAAAATTAAGACACAATTATATCCATATTGTTTTGCGTAAAATTGTGCTTATGAAAACTTTCTTTAAATTCAGATTAGAATTATAACTACAATACATTTAAATTACAATACATTTATGCAGAGAGATTGAACCGTATTATAGCAATCAGAAAATATTTTCGACATGCTTTGCATTTTCAGGATGTAATACAAAACATTTATAACATACTCACAATAGTTTTAGTATTGAATATTTTGAACTGATTTCTTTCCCATTAATTTCATACCTTGATTTCATATATGGCCTTAGCTTGTGTCGAGAATTTTAAATTTCTAGGATTAATCTTCCTAGTGAAAAATATATTACCCTATTTTTCAATCTATAAATAATATCAAATTCAATCTATAAAGGAAAAACAACTCAGAGTTATATATACGAATATTACATTATGACTTACTCTTAGAAGTGAGATCAACTATATTGAGATCTCTCACATGTTTGAGATCTCTCAAATTATTATGGGCTGAGATTAAAGGTTATTTTCTCTATAAATATGAACAAAAAAAGAGCTTGTATCTTTATGATTTGATAAGTAATTTATTTTATAATATATGGGAAATGGGGAGCAAACACATTGAATAACTATTTAGGTATTTAATAAATGTTTACATTATTTTTTTTATTCCAAGATATAATTTTAAAAAATGATGGACTCTTTATGCACACACAATAAATAGTCAGATAGAATCAAATTATATTGTGAAAAATATTATAACGAACTTTTTTACGAATTTAGTGTGTACACACACAAAGTTTAATGTCTCTGAATTTATTAGGCAAATGTAATAATATGAATATCAGAATTGTAGAAAAACACAAAATTGGGTTCAAATACCCCCAGTTCAATGTGTAAAAAGGTAGAAAGCTGATCTTATATTCTGATTCAGCCTTCAAAATGTGGTTAAAATCAGTTGTAAAGTGCTAAGCATCAAAAATGTTTTTTTTTTCTTGACCTATAAAGTTTTTTTTAATTAAGTACACTTTAAAGTTATCTATAATAAAACATTAAATAAAATTCAAAGGGCTTAAAGAAAATTCTTTTAAAATAGTTCTTTACAAAGCTAAAAAATTGCTTAATTTTCAAATAAACTCTAATTGTTTCTCATTAAGTTTTTCTTAGAAGTCTTAAACGCATAAAATATTTAAATAGTGAAGCATTTATTGATTTTTTTTAAGAAAATTAAATTCCAATGTATTTTTCATTTAATCTTAAATTTGAGGGGAAAAAACATTATATTTTATTTTCTGGGAAAAAACTAATTACTTTGTAAAAAATAAATGAAAAATATAATTTGTAAGAATGTTTTTTTTTTTATTTAGAAGCTTAAGAAATAAATAAAACTTATTCAAAGGCAAGTGGTGAATCAAATAGCATACCATGATTGCAAAAGTGAAAAGCCTTCTTGAAGTACTGAATGATTAAATAAATAAAAAAATCTTGCATTCCTTTTAACAATATAAATTTTTCTAAGCAAAAAACATTTTAGTATCTATCTAATTTTCTATTCAAACATTTCCATCCTTTATTCTTCACAAATATCTCCGCTTCTTTGTTAAATTAGTTTCTCGGTAAAGAAGATTCCAAGATGATCTCATTGTTTTGCATTATCTATTTTTTTGCTACATCTCCTTTTTCTTGTGCAAGTTCTAGACAACACATCCAGCAAGCGCATCAGAAATCACATACGAAAACAAAGTTGTTGCCTTCCAATATAAAGAACAGAAGCCACTGGGCCACGCTTCGCAGAAAATGAACGGGTCAAAACAAAACAAAATCAAAGGCGGTTGCAGTGAGTGGGAGAGTGGTAATACAGTAAAACATGTTTCCGTTCTGCTAACACCAAAACTAAAGAAATTTCTTCGAACCAAAACCGTAACTCGCGCTTATTTTCCTCCCCCACACCCTTTTCACATAATAAAGATACAGTTGGTTTCGCGTGTAATTGAGTGAGTTGATTATCTTAGTCCCCGCAAATTAAGTTGACTGACGGTTCTCTTTAGTTTCATTATCTGACAACTTTTAGATGATGTCTACATATCTTCAACTGTTTGAATTTCCTCATATATTATTTATATCGTAACTCTAAACCTATACAATTTCGTTATGATATATTAAGTGATAAAATGCATAAATTTTTTCATCGTTTCAAAATATTTCTTTCATACAATTTCTTTCATATATAGACAGTTTTTGTTCATAGTTGAGAAATATCATAATAATAATTTCTTTTATTTTTTAATTATAACAATATACTTTCTTCCAAATGAAATACAATAACATTAGTTTATTATAGTAAGCATACATTTTCATTATAAATTGTGCTGATGACTTTTAGAGTACATTTCTGAGTTTTTCCTAGAAATGTATCGCTAAAATGTTTCAGTTTTTAAAACAAGGAATAATAAAGATTTTCTCAGAAATTTCCAAAATAGCTTACTTTTACCTCGTGTTTAAAGAAGTTTTCTATCTATGGGTAGGTTAAAATTTTTGCCCACACAAGATTCTATTCAATAATGGAATAATGCTAAGTTTCTATTTTCCTGATAATCATCTATTGTCATGTGCCGCTGGGAACTCCCACCACTTTTTTAGATATGTTATGTAAATACAGCTCATTATTTACATATTTGTGAGTTATTCAAATCATACTCAAAACGAGATACTTATCTCTCAGTACGGTATTAACTATAATATCTTAAGATATATCATAAGAAATTATCAATTATTTTGATTCATTGTCATAAATAGCCTTAAGCACTTCTCTGCCCTTCGGTTCAGCAGTTCGTGGTTTGGATTCCCACTTCCGGCTTGGATGTTTGTGGTATGTAAGTTAAAACTTAATTTTCGATTTAATCAGGCACTGTGTGCAAAAATAACCTTTGTGAGGCAATCAAAAAGAGGTAAGCACTTTTCTCGCTTATTTACTTTTTCAATCTTCATGGCACATGAGAAAAACTAATAGTATCTGAGAATTATTAAATTAAATAGGCCAATATAGTTCAATGATTTTGATACAGTCGGAGTTAAACTCTCTGCCTTCCGAGTACAAGAGTGTTGTCTGTACAATTAGGAGCAGCCCTCCTCTTCACGACTGATGAAATATCTTACAGAAAGGTAATGTGTTGCAATAAAATACTTATATCTGTAATCATTCCTTAAACTGTCTATCAAGGGGTTTCAGAGCAATAGTGAAAAAATGGAGTTTAAGAACTTGTCCAGAATTGAACTAAATATAATTTTAACTCTGGTGTAATTCAATTATGGCAATGAAGAATAAATATTTTCATCTTGTGTGTGTGTGTGTGTGTGTGCGTGTGTGTGTGTGTGTGTGTGTGTGTCTGTGTGTCTGTGTGTGTGTCTGTGTGTCTGTGTGTGTGTCTGTGTGTGTGTGTGTGTGTGTGTGTGTGTGTGTGTGTGTGTGTGTGTGTGTGTGTGTGTGTGTGTGTGTGTGTGTGTGTGTGTGTGTGTGTGTGTGTGTGTGTGTGTTGCAAGTCATATATTTAACATATATGATTAATCGGAATATATCTGATCACACAATATGTATCCAGTATGTTATTTGGATAAATTTGTGAGGAGAGTTATATATTACATATAATCAAATACAACGTATGGTACGTAAATATAAGTGTTTTGAAAGCTTATATGAATGGGAATATTTTTTATTAATGGGTCAGTGTCAATTTTATAAAGCATTAAAACAGAATTTATTATACAAGGAATCCTTTTTAATATTTAAAAATATGAATAAGTACTTAAAATGATGAGCATTTATTACAAAGTAAGTAGTATTTTATCATAATTGTAGATAATTGTTCAGAATCCGTTTTAAACCGTAAATCCTTAATTATTATATTTTAATCCTTAAAAGAGAGTGATAAACGTGCTAAACATAATGGTGTACAAGATTCATATATACATATATTTAAAAAAAACATATAAAATAAGACAGTGATTCATTTATGGGCAAAATTATTGAAATGTAACTAACATTATATTATTGCATTATTTTAAAATTCATTGAAGTTAAAATTTATGGATTCATTTTTAATATCAGTGGAGGAATAATATTAAAGAAGAATAATCCTCCAAAAATTTAATAATGTAAACAAATTTTTAGAAAAATGTAATGTAATATTTGAGTTCTCTACTAATAAATCACTTACCAGTACTGTCTCGTGATGAAATACTTTTGTACCTTTATTGTCTCCCTATTCATTTATTCTTCTATTCTTCACAATATTGATTTTTTTTTATTTGTAGTCTACGCAATTGAACAGAGAAGTAATGTTCTTTCCAGATCCGTAAGCTTATCTTAAAATTTAAGAAAAGTTTTTTTATAGCTTCACCATAATTATAGCCTATATTTTTGTTCTAAGATTAATATTTGAATATATATTTTGCTTGCTTTATTTGATATAAAAGTAATCAATTTCATATATGACTCATTACCATTTTTATAATACATTTTAGAATATTGCTTTTCAAAAATTATGTATGTTTTTATTTTAATTTATGTGTTTGTTTTCTTCTATGATTTAAAGACCTTATTTTTAAACATAATTTACCTGCACATTTTTAAATGGTAGTAGAATTCTTCCAAAGAAATACAGAAACTCGTTACTTTGACAGTTAAAGAGTTGTTGTAAATATGTATAATTCCTATTAGTGTGTGTCAAAGTTATTAACGTTTACAAGAATAAAATAATATAAAAGATATTATATGCCACATTTGAATGGTTTGTGCTCAGCGGTATGTAAGTGCGATTCCAATATTTGGTATGAATATCTGAAGCGGTAAATGACGATATTTGTTATATATATATATATATATATATATATATATATATATATATATATATATATATATATATATATATATATATATATATATATATATAAAGCAAAATATATAAATATATATAAAGTAATAAATATATACAATACAGAAAATACAATACAATATAATAGGAAATCTATCCAGCGCAAAAGCAGCTAAAGAAAGATTTTCCAATAAGATAAAACATGAAAAATATGAAATTGGAAAAACACTAAAATATACGAAACAAATGAAAAGAAGGCATAGGGACCACGTCTTCATCAGGAGGGAGGGAGATGCCCAGCTATGCAAACAGCAAGAACACTCTTTTGTGACATGCTCGAAGGACAAATGTCTAAAGATCTTCGAGCAATTCCCCCAAAGAGTGTTCGTATTAAAAGAACTTAGGTAAAACATTTGAATAAATATAAATTCAAAATTTAGAAATACTAATAAATGAGACATAAATGCAGAAAATTAGAGATACTCACATAAATGAAACATACATACTTACAGTAAAAAAAAATAAATAAATACATGAAGCCAAAATCAGTATATCAGATTGAATTTATATATGAAAATAGTATGAGAGTTGCCAAAAAGTACATTTTAAATTAGAGTAAAGAAGTGTTGCCAGGAGTAATTAGATGTAAAAGTTAGTGGCTTAGAAAAAAGTATAAATGTAGGTGTATTCAGAATTCTTGTAAGAATTTCAATGCTTGGGTGGCCCTTCTGTAGTTATAAAAACTACGCATTACTTCAATCTTACAAGCGATTTCCTACTTCCTACATATTTTAAAAATAAAATTAATACGAATACTATTAATTTTGGGTGGGCTATCAGACATTTAATTTGATTTTTAGTATATTCATAATTGTTGCAGATATTATGAATGCGATTAAGTTCATTAATTATAACGTTCCTGTATATTTTTAAAAAAAATATTTGAGGTCGAGGAAATTTACTTATTAACATAAAAATTAAATTGATTTGTTTTGTCGAATACATCAATATATGTAGTAGAATTATAAATAGTGATAAATAAATCCAAAAATTCTGTTTTAGTATCAAATAAATTAATTTTAATTAGAGAAAGCTCTTCAGGGTGAATAGTTTTAGAAATATCTTCAAATTTTAAATTGTTGAAAATAATGAAATCATCTATGTATCTGAAATCAAAAAGATATTGATAAAAGAATATTTTTTCTTTTCAAAATAATGTAGAAATAAATTTGCTAGTGAGCTGGAAAAGTTGGATCCCTGTGGAATTCCACAATTTCGAATAAAAATATTTTACCCGTTAAACATAAAGTTATTATAAATACACATTTTAACTAGATTATTCAGTATTCAAAAATAAATTTCAATAATTTTCTATAGTCCTGATAATAAAGGTGTAATACATCGTTTAATTTATCAATAGGAATACTTGTAAAAAGGTCTTTAAAGTCTAAAGAATTAACACAATGAATTCTATTTTCTGATAAAAAAAAATCCAAAATAGGTTTTTATTATTAATGACCCAAGTAGCATCTGATTTAACAATATAGTCTAATATAATGTTAAGAATTTTAACAAAAATGATTACATGTTTATTCATGTACAATTTAGTACCACAGGTGATAAATCTAACATTTATAGGAATTTTATGAAATTTTGGAATGACTGTTAAATAAGGAAACTCTAATTTATAGTTGTTAATGTTTAAAAGTTTATAAAATCCAAGGATTTTTATTAATAATATTAACTATGGATTTTAAGTGTTTATAAGTGCTGGATTTTAATGTTTTATTATCAATTAAATCTAAATAAAATTTCTTACAAAAAATGCGTAATTATTAGACGCCTTATCTACTGGCGTAATGATAAAGTTATTTTTTAGATTAGTAATGGCTTGTTTTAATGGACCATGCTGGAAATGCAAGGAAATGTTAAATTATTAATAAAAATAAATTCTTTAATTTTATTAAAAAGTTTATACTTCCAGACTGTAAAAAATTCACTAGGTGTATTATAATATTTTGAAATATTAAAGATAAATGAATCAATATTATGTAAAATTACTTTACTTATTTTAAATTTATTTATAGTTAAAAAACTTGTATATACTTAGTCTCTTTACTTAATATTTATTTAATTTAGTGTCATTGACAATGTTTAGATCACTTGTAATAATATGACCAAAATCACGGCTAATAAAAATTTTTAATTCATTATTATGACAAATACATTTAGAAAGTTTTCTAGATGACGAGATATTTTCTATGCAAAATTGATTATAGTTAAAACTTTACGTCCAAAAGGAAAATCATAAGAAAAAGTAAATTTGAATAGAACATCTCCTATAGGAAAAATATTATACAAATCATTAACAAAACTATTTAATTTAATATTATCAAAATCTTTTTGCATAGCTGGCCATCTTCTTCCGGATGAAGACGTGGTCCCTATGCCTTCTTCTTTTCATTAGTTTCGTTTATTTTAGTGTTTTTCCAATTTCATATTTTTCATGTTTTATCGTATATATATATATATATATATATATATATATATATATATATATATATATATATATATATATATATATATATATATATATATATATATATATATATATATGTGTGTGTGTGTGTGTGTGTGTGTATCGACTGATTATTGTGTGTGTGTGTGTATATATATATATATGTGTGCGTGTGTGTGTATCGACATCGACTGATTATTCAAGTAACAATTATAACAATTTCAATCAAATGAATTTTCTCTACATAATAAAGTTTTACTATTTAATTTTTAAAGAATATTTAACATTTTATATTAAATAATTGTATTGTATTCCTTTGCTTTTCTTTGCAAAATTATATCTCTAACTTTCAGATAATTTAAGCAATATTCACATATAAGTTTTAATGTGTTGATCTTTATAATAAGATAATACGATTTAGTCAATTATTTATCAAATAAGAGTGTTTCTAATGAAACTGAAACACTTTTAATACCAGTATCTTATAGGAAACTGTGTCAATACTTTTAAAACACATTTTACGTAACATTAGTACTGGAATTTTGTTTATATGAAGTAAATAGTTATCATGTTTAAACTGTGTTAAGATATGAATAAAAGAAACAAAATAAACAAAAATTAGACTGTGATAATTTCTTTTGCTATAGTTTCCTTCATAAATTTTTGACAGGTGTAACTTGTAACATTCTGCTACACTGCTGAAGAGAAAGTAACAAATTAAGTAATAACAAACAAATAATATATAATTGGGGAAATTAATAGATATAAAAATTCACTTCATACATAGCAAACTATATTCATTTAAAAAAAAAAAGTTATAGCGTTTTAGGTAATACCTCAAACCATATTTTAACTCAATTTTTATCACGTTATATACGTGTAAAATAAAAGAATAAAAATATAATGCAACTCATATTAAATATTTATCACTGTACTATAAATAAAACATGCTTTCTATGAAATATTAATTTTAAAAGGCATTCCTTTTTCAAATGATCAAAGGTATATTTAAAGAATTATTTTCTTTTATTTATTGTCGTGGGAGATATTTTCCACATAATAAATTAAAAATGTGTTCCTTTTCAAATGATCAAAGATGTAATCTACGAAATAAAATACAGAAAAGAGATAAGTTTCTGATAAAATTTGCAATATAGAAATTTTGCAATGAATTTCAGTAAATTTAATATTCTTTTCCTTAGAATAGAGAGTTTTCTGTGAAATAAATTTCCTAACTTCAATTAGTCTACAGACTTGATGGATTTTGCTATCGTGAGAGAGAGAGAGAAAAACGAGTATATTATAAGAAGAAAATACATTCTTTGTAGCATGCGTAACACTCATTTGTAGAATGAGTTAAAGTAAAAAAAAATCTTCCGCTTATTTAACTCTTTTTATGTTTGTATATTTTAATAACTTATGTATACGCTTTGTATATTTAAATTTAAAGCATTATAATTATTTTATAAATTAAAATGATTTTATTTAAACATACTTATGGTGTTGTATATTACCCAATATTAATCATTAAAGTTATTTTACAAGCACAAAAGAAGAATTTTGATAAGAAAGGTATCGCTTATATTTGATATTCCGTTTAATTTAAAATGAATTAATACACTGCCTTGTCAGTCAATTCTGAATAATGATTGATTTTCCATATTCGATTGATATCCCTATGATTTCAGACTTAAATTTAGCAATAATTTTATCTCACAATTATTTATTGTCAATTAAATTATATTATTGTGATTAAGGACCCACCCCCATTAAACGTATCCCTTGAATTTTATACAATCATAATTTAAAATATAAAAAATGAGTTTTCATAACTCTTCTGTAACTTACACATAACACTTTTTACTACGTTAAAATAGTGGTTAATATTGTGAAGCTTTAATTGTCGTTATGATCATTAAACTTATCATTCATATCTTTTTTTTTTTCGTAGTTGTCATTACAGCTAACTTTTACACTCAGTACTAAATGCTGCATTAACAGAAAGTAACTAGATCTATAACTTGTGTGTGTGATAAGAAAACTAGGTTACATTATTTCCTCATTTTAGATAAAAACAATGCCTTATATAAAAAAGGGTAATGGTAATGAGTAAAGTTAAAATAAAGTCATATAAATAAAGGATTATTTAAAGTCAATTGTGAGTAATAACTAAATGAAATTTTTGTAGTCTCACCTTTCAAATTTAATAGCTATATTTTTAAATAAATTAATTTTACTCTTTTGATGATCCAGCTTTAAAATGTGATTAAGTCTTAAAACTATCATGGATACTGAAAGTAAAAAAAATTAATTAAAGCTGTTGTAAATTGTTATTCTAATAACAGTTAATAGCATTTGTCCTAATGGTATTTATTATTAAATGTTATGTATTGTCAATATTTTACAATAATATTATTGTGATAGTTAAATGTTTTAAATTTAATTTTTAAAGTTATAAAATTCATTTAAAGTAGTTCAAAATAATATAGTTAAAGATATTTTATATTTATGTGAAATAAATGTTAGAATTTCAAATATCTCATTTTTTTTTATCATTTAACTGATTTTATTAAAACCATGGTTCAAAAGATGTTAGATATAAACAATTCGCATTTTTTTCCTTGAATAAATTAATGCAATTTACAATTTCCCTTTGAGTGAGTATATAAGCAATATCGAGGTATACAGACAAATTTGATTTATTGAAATACAGTTTCACTTCTCCATTTTCGATCGGAAAGTTTCACCTGTGAATTTGTAAAATTTGTGTTTCGTTCTGTAGTTTTTATACGGTTAACGATTAATTTATTTAAGACATTATGTATCTCATTATCACTTATCTCGTGATGTTGAACCTCAATCTTTAAGATTTTATTTTGATCCTTCAGAGGGAATGCCAAGAGTCATCTTCCACTTTGATTTGAATTCCACTGCAAACAAGTAAACTCGCATCGAAAATCATCTTAGAAAATTAGCACTGGAAATTATTAATTTTATCCCCTGCGATTCAATGCAAATGTATACCGATGGTAGTTGTACAAAAGACCGTACTGGGAGCGGAGTTTGTATTAGAACCCATTAGTCTGAAATTATGCTAACGCAACGTAACCCTGACACTTGTTCTGTCTTCAGATGTTAGTTGATAGTAATTAAGGAGGGGCTTACGGCTATTATTTTCAGCAACTGTGATTTTGGAGAACTATGGATTTTTTCGGGGCAGCTGCAATGCTTTACAACATCTCCGTAATAGGTCCTCTATAAGCGATGAAACAAGTGTATCTATTCTGCTCAAATTGAGTCTCTCAAGACAATGATCTACAAGTTCAATGGATTCTATCCCATGTAAATATTAGTGGCAATAAAGCTACAAATAGACTGGCCAAAGAGAGCAGTGAGGAAGATCCGCCCACTGGTTCATAACTTACATACTAGGAACTTGACTCTAATGAATAATCTAGACTAAATTCAACCTGTCAAATTCCATCCACGTATTAATGCTACTCTGGAACATCTCCTGGAACTTTTCTGGAAATAAAATGTGACCAGAAATCACAGACTGCCTTGGCCAGATTCTCAAGTGGACGCCTAAAATGATTACCGTTTTAACGTGGTACAAGAAATTATCCCACTTGTAAGAAATGCTAAGACCATCCAGCCTTGCTGAAAAACAATCTGGATTGCATCGTACTTTCCCTGGGAGGATTTATCCCCATATCCATTGCTAGTCATCGACTCTTTCTGACTGTCAACAATTTGTTGGACTTGATCTGACAAATTTTAGATCTTTAAAGAGGATGAGCCACAACAACAATTATATTCACTAATGTAAGGTGCCTGACAAGTTACGACATTTTGAATTTGATATATTCTTTTATTTTAATCACGTTTAAAAACACTTGACTAATAATGGCACAAAATGCTTTTAAGCATTTTTTGTCCTTTTAATAAATTTATTTAAAGGAGAAATAATGTGAATGAAATAAAACTTTAATATATTTACAAATGAAAAAATCTCTATAATTCTTCTTCATTTGCTTAAAAACACATCAAACCAAATTACTCTCAGCTTTGATCAAATTATTTTGTGTAAATCTTTTAAATAAAAGGATATAAGTTAATGCACTTATTAAATGTGCTAACAGAATTTCGCAATAAGAGAAACACACTTAAAATGAAATGACAAGTTAAGAAAGTTTCTTTTTTGACGTGACTAAAGTCACAATTCAGGATTTTTTTATAATTTTTTGTCTTGAAAACCACCTGTCCACAAATGAAATATTAAAAAAGTATCCCTTTTCAAATGGTTAGACTTAAGTGACAAATAAAAATATCGAAAAAATAATTTCTTAATAATTTTGCAACTTAGATATTCTGCAATGAATTCCAGAAAATTTAATATTCTTTCTCTTAGCATAGTTTCTTACGAAGTAAGCTGTCTAACTTTACTTAGTCTACTGACTTTATGATCTTAGTGGTTGTGTGCGAATATTTATCTAACTTTTTACAAAGTAACTATTTCTAAAAGTTATTTTGTGGGTGTTAGATTTTTCCGTTCTTTTAGGTTTAGACATTTTGTAAATGCCACTACGCTCTATTTGGTTTATTTTACGAATCTGAGCAACCGGCTGAGAGAAATAATGTAGCAACCGGAGAATTTACTTAGTAGTCATAAATAGAGGAAATTAAAGTGTGGAAAAGTAGTCTCTAGTTTTTTCTCTCCATTCTGGATTTAAAGAACGAGAAGTTTAATCTTAAAGATTAAAGTGAATACATAGTAAGTTACGTTTATTTACTTTAAAGTGAGTTTAAAAATACAAAAGCAAGTCTTAAAAAATTTGTTTTTCTAACTCATTCAACGTTTTAAGTTTAAAATTAATCAAATTTAGCTTTCTTGTTATTATTTATAGCTTATTATACTAATGGTTATCGAAATAACGGAAGAGTCTGGAAATAAAATTGACATTCCTAGTCATTTCTTCGTGAGTATTAAAATTTAGTTCTAGTCACCAGTGGTTTAATATAAAAAATGTATATCTCATGGAAATCTTAATTTAGGTATATTTTAGATTTTTTTCAAAAGCGTAATGTGTCAAACTTAACAGATTTTCTAAGAGTCAAGTTATATGAACACATATCTAGACCATCTATATTAGAATATCAGATTTTAGATGTTTCTGGAATTACAGTATCTAAATTAAGGCCTATTACGAGACAAATATAACTTTGCAAAGCAAATCAGTGGTTAGAAGTAGAAAGCTCATTGAAATATATCGATGGGCATGAAAGTGAATTGTACTATCTAAACTGAAAAAACTGCATCCAGGAAAATCGCTGAGATCAATCAGCATCTGGATTCTCCAATTTCATAATTACACTTAGAAGATGCTTCCATTAAAAAAAAATTTACGGCAGAGTAGCAACTGTTAAGTCAGCTGCCAAACATGTTAATATCGAACTTTGCTTATGGTGGTGTCCGAACTAGTATAACTTTTCAATTATATTTTTAAAAAAAATCATACTTTACACATTATTCCTTAACAGGATGGTTTATCTAGAGGATAAGCACATGATCGTGATTATCTACTTCCATCAGTATATCATGCAGGATAATCTGTCATGTATGATGAGAAATTTCATGATTTTCTGCTGACACAATCGTAACCATGAAAGGAAAAATCACAGGAAAAGAGTACACAGAAGTTTTAGATGACTACATCCGCCCTATGAAGTAAACTTAGTTTACTGCAGGAAGTAAAATTTCCCAGGATGTTTAATTTCCAAATATGGTTTGACGAACACGAGTATAAAGCAATATATCTAAATTGGTCCGCATAGTCCTATAAATCAATATAATAGAATAGTCACGACCCATTTTATATAGTGTTAAATTAAAAATCTATCATTTTCATTCGAATTTCTTCCATAAATTTTACAGTATATACATAAAGAAAGAAAAATATTCATCTAAACACCAATGAACACATATTATTTGATTCTCAGACAAATCCAAACTGTCTTAATTTTTTTAAATGCTATATTAACATTAATACGTAAAAAATTCCTTATTAATCTAGAGTAGTTTTATTACTTTGAAAATAACCTATACAAATTTGCGCAATTACTTTAATCTTAAAAGTGAAATCTGAAGCATTTTAAGTAAGCTGGAGAAAAGAAATAATGCAATAACTATAAGAATAAAAAATTGACAAGTTCACAAATAAACTATGTTATTTTGTGTCTTGAATAGAATTATAATTTAGATCTCATACATATAAATTACCATTGTTTAAATATTTAAAATTTCCTTTAATTAAAAAATGACAGTTATTTATTGTTAACTGGCAACTTAATTTATGTTCGTAAAAACAAATAACGATGACTACTGAAATAACAATGTCTTTCCCAATTACTCCATCAGCAGAAAGACATTCAAGAGCTAGAAATCCTTAATTACCCAATGAAACTCTAGTGATATGCGTTACGTATAATTCAAGAAACTTGAAAATTATGTAAGCTAATTACCAAATAAATGACCTAATTTCTAATCACAAATTAACTCTAAGTATCATAGTAATTATTGAAAATTGCAGATTTTGGAATTAATACTCCCAGTTTAATAATTATTGATATATTTTGGTATAATGCATAATTTGAACAATGCTTTTGATTAATTTTAAAATGTTGGAGGACACATTTTTTTCAATAATAAGATAAATAAAACATCCACTGTACAAACAAGGCAAAGCTTATTACAAATCTAATTTTGCACTATTGTGAGGAGATTTATTTTATATTCTATTAGCAAATAGGGCATG
This sequence comes from Latrodectus elegans, assembly GCA_030067965.1. NCBI lineage: Eukaryota > Metazoa > Arthropoda > Arachnida > Araneae > Theridiidae > Latrodectus > Latrodectus elegans. The sequence goes on from CM057817.1 coordinate 45,998,441, forward strand.
ATAATCTTCTGTAAGAGGTAGAAAGAAGCTTCTTTGGGATTATAATTTCGGGTGAAGTGTTTATTGCTTGGCAAATGTTAAGAAATTATTTCACTTTTACTCTACCAAATAATGGGCATCCACAATTTGAAGAGTTTAATAAACACCTTGCAGTATTTTTTCCAAAAATTACAACAGATTATGACAAACATAAACAAAAGGGAGAAAATGTATGTGAGCGAAATTGTTAACCGTTATTATGTATTAGTAAGGTTTGATTCTATTGAAAACAGAAATAGATTAATTTTTTGCATGAAAAATAACCTTTTATATAAAAATGTAATTCTTACACATGATGAACACGCTGAATCACTCAATTAGCTTTTATCATTTACCTCTCAAGGTTATTTCAAACTCATACAAAATATGCCTTAAGATGTCCACATTTTTTTTAAAAAAATAATAAAATAAAAAACGTACGTCTAATAGACTCCATGAATGTTTTATAAGGATAAATTCAGTTAAAATGCTGGTTTTTCATGAAATCGATAGCTTTACTTCTTGCATTGATCTTTTGTTTTACTTTAAACAAACATGGTCTTCTCTGAACAGAAAATCTTACCGCAGAAAACAGACACGGGAACTAAAAGAATCCATATCTTTAACATGAGATATTCTTGCCTGATCTTATACATTATTTACTCAACGATTTTATGGAATTTATGTTGTTCTACAAGGTGAAATATAATTTTATTGTTAAATAATATGTTTTGTACTGCGTGACATTCAGTCAGGAGAAATAATATTTATGCTTGAAGTAAGAAGTTTTATATTGAGATATACCAATAATAAATTAAAGCGGATGCAAGTATAAAACTTCAGATAAAAAATTAATAAGGTTTAAGCCAAAGTTTTGATAGTTTCTAACATGGAATCATATTATTGCTAAGCAATAGCTCATAAACTGTCAAAATTGAGATACTACGCTTCTAGTTTTAAAATCATTATTTAATCAAGATATAAATTATTTGTTACTATTATTTTGTGTCATTTAAGAAGTGCTTTGCCAACTTCGATACTGAAATGGCACAATTCTATGGTAAATTTGCATTTCAGAAAGATAATTCTCAAAATAAATGTTATACTTGTATTAAACAACGATGCTAGTTTATTTTCGTGTAAATACATTCAACCGCGTAAATAAAGCAGCTTCTTTGCCTTTTATTGAGAGGATCATTCAAATCTAAATGTATCTTCTGCATTAATTTATTCTAATACAACGCAATTGTTGAAAGGTGGTTTTGCCTAAATCCCACACAAATTTTGTGCACAAGCAGTTTGCATTTAAAAAAGTAATTATACTGTTATCCCAGACTAGTTAACTAATTGATCAGATTGTCTAAAAATAACACCGTATGAAAGAAAATCATGAGGTACTGTGAAATTTGTTAAATATGAAGACTTTATTATCATTGACAAGATTTAATTGAGTGTCAAAAAGTAAAGACTGAAATGAAATTGTGAGCCAGGCAAATTAATAACTTACCATCAATATCTAATGAGATCACCACAATGCTTTACTATTTGGGATCAATGTTGAAATCTTAACAACAAATTTTGTGGCAATTTATCAGAAGCTTTTACATTTATAATAAGCACTACTATTTCTCAACCGTGAGTTGAACTTAAATTCATGATATAGAAGACGCAGCACTTCTACAGTTGGGTGCAGAGACCATGGTGAACTGGTTGATAAGTATCTCATGGTCTTAAGATGGGGAACTTGAATCCCGACTAAGCAGAGCAACCATCAAATACACTAAAGGTGGCTGTAGAAAGTCATGGTCGCCATGTCCTTCATGTGAAATGACACCTCTAGAGGATGGCAGGTCAAACATTTGGAGATCTTCAACGTGCTTCAACATCTTGCTTCTAACTGGTAGCGACCAGCTCCAGGTATGGTACAGGAAAGTTTGCCGATACACATATTTTGGTGGCTAAACAATATAATGATGAAGCAGAATTGATTAATTGATGATAGTTTCTGTGCATGCATTAGTTTTTGATACTATTCAATGTTTTATTTTCTTCAGTTGTTTAACTTCGTTTGCTAGTTAAACAAAGTTATAAGAGTTAAGTAAAAATACACACTTTTACAAATTAAATAATTTTATAAATGACGAATTCCTTATTTATTTATTGTGTGCGGGAACAAAAAATTATTTTTGACACATGAACACAATTATGAATTAGCATGATTATATATTAATTAATTCTACAGGGGAAAATAAAATTCATTTATATGTAATTATACTGTGTGTGTGTGTGTCACAATAGTATAATTTATTATTCTACATTTCTAGTTTAAAAGACATATAATTTTAGAAAAAAAATTTCATACTATACAGATGTACATATGATTTTATGCATTGATATGATAAGTTTAAGGCATATTTTGAAATAAATGTCATGACTAATTATTTACTTTCAAACTTTGACTTGAACAAAAATATGATTAGAATTCGCTGTCTAAAATAATAAATAATTTTCAAAAAAATAAATAAATAAAAAATAAATTTATAAAGTTTAGTTTTCAACAAAGATGAAAAACAACTTTCCAAAGCATTATATTTCCTTTTTTAAATACCCTTTTTCTAAAAGGAAACCCTAATTACATAAAAATATACGAATTTGTATTTCCATTCCATACACTTAGTAAGAAAAAGGAAAAAAATCAAATGAAGAGATCAAGTTTTAATTGTACAAGTAAGAATAAAAGTTAAAAAATGCTTTCTCTCATTACCGAAATTGAAATGAAATTAAAGACAATCCTGAATTTTTTATAAAAGACAATTAAATTAATCTATGTTTATTATTTTTAGTTAATTAAATTTATTGCTTTTGGAAAAATAATTTGATGATTGGCCGCAATAAAAAACTATCTTAAGTGCTCTGGGAATAGAGGCGAAAAAAAAGAACATTAAATCAGATTAAGAAAAATATTCTCAATAATACATTTTACTACCGAAACAATAAAATTTTATGGATGCACACTGTAATTCAAAAATATATCGCTCCAAAGTCAAATTTTAATCGAGATCATAATAATTTGATTTTAACATTTACATTTTTCTTAATTACCACTGTCAGCGTTTTAAAGGATTTATGTGGATTAAAGGAAAAATTATTTAGTTGATTGATTTTTATCCAGGTAATTGAACAAAATAATTTAAAATTATTTATATTTAAATAAGCAAAACAAAGTGTTTGTAAGAAAATTTTAAAAACCGTAATTTTTAAGTATGAAATTTTGAAAACAGGGGAAAATATAGTTGTACAAAGTAAGTTTAAAACAATATATTTTAAGTTTCGTAATAAAAAAAAATAAAAAAAGCAATATTTTGAAAGAAAATTTATAAACTTACGTCAAACTTTTAAATTAATATGTCTTATGAATAAATTTTAAAGCATTTAAAGATTAATAATTTACCATTAATTTAAAAACGGCTCTTTACAGAACGTAAGCTGATGAGAAAAATTTCGTAAAAATTTACCTTAAAATTATACAAAATGCTTTTAAAAGTACTTTTTGTAAACAATGCATCCGTGATTTTGTATATATGTTGCTTGAAAAATGAAACCAATCACCAATATTACAAATATATTTATTGTATATGTGTTTGCTGCGCAAAAATAAAAAAAACATATAGTAACATTCTAATTTAGACAATTTAAAATAGCAGTCATTAACATAAACATAGCAGTTGTTAAAATCTCAAATAAATTCAAAAGTTTCAACCACTTTAAGCTCTAATTAACAATCTAACTAAATTGTATATTTTCCACACACTGGGAAATGCATGGATTATATCTACGCATTTCTATTCTCCATTTTATGTAAGAAGTACAATTTAATTTATGGCTTTGAAAATTAAAAAAAAATAATAAATAAAAAATTTTCAATCGCATATGAATTGCAAACTGTCTTCCATATTATTCTGGTTTCCTTGTAACATTGGAAAATAAATACATACATACATACATATATATATATATATATATATATATATATATATATATATATATATATATATATATATATATATATATATATATATATAACTCTCCTTAGTAATAGTTTAAAAAATATTGCTGTATAGTTAATTAATCTGAAGGAATATCGAAGAAAACGGAGAAATTTCCATCTGTTTAAAATACGACCAAGTAGTTTTTCATTCTTATTATAAATATCTTAACAATTTACAATGCATTCTCATCAAGATTATTTTTTTCATGATAATAGTAAAAATAGTTTTCTTTCATTTTCTTTCAAGAGTTAAGCACGAAACAGTGCAACAAAGAAATGAAAAAAGTTGAAGGAAAAGTTAATCAATTTCTTGGAGAAGGGTATATTGATGTTAATGAAAAGTAGCTATACCAAGAAATTTATTTGGTTAATTATTACAATAAAGCTAATATTTTATTGGCAATAAAATTGATTCAGTAATTTAGGAATAGTAGGAAAAGCAAAATGAAATTCCTTTCACAATTTCAACTGAATTATTTTAATAGACTGGAGATTGCTTTTAATATATACATATACAACTTTATTAATATAATTTATATTCTTACTAAGCATTTACTTAATATACCACGCATTTATTTAATAAACCTATAATTCAAAATGTCAGAAAATAAGTTGTTCAATAATTCTAATACTTTCATGTCTATATATATATATATATATATATATATATATATATATATATATATATATATATATATATATATATATATATATATATATATATATATATATATATATATATATATATATATATATGCATACATATGCGTGTACTGGCGTCCTTAAAATTTATACGTCAAATCTCACCGGAATTGCATTTGAACATTGTTATCTCATGAAACTTTGCAATGATGCTTCATGTAAAAAGAAAAAGACATTTTACTTACTCGCTTCTGACATTAGCTCAAGTGAAACTGTAGCTTCCCTGGATTGGGTACCTCCTGCCTGAGTGCTGCTGCTCACGGCATTAAAAATTCACTTCTCCCGCCGGCCTATTATCACTAACATCCGATTAAGCAGAAATATTACTCGCGGAGTCTTGAATCTTACAATCCTGTTACTAACTGCGAAATATGTAATGAGTTTGTTTGCAAAACAACAAATGTCTGCACGAAAGAAACAGACTACATTTACAAGCATGAGTTGTCATCTCGGAGACCACTCCTTGGTTTACCCTAAAAGCTATATGAAAAGCAGCAACATCTTCAATATTGTGATCAATAACGAACCTGTAAGCAAAAGCGGTATGATATTACATACAAAAACTACTGCTTACAAATAAAAGATATTGTTTACCAAATCTCTCCTTATTGTTTACAAATACTCTATTTACATCATCATGATGGCTGTATCCTTATTTGGCATCATTGTGAGAATGAATATTTGTAGAGTGTATTTGATATTGTCACAGTGGCCCATTAGCTAGAATGTTGGTATTATGTGTAATTGGAAACATGTCTCAAAAAATAACATTCACACAGACAGCATTTTTAAACAGTGACACTTACATTTCTGTTGTATTAAGGCCAATAGATTCACTTCTTATTCGAATTCATTGAAACGCTAAGCTTGAACAGGAGGATGCGCAACTACATGTTGGTAACATTATACAAACCTTCCTTTATATAAAAATTATTCGATCGTTGCCCTGATTCACCACGTGTTCTTCAGATCTTTCTCCAACAGAAAATATTCAGTCAGTGATAATCGAGCCACTAGCTCGTCACATTAAGCCAGTCACTACGGTTGATGAAGTGTGGCATTTAATTGAAGCTGTTTGGGCAGTTGTACTGATGCATTTCACCCAATAATGGTTTGACTCAATGCCTGGTGTTTAAATATTATCCTTGTTGCCAAATGTGATAACAATATCAATAAACAATTTCTAAATTCTCTGCTAAATAATTGTTAATAAATAAAATAACTTAAAATAATTATGAATTCTACGATATCTGGAACGTTTACGATACAAAATTATCTCTATCTCAAGCATTCAATTTTTTTTTTTTGAAACTTCCAATTTTTTTTATTTTTAAGTTGTTGTTTAATTGCGTTATTCTTTTCAAAAGCTGGGATAAAATCAGTAGAAATCATTCGATATGAAGGAAACTGGATAAACATAAAATTGAAAAAAATGCTACTTTGCTTAAGCTTACTTTTGCTCCCATAAATTCCTTCCGAGAAATTCTTCAGTGCTCAAAGAGTAAAGTATAAATATATTCTGAGAATTGAAAAAGAAAACTCACACTTTATTTTCCTTTCTAAGAAATTTGCTGTTTGATAAATTTTGAGATTTAAAACAATATGATCTGTTTCTTGGAAAAAAAACTAACATACAGAAACTTATTCAATAAGAAAGATTCAGGATAGTTTACTTTGAGAAACAGTTATGTAATGAAGTTATAACCCAAGATATAGCCAGTTCCACGGCGAAATTCATATACATATATAATATGTTTTAGAACTAAAATATTGCAATTGTTTTCTGCAATTTCTTTTCACACTTAAATTTCAATCCCTTTATCCACATACCACTCATGACAAAATTGGTTGAGATCACTGTTAAAAGTTGTGAATCTTTCTTACTTTGCGGTGTATTCTTTTTAAGAGAATAAAAAATAGACATATGTAGAAAGTTTTCTGGATGTTCAGCAATACACATTTCATATTTCTTTGTGTGAGTTGAAGATATTTACACTGTTTTCCGTTTGCGTGCATCTGAAAATCAAATCAAATCACAAGCATCACTCTGAAACAAAATTCATATGAAGTATTCAAATAAAATCATACATTTCAATCGCTAGTGATTTTGCAATGATTGACAGAAATAGGATAGTATTTTCATTTTGTTTTCTTTCACTTAATTTTCAACTTTATTTAATTTCAGTTAATGTCATATAAATTGTGTACATGCTCACTGACTACTCATGATATTTTACGCATTTTTTTAAACGTTTCTTAGAATTACATAAATAGATTTTTATCATTTTGTGGAAAATTAAAGTATGTGACAAACGAACAAAAGATTAATATATATATATATATATATATATATATATATATAAAGTTGAACTGGTTGACAATTTTATGTATCTAGTATATTAATTGATTCTCTTAATGATATAAGTTTTGAAGTAAAGAGAAGAATTCTTTCTGTTCATCACAGCTTATATGGATTCTAAACTTTCTTAAAATCAAAACTGATGAAAAATTCTACAAAAATTGCGCTATACAATCCATCATAAAGCTTGTTCTCACTTATAGATGCGAAACCTAAGCTCTAGCAAAGACTCAGTCAAATCAAATTGTAATATTTGAACAAACATTCCTAATAAAGATTTTTGGTGCTATAAATATGAATGGAGTTTGGAAGCACCGATACAATTTCAAGCTCTAGAGTTTTTTTTTAAAGAAGCTGATATCGTCAATTATATTGAAATATGCCGTTTGAGATTTGCGGGCCATATCCGTCGAATGGACCTCTCGTCATTGACTTCTTAGTTATAAACCCATTACAAACAGATCTAGGGTTCGGCCCAAACTTAGAGGGACCTATTGTGTAGCGGAGGACTTTAAAGGGCTGAAAGTGACAAATTGGAGAATTGCCATGTGTGTGTGTGTGTGCATGCATGCATATACGCATATACATATGTATATCCTAAGTTGGGAAATATCTGATACTTAAAATATTGCATGTATTCTTTCAAAATATAGTTTCTGATATTTTGGTCTTCATTTATTTTTAAACTATAACTTTATTATTTATAATTTTATAAAAAAAATATTGTGATATTTATCATAAAATATTTTGTGTTAATGTGACAAGGAGATGATAAACGATGGATAAAACGAAGTGCTAAAAATTTTAAATGTCATTATTTTGGAGATCAAATAGCGCTTTTAAGAGGCGAAGTAAATTTTAATTAGAGAGAATAATTACCTTTGAAAATTTTAATTTTTGCAGTGGTTTCCAATTATTATTATTTTTTTGGATATGAGAGTCTTTTTATATAACATATATTCTTTAAAGTTAAAGATAATTTAAGTAATGCACTACTCTTCCGGTTGTAGGAAAAATGAGCTTTATTCTACTTTATTAAAATTGACTTCAAATAACAGCTTGACACCAAATGTCTGATTTCATTGACGAATGATAGTCTATATTGAAGAATACAGTTATCAATTTCATATGAACTAATCATTATGTGTGATGCGCACTAGCATTACGTAGATTTGTAATGATCAAATGGTCAGTCAATCCTCTTCCGTAAATTGATTCCATACTTGGCTAAATATTTTTTGAATATCTACAAAAACATGAATTGTTTCTTAGAAAAATTAGAAAAGTAGATCACAAACTCTACAAGCAACAATTCAGTAGTGGAACTCAGAAACGAACTCCAAAGAAACACACAAAATATAGTAAAATAATTATAATGCTATTTATTTTTTCTATGACATTTATACACAGTTTACATAAGAAAATGTAGTCATCCTTGAGGACCACACTAGTCAAGGATTACAATCATTTCCAAACTGCATGATATGATTGATGTAAGATTCCTATTTTTTAGGCTTTCCACACTTGGTGTTATATTTCCTACCACAGAAATGTATATGTTTCGGTAAAAGAGATTAATAAATGATTATGTATAATAGTCGGTAGTTAAACATTATTCCGCACTAAACTCAGTAACTTTGATAAATTATTGTAAACTTATCACATTTTTCGGTAAATATGTGTAATCCCCAATTCATAATGGGGAATGTGATAAATTACGATTATTTTCTAAAAAAAAAAAGTAGTATTTGAATTCGGAAAACAAATTTTTTCAAACAATATTAAACATTTCGTTCTTAATAATTTCAAAAACATTATGATTATTTAAAATAAATCTAGCAACATTCTTTCACTTTAAAAGTTTAAATGACAGAGGCTCTTTTGTAGGCATTACAGCAAATATTTTAAGAGATGTATTAGATAATAGCATAAGCTATATATCTGGTGTATAAAAAATATTGTAAAATACAAAATAATCAAAAGAACTAAAAATAAAATCAAAAAAAAAAAGCCTAGATTCTTGTTTCGGTTAATACTTTATTTTATCTAAATAAAATATAATTTTTAATTAAACTTTAAAAAGTACTTATCGATAATTTTTATTATTTTTTTTTCAATTAAAGGACTAGGAAAAAGAATACATACATTATGCGAAACACTTCCATGTCAAAACAAACTAAACTTAAAATGTATTTATTTATGCTTACTTGTAAGTTCACTTATGAAGATACATTAGATTGTTATGACACTATTATATAACATGTTTTTTAGATTTGCTTTCTATCGTGCAAATACATCCTTAATTTCACTGACTTTCAGAAAGATTATTTTCTTACACAATCTCAAAGTTATATTGATTGATCTGGAAAATCTCCAAGCAGAATGAATTCTTCTTTACAAATTTAAGAATTGATTTCTCTCATACAGCAATAAAAAATATCAATGTATTTATCATAAAAAATGAATATTCGTATTGAATCGCTAATCATTTCGTGGATCACTTTTTGTTCAGTTTATATCTGTTGCTTAGAGGTTCATTGTATCATCAGGAAAATTACTGTGTACCAGAAGAAATTTAAAATTTGAAACTTTCAAACACATAAACACATTTTTGTCTGTGAGTCATAGCTTTCTTTATAAATATTTCCTTATATATATATATATATATATATATATACACTACTGGCCATTAAAATTGCTACACCAAGAAGGCAACATGCTACAGACGTGAAATTTATACAAAAGGAAGACGGTGCTGTGATATGCAAATGATTAGCTTTTCAGCGCATTCAGACAAAGCAGGCGCCAGTAGCGACACCTACATTATGTTTAAATGAGGAAATTGTTCAGCAGGTTCCTCATACACAAATTGCATTTGAACGTTGTTGCCTGGTGAAAAGTTGTCGTAAGAAGGAGAAATGCGTACCAGCACGTTTCTGACTTTGATAAAGGTTGAATTGTAGTGTACCTGGATTGCGGTTTATCTTATCGCAGTATTTCTGCTCGCGTCGGTCGACTGTTAGATATCAAATACGATTTCAATATTTTGAGAAAAAATAAACAGAAATTGCACTATTTTTATATAAGCATTTTCATGTAACATAAATTTTTTTATCCTATTTTTATATAACATAAATTAGACTAATTTTATTGAAATCTATAAAATTTAGCACTTTGAAAATCTTAAATTTTTTTCAAAGTGCTAAATTTTAAATTTAATTAAGTTGTATCGCTGTTTTCTTAGTCGGTGAGAATATTTAAATTTTTAAACGCTGAACATATGCATCTTATGTTATATCTTTTAAATAAAAGATTTGATTACTATGTATGAATTTAGGTCAGTAATCCATGTACTTCATAAATTAGGAGACTATTTTGTTTGAAGTAAATAATATAGTGTGTTTGATTATTTAAATGTTAGCAGAATATGGAATCAATGGGTTCAGGACGGTAATACGGAATGCCATGCGGGATCTCAACGGCCACCTATCAATAGCAGCCGAGAAGACAGACATATTATCCGCATTGCGGTAATAGTCCGTGCAACCACGTCACGAGCCGTGAGTCAAGAAACGGGGTCGTTTGGAAGACAACAAGTGTCTGCACGAACAGTTCGACGACGTTTGCAATAGCATGGACTCTCAGCTCGGAGATCATGACTGCGGCTTCCCTTGACGCTGCGTCATAGATAAGAGCGCCTTCAATGGTGGGATCAACGACGAACCTGGTCACACGAATGGCAAGACGTCATCTTTTCAGATGAATCCATGTTCTGTGTACAGAATCATGATGGTCGCATCCGTGTTTGGCAGCATCGTGGTGAACGCACACTGGCAGCGTGCATTCATCATCGTCATACTGGCCCATCACCTGGCGTGATGGTATGGGGTGCTATTGGATATACGTCTCGGTCACCTCTTGTTCGCATTGACGGTGCTTTGAACAGTGCACGTTACGTTTCTGTTGTGTTACGACCTGTGGCTCTGCCCTTTATTCGAGCACTGCGAAACCCTGCGTTTCAACAGGATAATGCCCGACCGCATGCTGCCGGTATTGTACGAACCTTCTTTGATACGGAACATGTTCGGCTGTTGCACTAGCCAGCACGTTCTCTAGATCTTTCACCAATCGAAAACGTCTGGTCAATGTTTGCCGAGCGACTGGCTCGTCACCAAACGCCAGTCACTACGGTTGATGAAATGTGGCATCGTGTTGAAGCGGCATGGGCATCTGTACCTGTACATGCAATCCAATCTCTGTTTGACTCAATGCCCAGGCGTATAACTGCTGTTATTACTGCCAGAGGTGGTTGTTCTGGGTACTAACTTCTCACGATCTATCCAGACAAATTTTTTGAAAATTTAATCACTTGTTATTTGTAGTATAATATATTTGTCCAATAAATATCATTTTGTTATCTGCATTTCTTCCTGGTGTATCAATTTTAATGGCAATTAGTATATATATATATATATATATATATATATATATATATATATATATATATATATATATATATATATATATATATATATATATATATATATATATATATATATATATATATATATATATATAAGTGTTCAATGGCCATTGTAGAATTATCTGCCTCAGTGACATTTTTTTTTATCTCGTATTGTTTATGAGATATTTAGCCAATAACCAAATTAGTAGGAATAACTTTGTGTACAGGGATATTGAGAAAGTGCAAATATTATAAAGACTTTAATTTCAATTATTCGAAAAAATAAGACTATGTACAGTATAATTCTTTAATGTTAACATGCATTTATGTGCGCAAATGTGTCATAGTTCTTTATAATTTACTCATAATTTTTATTCAAGATTCTATTTGATTTCCCAGAAAAATATTAATCCTAGTTAAAATGTAATAAAATAATTTCATATTTTTAATATTATAATTAGAAATAGCAGTTGTTTATTAATTTTTAATATTCTTACAATTAAAAAATTGAAGGCTCTATTACGAATAGAAGAAATATTATAAATAATATTTCTTCTACAAATAAATAGAAACTCCTAGTTAAAAATGGATAAGAGAATTTTTCATTTTTAATATTATAATTATCAGGTTCTTTAATATAAATTTACTAATAAAGGAAGTCAGTTGTTTATATTAATTTTTAATATTTTTACAATGAAAAAATGGTACGCTCTATTATTTTTTATTAAAAAATAAACAAATCTCATGTGTTTTATCTTTATAGCTACAAAACAATATTTCTTTTATCATTAAATGGAAAAAGCTATAATTTTAAAATAATACTAAAAAGAAGCATTGAATTAAAATTTGTTACTAAATGATTCAACAAATTTTTAGTATTAGCAAAATATTAATTACAATACCCAAAGATTATTTTATCAAAATTTATTTAAAATTAAAGATAGACAGTAACTGAACAAAATATCCTTATTCGATTTCATTTTACAGAAATAAACTTGAAATATTATAAAAGCTAATATTTTTTTAAATGTTGCAGTCATTACAAAGCACATTTTTATTCTAATTAGAAAAAATTTGATTCAATTAGCGATAATCATGTGGATAGGTAATATTAGTAAAAAAATAACTAAACTATTAAATTACTTATTTTTAGAAAAGGCAATTTTCTTATTGAAACAAGATCAGGTGTCACGTGTAATTCAAAATTAAAAAAAAAAAAAAAAAAAAAAAAAACAGTGATATTTATATATTTTAACTCACTAACTTTTTTATTTAAAAAATAACAGTTAATATGCAATCATTAATTAATATAAAAATCTTATTAATAAATAACAACAACTTTACTATGAATATTTATAACACTGTATTCTAAATAAAATGTTGAACATATGTTTCATTCAATAATTATTGAATGAAACATCACAATTTCACAAGTGATTTCTATGACAAACTGCTATTTCTTTACACCAAAATTAATCAAAGAAATTCTAATCGAAATTTCATATTAAAAATTACGAAGATTTTTTTCATGAAGAAAGAAAAGAAAATTTGTAAAATCTAAAAATAATTCACTGAATCTTTTTAAGATACTTAAATAGAAACGATCTTTTCATCTGTGAAAAGACTAGGAAAAGTTAAAGGTAATGTCAACTTGTTTTTCAAACTTACATAATAGAAAATATTTATCTTATCTATATTTCAAATCTAACTTAAAATAAACAATGCACTGTAAAAAAATATTTCTTAAAGAAAACTTCAACAAATATATTTATACTGTGTACATAGAATTTATTCAACAATTTATTCTTTTATTGCCTTTTAATGATTTTTACTATCTCTTAACTCAACAAGAATCTTTTAAATATTAAAAAAACAATTAGTTTTTCTTAAAGTTCAACTAAGAACGAACGAGTATATTTATTAATATGTATTTTTTCTCTTGTAAACCAGTACATTTTTTATTATTCTGAGTTATGATTATTTTCTTTTTTGACCCTTTCCAAAAGGGCAATACCAACATTTTTATTTGACATTATTAATGATTAAAGCAATATTTTAATTTTTTTGAATGTGTTAGTGACGTCATTTATTAATTAAAAGTTTTATATAAAAATATTGTTTTAAATTTAAAAAAAAACTATACATTTTTTTTACTGAAAGAAAAATGTAAGAATACATTTATTTGTAATCAATAAAATATATTATTAAAAGTGTCTAAAACTTGTAAATAAATAATAAAAACGAAGGTTACTTTAAAGGTAATATTTAATAAAACTAAGCACACTTATAGATAACTTAAGTAAGCGCAGATTATAAACCAGAGTATCAATAGTTAATCCTTCTTTCAATTAAATAAAACTCTAGGAATTTCTCTCTATTTCAATATCTATCACACCTAAGTAACTTTGCCTAATGAGATAAATATAAAGATATTTATTTCATCAGGCAAAGTAAACGATTTAAAGATGTAAATGTGATACACCAGTTTAACATATCAAGAAAACAATAATCCAATTAATTTAACGAATATAAATTTTTTATATATTTATTTAAAGCAAATAATTATATAAACTATTATAAATCCTATCATCTAACTAGAACTATGTATACAGACTGTTGATACATTTTATTATTATTTTCCCTTTCATAGTAAGCATTAGATGTACTCAAAACTGCACTATACCTGGAATTTAGTACTTCTGTCCTACCATCAGAAATTTGGAATTCTGTTAAGTATACGATTTATAATTATAATGTACTAAAGTTAAATGTTACAGTGTAGCAAGTTGAGGAAGTTTATTTTTCTAGATAAACTAGTATCCAAGGAATGATAGTTTTTTTAACGATAAAAAAAGAATAAATTGAAGCAGTGTGATCTGATTCTCAACTACAGAGCAAGAGTAATGAAAGACTAGTATAAATACAGAGGTACTAACAATACGAAGGGACTTGGAGGTATCCCAATTAGTCCTTGTGTTTTCAAAATGTGAGAATATCATGACCAATGAAGGATGAAAGAACTAACAAAAATCATGACTGTGCTTAGTTTTCTCTAAGACTTTTATGCTTGCAAAAACAATGACATTACCATACAAGATATTTTTGGTAGGTGCCATTGTGTGATGAATGCTCATAATTATCTAGATGTATCATCCAGTAAGACAGATATTTATTTTCATTTCTCGTAAAAAGAGTGATTTAAGTTTATTTCAATTTTTCACCCCAGGTTTCTTTCCAAGCAAAACCGAAAAATTACTTTAACACAGTAGCTAAAAATAAAGCTATTTAAACTGAAATTGCGTTCTTTCTAGAAATGGGAATATTAATTGGAAACAAAACGGAAACCATTGGAGAAAGCAAATGAATTTTTGTATATACACAATGTGTTAAGTTTAACAAAAACTGTGTGCATGAAAAACAGACTTAGAATCTCCGAAAACAAATCATTTTCCTTCCAAGAAAACAAAGATTAAATTTTAAATGATACATATTACTGAAATTGAGTGATTACAGTTGAAGTTTTTAGAATATTTTTATTTAAACCTGATTAAATAACCATAATTTTTGTGATTTTAGTTACGATTATTTAATTATATCATGAATTATTATTTTTTTTGTCTTGTGCCAACTAGGCTGATAATAAGGGATGCGCTGCTCCTCTTTTTCATACTGAACCATATTTGGTGTGGAGTCCCACTGCTTCAGTACACACATGCTATAGGGACCCGTTTATAGGGTAGCCAACCATTCACACATCATTCATACACAGAAAGGAAAAAAAACGGATAGATAGAGAGAGAAAGTACATCCATGCCCGAACCAGGATTCAAACGCAGGACCTCCCTATCCGCAATCAGGCACTCTGACCACTAGACAGGGCGGTCGGCATGAATGATTTCTTTCTGAATAATTAATAAGTATAATTTCATGAACAAATAAGTATTTTGTTATATCACATATCTGTGTCTTATCTCTATCATTATTACTTCAATTACCAAATTCAATAATATTGTAAATTGGCAAATTAAGTTTTTCTACATATATCGATAAAAGTTTCTTAATATTTGATCAGATATGGTAGGGTGAAAAGGAAAATATATATATATATATATATATATATATATATATATATATATATATATATATATATATATATATATATATATATATATATATATATATATATATATATGTATGTATACATACATATATTGTTGTTGCTACATATGATGCTTAGACAAGCCAAACTAACTATATTGTTGGCTATGTGAATTTAAGTTAGTAAGGTGAGCCTTTCGCTTAACCAGATCAGGACGAAGGTGAAAGTACGACTTTGCTCTAAATTTCTCCGATAGATGGCACTACCAGGTGATCTACTTCTTCAATTTTGACATTGATCTGCATGGAAATGAGATTTTCTCCAGACCATTGCACCCATGTTAATGTATGCATATATATATATATATATATATATATATTGCATTTCTCTTGTTTTCTTTTGAACATTGTACGTAGTTGCAAGGCATTTATTTATTATATCAAATAAAATGTCCTAAATATTGTAATATTGTAGAAAAAATTTTATCGATGAAATATTCATCGGAATATCTCATGCCATGAAATTTTTTCTCACTTCTTTCGTTCAAAATTGGTTGCTGCTTCATAGAACAGACAGTGTAACTATGAACATTAGAAGCTGCAATAATATCAATAATTTAAAGAATTAATTTTTTGCCAATCACACACACTACCAGCTCAGGGCTATATACAGGGAAGTATGCTAGTGCAACAACAACGCACGTGGGGTAGAATATACTTTGGTTATAAGAAAAATAGCTCTAAATTCAAATAAACTGTAGGAAGATACTCGTTATGCACATTGAATTTTTATAAAAATTGTTAATTTCATCAGTCGCTAAAGTCACTTAACTTAAACTATAATATTTTGAATTCTTTTAATGTTTATAAATAAAAAATACATGTAAAACGATTGTTGCTAAAAATAAAACAGTTTTAAAATAATGAGTAAAACAAAATCATTCTAAGATATTTATTTAAGTAATGCTAAGGTTACTTTCTTAAGACAGAAAGAAATCGAAACATTAAAAAGTACAGTTCTGTAGAATACAACTTTACTTAAAGATAAGTTTCAGAAATTTATTTCGAATATTCAGTGACAAGCTATTTGATATCTTTTACTATGGTAAATTATTTAGACCTAATTAATTTTCAACTAAATAATTGAGAAACAAATACGGATTGAATTGTGTTCTGTATTCATTGATACATAACGTATTGCAAACAAGGCATCTTGTTGTAAGTAACCATTAGTGCCCCAAAACCACATTAATCAACTTATAATATCAGTAGAATATCTTATCTGCAATTGTATTGTAATCAGAACTTTTCCTTTAAAATGATGTTTAAAGGTATATGAAATCTAAAATATTTAAGCAGATCTCTCCCTATTAAAATTCTACAATGCATACTAATTTTTTAATCCATTTAATTTAGAAAATACATTATTAAAGAATAACTTTCAATTATATGCCTTCCTTCAAAGATAATAAAAATCTCTGCAGAGATATTTGAATTTTTTCAAATTTTTATCTGTTTTATTTTAAAAACTCATGTGTATTTTACCCTTCTTGGAAGTTAGTTTATAGCTTAAATGAAGAAGAATATTTCTTGAACTGATAGATGCTGCAACATAAGTTACATTTTCCCTTCTTACTATCAGTTCATTATTAACAAACAGTAAAGAGTCATAAAATAAGAAAACTGCTTACTTGACAAGAACGTGAAATAATTGGAATGGATGCTTTGATGGAATTTTAATCATAACCAATGATCCTGATTTCAAGGATGACTTGGCGGAGAAAGAATTGTGATGTGTTATTTGAGAAAATGTTGTCAGTTAATCTTCTCAAGCAAAGCATTAGAGAAGTTGGTTGAGTCACCCCTGTATCTCCTTACTATTCAGAAACTTTCTTTACTGAATTCAGTTTTCTTTCATTTCAAATTGTATTTCATTATATTGAACAATTTAATAAGCTCAATTTTTGCGTGTTAATCATTCAATATATTTAATTGTATTTAACGATAAGTAGGCAAATTTAATGTATCACTACGAAGTGCTTTAATTTCACTGAATTCAAATATAAAACACACTCAAACTGTTATACTTTTTGTCAGAATTTAAAGCACAATGTTTATTTAAGTTTTGTAAATTAAAACTAAATTAAATGTAATAAAAATATGAATTAACTTAGTTAAGCCTTAATGTATTTAACTATATCTGGAAACATTTACTCATATTAAAATGTTATATTAAGAATCTAAGATAATTTGTCTCATGAATGACATTTTATGAAGATTTTCATAGGAGGATATGTGTTTACTTTCAGTTACATATTTATTTTGAAGTTTCAGTAAATCTCATCCAATTGTCTTAGATTGATAACAAGATAGTTTTAATACGTTTGTCTTTTAAGTTTCCAAACAATTCCCTCTAATAACGAATAGGCTTCATTGCAAACTAGCTTATAAAACTAGAATTCTTTATTTCCTTTCTTTTATCCCAATAATTTACATATTTTACCCATATATATAAAGAACATGCTACGTAGGATATGATTTCGTCTAAAAAAACATTATTATTATTTTAAGCATTTGTAGCATTTGTGTATTTTTAAGCATTCATTTATGGTTTCCTTATATACATAATTTTTTAATAGATTACTAACTTCTAATTTATTTTAATTTTAATTACTTGGTGATTCATATATATATTTAGATACCAAATTTAATACTTTATTTAAAGAAACACTACATTTTTATCGAGTACAAAATGTTACTTTAAATTACAGAATTTACATATTGATAACGAATTCAATCAATCTTTCAAAATGATAGAAGAAATAACATTCATTACTTTCAACTCTGTTTATTTTTTTTTACAAAATATTGTTCGGTTATATAAAGAGTTTTATCCGCAATTAATTATTTACAAGCATCACTCAAGGGTTGATAGATGACTATGCTAATGTTTTCCTGGATAGCTACGTTGTAACATTCTGAAGGAATATTCACTAAGTCAGTACTTTCCAATGAAGTTTCTTTTAAAGGCAAAAATGTATTTCCACCATCCATTCCCATTATTCTTCATATTCGTGTGTAAATATTTACTTTGTGCTCCTTGCATTAAATTAATTCCGTGAAGCGTAATTACTGTTACTTGTTCAACAAAGTAAAAAATAAATTTTAAAAACTGAAATGTAAAATAAATGAGATGTTTAAGAAATATTTTATACTTAAGGATAAAATGCAATGCTTTTTTACACTTTTCTTGATTTTGTAGAAATTTATTAATAAAATCTTCAAGACATACTGTATACGAATTAAAAATTTATTTTAACATACTCACAAGATTTTTTTTAATTATGCATTAAATATCGTTAACTTTTAAAGTGAGCAAAACTTTTCTGAAAATTTTTATCAAGTATGAATAATTTATGAGAAGTAACAGAATTTATAACAATAAAATATGCATTTATATTATTTTTCTATATAATATAATATTCGTATATAATATAAATTCTTGTTAAAGCATTAAATATTATATTTATTATAAGAAAATTAAATCTAGAAAATAATTAACCACAGAAAATAATGCTAAATTGAGTAACTTTTAATTAATAATTTAAAATATGAAGTTACTAGAAAAACAATTTTTATACTAATTACTATTTTCCATATAAAAACATGCCTCAAGTTTCAAGATAATAATAAAAAAAATATTTCATCTCGAATAATAATAATTGTTTTGTAATAGAAGTATCAGAGTTTTTCTTCTTTAGTCTGATGTTTTTATGAAACAGAATAATTTATTTACATTAACATAAAAAAATTCATATTTCTTGCATGAGTTATTATGCGTTAAGAAATATTAATAACGCCATGTATTGAAGTCTATTGTTTCTGCATTTAGAAAGAAAAATACTTATTTTAATATTTTCTTCGGAGAAAAATGGCAAAAGAATTAATATTAAAAGAACTTACAACTTATAAATTATAAACAAGCTGCAAAATAAGTAACAATAATATGTTTCAGAATTTAATATTAGACTTTAAATGAAAGCAGAAGCTCATGAAATGTGTCTATATCATATGTATATATATATATATATATATATCTTGTAATCGTTATAATTTCGTGAGGAATATTAATTACTTCAAAATTTTTAATTTATATTTAAAAATAATTTAATATTGCATGAAAGTTTATTTTAATTAAAAATTAAATTTAGCAAAAAATATAATCAATTAATGGAAAAAAACAAGTTTATTTACAATTTAGAATACAATATTTGTTCGTTAGAAAATATTATGAAAGAAATATCTCTCATTGTCTATAGCCTTCTATATTTGAACATGATTTGAAATGATGAGGAATTACTCAAGGTATCACTAAGAAGCTCTCTTTGACCGAAATTAGCAGCTGTGTAAGTAGCTCAAATGTGCCGTTAGTAAATATAAATCCATGTAAAAATTTATACAAAGGAAAATTCTCTTGTGAAATAAAATTCTAAAATATCAATTAGCTTAGCCAACTGGGCATAAATTCATTAGAATATATTAAAAACTTGATTCGGAAATTTTATTAGAAAACTTAGTTTTTAATGATATAATTTTAAATGTATAGTTGTTTATGTGTGTGAGGATGCAACATTTTAGAGCAAATGTATGTAGTAAAAATTTAATAAGTTTTCACTAAAATTTTCAATTTGCATGTATTTTTTTCAAAAATGTAAGGTAAGATAGCATCATAAAGTATTGTTTTCATGCTGGAAAATTACAAAAGAAATTGCAATGATAGAATATATAAAGATAACGACATTTATATTAATATATTAGAATGATATTATTTTTTATTATCATTTTAATATTAATACGGATTATTCAGTTAAAATAATACTTGACTCTACTTATGAAATGGATTTTTTAAAATTTGCATGGTAAAAAAATAATAAAAGCTACTTTAATTTAGAATTACAAAAATATTTTTTCCAAAGCAAAAGGAAATTTTCTTTAAGTGTTTTTTTTTGTGTTTCTAAATACACATCAATTTTTGTACGAAATGAAATTTTCTTCAAGTTTTTACTGTATAACATTAGAATTAATCACTTTAATTTTATTGGAAAAAAAATAAAACTGATGTATGCAGAGAATTTTTTTTTAAACTTAAATTTTCCTTAAATTTCTTTATCAAAAATCTAATGTTAACACATTAAAAATGAAAATGAATATTTATCAGTTATATTGTTTTAAGAATTCATACATAATGTAAGTTTGTATTGCATGAGCGAAATTAATTTCTACATTTCAAAATATTTACTAAGATTTCGATATTAAATTAAATATATTAACTTATATAATTGCTCAAAATATTGTCATATTCGATTTAAATTTTTATGAATATTGTATTACATGAAATGGTTTACTAAATAACGTTACTCGCGTGAAATTATATATTTCATTTATCTATCGAAAACGTGCAAGAACAATTCAATATTTCTGTTAAAATTTAAAAAAATCTATATGTATGAATTTCATCAAGGAAAACGTAGGGAATTTATCTTCTGGAGTGTTTTGAGAGCTTTTGAATAATGTAGGGGTACGTTTATAAATGTATACCTAAGTCTTTCCCATCTGCACATGATTTCTCTGATTAAATTATGACATTACTGGAGCAACCACTGCAGGCCACAGTGGCGAAAATAATCAATCAGCACTCATTTCAATCATAAATTTCTCTTATGCATTGACGGGCCGTAGCTTATTGTTAGGAGAGGCACTCAATGCAATGTTTTGCCTGAGGTCTACAGAAAGAGGAAAAAAGGCTCCAGCGATATTTTTGGGGGAATAGAATCCCTCAGGAGGGATTAGATAACGCCTACGATATTGGGTTTCACTGCTGTAGAAAGAGAAAGAAAAGGGACCATGATAAACTATCAGTCACGTGGCGCTTATTTTTATGTACTATAAGGGATAAAGAAAATATCCCTACAGCTATATGATTTTGAATACCATTTGCACTGTCAATCAGTAACCATCATCTGAAATGTATGAGTTACAGCTGTGGATATGATCAGGAGATAGATTTATTGTTATATAAATTCCCTTAAAAAGAATGAAATGTACGTTATTTCTAAGTACAAGCCAAATATTCAAATAATTTCATGCAGCAAAGTTCAAATTTGATAGGAAGATTGACAGTACTTTTAATATTTTTATATAAATCTAGATTCAATGTATAAATTTTATAAATATATAGCATGCAATAGGATTTATAATCTCTTAGGATTTTCCACATGCTGTATTTATTACATTATTTATTGAATTGATTCCTTAAATCACAGTTGCTTAGAAATTTTAATTTTCCTTAAGATTTTTGCTCAAAATAGAGTTTATTTTTAAAAATTGTAACAAATCAAACGCTTTAATACTGATTTTTAGCTTTCTCACTTATCTTATAGTTTTGAAGAAAAAAAAAAACTTAACTTTATATTTATTATGATATTTGTTGTACACTTACGTAGGTTTAATATTTGGACATAAAATTTGAGTATGAACAATTTTATACGATTTCAATAGTTTTTAATTATGTTTTCAGAAATCAATCACAAATATTTAAACTAAATTTTATCACTAAATAGTGTCTATATAATAGCAATATCTTAATTTCCTTTTATGTTATATATGTGTGTGTGTGTGTTTGTGTGTTATACATATATATATATATAATCTCAATCCTTAATTCGTAGATAATATGGCAAAGGTAAAAATTGAATTATTTTAATTAATATATTAAAAAGCATAATTATCTATTGTTTCCTAAGTTATTTTTACGATATATTCACTTTTTAACTTCATCATAATCTGTAGTCACTTTATTTGATGAAATATATAGATTATTTTTTTTTTTTACTAATATGTAGATTAATTTTTTGTTCCTGATTACATGACAGCTTAAGTCTTTTGTATGGCTTTTTGAACGCCTGGCGCATATTTGTCCAAGGAACGACTACTTATAAAAAATTAGCTATTAATTCATGTCATTAGCAGAGGCAGCTAAAAACTCCCTTACACTTAATCCGGCAGATTGGCTTGCAGAATGCAGGATAGCGCCATATGTCCCCCGTTGGCTTACTGTAACCTATTAATAGGACCGTACTTTGTAATGTCACATTTTTTATAACATTTAATCATAAAAAAATTGCCATCACATTTTAATTGCAAATATATTTTTTACTTCACTGTGTCAAGTCCTAAATTCATTTCAGCCACTTGGCCACTTGTTGAGAAATGTGAGACGAAATTTTTACTGATTATCTCCAAGTATGTTTGTTGGTTTGGGCCCCAATATATATATATATATATATATATATATATATATATATATATATATATATATATATATATATATATATATATGTATGTATGCATGTATGTATGTATAAGCTGTCAACTAGGTCCTGTGATCTCTGTCGCTTGATTTTCGACAAACGCGAAATCGAGCCTTTAATTTTTTTAATCACTAGGAAATCATGCATATATATATACATATATATAAGTGAATATTAATATTCTTATTGAACCTTTAAACTAATCTATCTCTCAAATGCAAGAAAAAGTTAATATTATTAAGCTTTTACATTTTGTTTGTATAATAAATACATAACAAAAGTATATTATACATTGCAATTACAGTATATAAAAAGTGGCAATAATGGAAGATTATATATTGCTTATGTATGTAAAGATAAGTTCAACATTCTTTAAAGATAATTAACATTATTATTTGTAACAAATATTGAACTTTTTCCAACACTGTTTTAATCTTTTTTTTTCTCTCTCTCTCGCAGAGTATAACATCAAAATTTTCTTCGTCTTGTGCAGTACAAAACCCATTACTCTAATAGTACAACTAGTCTTACCATTTAAGCACCTTTTTTTAATTCGTAATTGCTTTTCTACATTAATCTTCGTTCGTAAAATATGTAGCATGTACCTTATAGAAAGGTGCATTTTGCCATGAACTCACACACATTTATTATTCCTATTTTGATAAATATAAGGAACACGGAAGCTTAATTTTTCACACTTTCTTTTAGCGATGACCCCCTGATACTTGTTTTCTTTGCGAAATACGTTTATTATTGTTATTTTAATGGAAATATTAGGGGGGTGAAAAGGAAAAAAGATAGTTGAATCTACTGTAGCGTTAGAAAACTTTTTTGTAGACTGTACCCTCTATGCCTTGTAGAAAAATTCACGGTAAGCTCTTTTAAAGTCGTTTTTCATTAATCATGCTCCTTTTTAATGATTAATATTTAAAATAACGCAAGTGGCGCAAGAAATTAAAATTCGAGAATTCCCTAATTAATCTGGAGTTATTTTTTTTTTATTTCTCTTTGAATTTAAACCTCTCAATAATTGAACTTGTGTTTGAGAATTTCCGCATAATTAATTGCTATCACATTTTTTTTTACTTTTTCTTTCCTCTCTGTATTTATTTAAAATTTAATCTCATTATTTTACACATATAGGTGAAGGCTGCTATCAACGAAAGCACATATGTGTTTAAGAATTATTTCTTAATAACTCTTAAGCAAAGATGTACAATTTTTGGGACATTTTTTTAAAGAATAGATTTAGAATAAAAGATTGGAAATTATCATCAACATATGGTATTAAATAATGATCAGAAAAATATCTTTATGTTAGTAATAAGCAAGTAAGTCCTAGGTTAAATATTTTAAAATATTTAATTGGCAAATATCACCTTGATCATAGAAGTTATAATTTGTAACATACTTCAAATTCAAGAATATTTACTTTTGAAAAATCTTTAATTTTACTATTTGTTTTTATTAAATTCTCAAATTAAAAAATTAATTCATTTACGCAATTAAGTTGCAGATATTTCCCTAATTTGTAAATTAACTATGAAAAAAACTATTCATTATTTTAAATATACATAACTCTTAGTTGTATTCATGTATGATCACGATGATTATATATATATATATATATATATATATATATATATATATATATATATATATATATATATATATATATATATATATATATATATATATATATATATATATATATTCTATAACTATTCAAATTTGATTTTATGATCGATATACTAAGAAAATTATTGTATTTGTTCTTTATTATTATGGGGGCTATATAATACAAAGAGTTCGTAATGGAAATTTTCTTATTTTATTTAATCGTTCATTTTGCATAAATCACACAACGATTAATCGATTACTTCTCAATAAAATAATAATTTGTAGGATTGTAATAAAATTACATTAATTGTTAAGAAAACAGCACAAATTTAATGAGGTCATTTGTAAACTATAGGCAGAAACTCGTTTTTTCATAGATCTCATCAATTATTGTAAAATTGATAAGGCACATTAAAAGAAAGCGCTCTTACAACCATCTGTTTCTAGTGGAAAAGTGTAAATTTCCTTCAGTTTGGAAAATTATAAGATAACAATCTGTGTTTAGTGACGTTGGATCAGTAAATACCGGCAAACATTTAAACAAGCAACCATAAGATTTTATCATGTATAAAATGCATTAGAAAGAACTATAAAACTTAAAGTCGTGATAGTTTATTTAATAGAAAAAATTGCGGTTGCACAAATAAATGCTTTGTAGTTGAAATTTAAGTGGATTATAAATATGTATTCTCTTTATTTACAGCACTTATTGAAAAGTAGATTACTCAGTGAGAGCTTTCGAGACAAAATAAGTATGAGACAGGAAACGTACTTATATATATATAAGTATGTTTGAATTTAAATAACATGAAATAAGAAAGAAGGAAATAACAATTCCTATAAATTTAATCGTATTTAAAGTTATGTTTTGACCTAAAATTTAAAGTTTAATTTAGAAAATAACTTTGTGTTGTTGCAAATACCAGTAAAGTATATTTGCGAAGAAGAATGTTTGAGACATATCTGTTTATTATTAAGAAGGAGAGATATTATTTTCAAACAAATTTCCTTAGTTTATTAAATTTAGATAGCTAAGATAGCATTTAAAAATTATCAATATAGAAGATACTATAAAAATTTAATTTATGAAAATATAATTCAAATTTCATACTCATTCAAAAATAAAACTAAAATTAACAAGTACGTTTTTAACACACTCTGCTTTGAATTAAAATTTTTCACTTCAATTATTTTATTTAGAGCAGTTTGTATAACACTTCTGTTACTTCTGGCAAATACAAATTCTGCTAAAAAGGGCCGAAGCTGATAGTCTGAGGTTCTAACCTTTAATTCGGAAATTCGTGGGTTTTGTTCATCCAAGGAAGTGGTCAACCCTAGATCCCGATCCAATTAACTATCGTGCATAAAAACTGATCATAAAACGAAAACATAAAATTTTCTATTTAATTTCTATCAATATTAATCGCTATAATTAATTATCTTTTTACTTAACCGAGACTTATATTTTGTGGTCAAATAACAAAGACTTACGCAAACATTCAACTCTAAAGTTCCTAAATAATCATATAATCAGTGCAAATAAAGACACATTTTCATTTTTCGACCTTATATAAAACTTTTTTTAATCCATGACTCACCTCTCTCATTAAATAACTTCTTAATTCGTATACCTGAAAATTTTTAGATTATTATTTTAATCTATTGTATATTTTTAATATATTTAGTGATTTTGAAAGGAAGAAATTAGTAATTTGTTGGATCCAAGATGAAGTATGAAGGTGTCACTTGGTTTAAAAACTTGATTTTCTTTTACTAATTAATGTTCGACATATGAAATGATGTGAATAAATATTCTTTAGGTTTTCTCATCTGGGAAAACTCCTGGTAATGCCCTCAAAATCGGAAGTAATAGTGGTGTCCAACGCACCATCAGCAGGCTCATGAGTGGGACATTTAGGAAGTTTACTTATACTGATGGATAGAAATCTTATCTTGAGTGCACCAAGTGCACTTCTGCACAGGCCTGCCCTGAGCATCTCCTCCACTGTGTAGGCCATTTTCATGAGGACCTTATTACTTCACCTCTTATTGTTTATGACTTTTTGAGGATTCCTGACCTCTTGGACATGGTCTAGCTTGCAGTCAGACATTGAGGAATAAGCCACAACAACTACAATAACGTTTTCTCTATTTCTATCCATAATAAGATATGTTTAGCTATTAAATCAAAGCATAACATCTTCCCAAGTGCAATAGATTTCATAAATATTGTATCATGATATGAATAGGCAAGATAACATAATATTTTCTTGGCATTTACATAAGGATATCATTAACAATATTGAATGTAATTAAGGGACTTCATACATGTTCATTAAAGGAATGTGCCTCATCCTTTTCATTTAATACACCATAATAAAACAAAGTATCTAAACAAATACACCAGAATAAAACAAAGATAAATCATAAAAATGAATATTGATTTAAGTTAGTGTACTAACAATTCACTTTACAAATATTGAACAATTATTCTACATTGTAAAGGATTTAAACATTTGTTATTGTTTTAAACACTTTTTTCCAATAATTACTTTTTTAATCAATCTTAAGTAAAATCAAATTAAAATGTTTCATCAATCTCCGCAAGCTCAGAAAATTTATACTAAATAGTTACTTTTAAAAACTAAAATGATCTCACCTTTCTTTTAATTTTCAAAATTATATTAAAATAACTTCGATGCGTACTTATTTTTTAAATGATATTAAAAACAATATTTATTAAATTATTGATATTATTTTTGCAAATTTTTTCTAAAATTGGATTGAAATTTTCAAGTAATGTGTATTTACTAACTGTATAATGTGTATTTACTATTTTAATTTCAAGTAATGGGTATTTTCAAGTAATGTTAACATCGAAAATAACTAATTGATCAAAAAAATAATTATAAATAAATTCCTATTTGCAGAACTCTAATTTGACCATATTAGTCTGCTTACATAGATTTCAAATACGTAATTTCTGGAACGAAATCCAAAGTAATGAACCATTTTTTTGGGGGGGAGGGGAGGGAGAATAAATTAAATTTACCAATCTAATTTTCGCATTTATTTTACATATTTGGCCCAAAATAAGGCTGTTTAATCTATGCATTATTAAAATTCTTATATACTTGGTTATTAAAAATGAATTAAATGAATTTTTCATATAATAAACATTTATCCTTTGCTACCATTGTTAAATTAAATCCCCTTAAAAATAAAATTGACATTTATTAAAAAGAAATATCACGTTTCTTGATATTTTTATCATATCTTACGTTAACTCATGTTAAACATATGTTCGATGATACTTATGTCTGAATGTTAAACATAATAAAGAAATGAAATGTTTCATAGCTTTAAATATGTGATAAAAATATTTGCTATCTGTTTTGGAAAGATGAACTCATTTCCAGTAAAACATTTTCTTATACATCAAAGAAATAATTGAGTTAATCTAAATAATTGCATTAGATGAGAACGACTAAAAATATATGACCGTATTTTTCTCTTATATTTCCCTACAACAATGTATACCAAATTGTGTACCTGCGATTTTGGAATATATAATTAAAGTAATTATTGAAGAGGGTTTTATCAGCTGTATATCACAATATTTAATTATAGGAAAGTTGATGAGCATCGTCAATTATAGATTAATCGATGATTTACTTAATTGGCTGAATGTCTCGACAGAACATTTAGTTTTAATTTAGGTGGGCATATACGAAAATTACGTAAATCCCAGGGTCCTAATCATGGATAATTGCTCGCGATATATTGTAAATTAATAATTTGAGTTTTCGCCTGAAGTTACGCCACATGGTTTTAAAGATATTATTTTCTAAGAATATATTAATTTGCAAATCTATTTTAATTCTTAATAACAAATCTTACTTGCGCGCTGAAATGTAAATTAAAAATATTTAAATAATGTAAAAAATAATTTGTTTTGGCATTAAGTTTCACAATTAGAGACATGTTATTCTTTTTGAAAATACATCTTTTTCGATATACATATCATCTCTCATTCTGTGTAAAATTTATTTGTGTTTATTATTTTTACTATTCTAGCCATGATCTATTTTAAACATATGGCTTATGGCTGGTAATGAATAAGTTCTCTTGACTAAATGTAAATTGATAGTTTCTTCGTATATTCATAGGCCACAAAGTCTTTGACTTCGTTATTTGAACTACTGTAAAAATTAAGATTGTAGTAAATTGAAAAAAATAAAGATATTTTTGTGCTTTGATGTGCAATTTTTCAATTCGTTACCGACTGCTTAGTTGAGCCAATCGAAGCTTCTAAACACACCCTATTACCTTGTGATTTCAAGCCATTATCAAGCGACGTGATAAACACAGAGAATTGCACAATTGATTACAAATTTCCACACCACAACAAAAGAGGAAATAAAGGCATTTAAAAGTATTATTATTTTGCATAGAGAGTTAAAAATAAACTGATTTATTGCTTCGGTAGCGTTTCTAATAACCGTTTTGCAATGAAATATATAATTCCAGTGCATCATTATTCAAAAATGTTTTCACCGAGCTGGTAGCCGAATGCTGTTGCCTACGGTTCAACAGTTCATGGGTTCGAATCCCACCTTAGGCATGGATGTTTGTATGGCTCGAAATCCACTTTAAGCCGTAGGTCATGGTCTAATTAACCCTTGTGTGCAAAGAATGACCGTTGAGCGACAAACAAAATCAAAACTGTTTTCTGAGAAACAAGTTTCTTGAATATACTATTAAAAAGATCATGGTAATGTAAAAAAAGTACACATAACAGCAAAACCTAACTTGTTTTCTCATTAACGTGAAAATGTTATGAGTAAAGTTGAAACTCTAAGAACACATTTGCTACTTTTTTTTTAATTAATAACAATTCCAGCAATAAATCACTATTATAAATATGGATTTAAATAAATTGTACTGTTTGAAATTTCAGTAACTTAAGAATATACTTTACTTTTCTTGTGCAATCGTGTTCCATGCAAATTGAATTCTCTGTACGTTTGAAAATCCATTCTTTATAGTTAAACTGAATTTTAACAAGTTATGAACAAAAATATTTCTTGTGAAAACTGCATTTCAAAACTTATTATTTTCCAACAAAATTGAGTTATTCATTATAAATTTATTTCTTGAAAGCTCATAATACATTATTTATGAAGTAAACATTTAATCCATGTTTCAAAATCATTTATAATCAGCAGCATAAAATATGAATTTATTCACATGATAGACTACTGAAAACTGAATAAATGTAAAATAAGAGTTTAGATGTAGAATTTTGGGTGTACATTTATAAAATTTATAAACATAATTGAGTGCATCGTGTAATTACGATTCCTCATATTAACATGTCTATAAAAACGGACAAATAATCATGCCATTAGTGTTTTTTTTTTAATTATCTAGTAAATACATGTACGCCCATGTTTTTTTTTTCAATGGCAGATTGTAGAGAGTTACAACTGCAACAGAGTCCATTAATCTATTATTCCCTGATGCCCAAGGAACCGGTCAGAAACAGCGACCTCTTAGCCACCGAGGCGTTGCCCTGGGTGCACCACAGGGGGTGGACCACCGTCGCACACTCACACATACCATTGGGACCCGTTTATTGGGTAGACATTATTCATACTTCATTCACACTCACAAGGAAAGGACAAAGACAGGATAGAGAGTGAGAAAGTACATCCATGCCTGAACCAGGATTCGAACCCAGGACCTTCCTATCCGCAGTCAGGCTCGCTGACCTCTAGACAAGTTGGCTGGCTGTACGCCCATGTATGCACACACACATGCATATAATATGTTTTAGCGAGATCTGTGAAACCAAGTTTAGAGGAGTATTATAAATTTATTATTTGATATCATGTTATCATTGATGAGTTTTACAACTCAGTCTTATTTACGTCCATTATTGCTTATGTTAACTAAATTACGATCTTATCCCTTATAGGCAGTATCAATACTGTATAATTTGACCTTATAACAAGCTATGTATTTTTTGTTTGACTTGCATCATCAATCTGTACATATCAATGAGATAATATTAGATCACCAAACAACAAGGATTCTCACATGATTCTTCCGCATAAAGATATTTTCAGTCTATTTAGGGCTACAATAGCACCAGATTTTCACTAGTTAGTCATGTATGGTACAAAATAAACTACTAGATTCAGAACTTCAAAATCTTAATTCGTATGTACCCAATGATATTATTTTATCAAATACATTATAATCAAAATTATTAAATAAAAACCTAAATCTGCCCTCAAAATGACGTATTTAAATATACGTAACACTTATGGGAGTATTTATCAAATCATATCTGAAATTAATAGAACTTATAGCCGGCCAACTTGTCTAGTTATCAGCGTGCCTGTCTCCGGATAGGGAGGTCATGGGTTTGAAAACCGGTTCATGCATGGATGTACTTTCTTTCTCTCTCTATCCTATCTTTGTCCTTTCCTTGTGTGTGAATGAGGTGTGAATGGTTGCCTACCCTATAAACTGATTTTTATGGCATGTGTGTGTATTGAAGAAGTCGGACTCCATACCAACTACAGTTCAGTTGGAAAAGTGGAGCAGCGCACCCCAATTTGCCATCCTAGCTGGTACACGAGAACAACAACAATAGAACTTATGGCCAATATTACATAATCACTTTGAATTTCATTCATTGCATTATGTATGCATGGTATTTACTCGTATTTAGTGTAAACAATCGTCACCTTTTATA
Source organism: Latrodectus elegans (assembly GCA_030067965.1). Lineage (NCBI taxonomy): Eukaryota > Metazoa > Arthropoda > Arachnida > Araneae > Theridiidae > Latrodectus > Latrodectus elegans. Next base: position 46,029,887 of record CM057817.1, read on the forward strand.
TTTGGTTTCTTTGTTAAGCAAAATCGATTCTGCTACTTCACCTGTTTAAAAAACACTAAGCCACGTGTAGTCCAGACTATTTAAAATAATCGAAAATGGATTTTCGCTTAAGAACGACTTGTGTATTTCCGGCTCTTAAGTACTGAAAGAGGATATTTTTTTCAGTTTCATTTGTGGAAGTATACATGAATTATTCTCCTCTAATATTGATTGATACATTCACCACAAAAGTGCATTTTTAAAAAAGTATAAAAAAGAAAGTAAATAATAAACGAACAGACTTTTATTTTTTATAAAACAAAAATTGATTCATTAATGGGTTAATGCTTATGTAAACGTTGTTACGACATCACGATCTGTTCTTGCTATTATGTAACAAGAATCAGCTGGTTATTTTTTTTTAGTGCATTTGCATTTATAAAAGAAAACAGCCATTTTCCATTTCAAATCAAATTTTCATAATAGAAAATACGAATGTTTTTCAGGAAAGATCAGAATTTGTGAATAATTATCAATAAGGAAAATGAGAATACAAGTATATCAAAACTAATTACTCATCAATATTCATTGAACCTTATAAGTTTTCTATTTTTGGTGAGTAAGTTGGTTTTTTCCTTTTTTGTTTACCTCAGACATTTTCCGTTGTTTGGCGTTATCACAGATGTTTCTACAACAGATGTTGCTGATTAGTATGCAGTCTAGGCGATTCTACGAACTAATTGCTGTTTGACTACTTGCATTTCTAATGATTAACTTCCTAGTTTACTTAGCTCTTATCATCTTTGCAATACTGCGTGTTTACAAAAAAAAAAAAAAAAACTAGATCTACACTTTACCTAATTACACAAATTTCACCCAATTACACTTATTTAATTATAGTATTTGGATGTCATTATACTATAATGCCATTATATTCTGAGCCATATGTGATATTTTAAATGGTTGGAAGAACATAGTTAAAAATGAAAAGACTTTACAATGCAATTTTTCAGACACAATAGTATTGCACTGATAGTTTACAATCTAATTTCAAAGATTAATACTTAGTGTAAAATTTCTTGTTTTTGTGCTTTTTTTTTTTTTTTATTTTTTTTTTATTTTTTTTTTTGCATACATTCAAAAAATTTTAAATCAACAATTTATTTCAATAATTAAGTATTTATCGGGCAAATTACTTCTAGACTTTTGGTTTGCATACAGAACTCATATCTATGTTCCTATCCATTTTTTGTGTGCTTGAGATTGCGGGTGTAAAGGTCTTAAAAATTATCTTTCTTTTAGAATTTTGTGAGCAATTTTACTATCTGCACAGGTGACTGTTCCATTTATTTATTTATTTCAATGATTTCAATATTATCACTTATATTTAAAAAAATAATTTTTCCCTTGTAAAATGTTTCTGTAATTAAAATACTTTTAATTTTCATTGCAGAACTTATAAATTGATCATCTTAAATAAGAAAATACTTAGGAGATTTGTTAGAAAAGATTAAGCTAAGGTTAAACTTTGATTTTTAAAAAGAAATAGAGAGAGAAAATTAATGTATACTTTTCATGGAAATTTAGCATCACTCTCAAAGAACTGCTTCTGAATTTTAAAGAAATATGTGCTAAACTTATAGCTGTACAGTAATAAGAAAAGAACTCACAATTTTTGAAACCTATATTGACCTACAGAATTACGATTCATTTTTAACTGAGTGAATGTAACTGAAGAAATACATTTTGAATTACCTAGGTATTTAATGATTAAATAACTATAATTGCACGTGAAATTAAATAATGCTAAAATGAGACATGATAAAACACAATTATTATAAAATATGACATCTTTCCAACCCAGATACACATTATTACAGAATATCTACAACAAAGAAAATAGTAGGTGACAGCAACTTCCAAAATATTTAAGTTTGACACATTTAAAAATAATCATTTCGACAAAATTTAAGATATAATACAGATTAATCATGCCAAAATTGTAAACCTTCGTTAATAGGCAGGGCTAATCTTCCTCCAAGCGATGTCAGGCTTGACATCAGGCAATCATAAGAATGAGCACAGTAGAGAAAATATTACTTTAGGGCAATCTGCGACTCTCGAAATTAAAGATAGCACTGCTTGCTGTCAATTGATTATGTTGCATTAACCGAGATGTGGAACTCACAGAAATCGCAGAAAATCCTTATTAATTCCTATTTAATTAGGTGACTAATGTATTATGCAATGTTATCCTCATTTTTGGCCTATTTTAAAAGTTTCACTTGTGAATTAATAATACAGCTAAGATTCTATAATACAGATATATACTATAAAATGTATTATAAATACACATTTTTAGTATTCTTAACATTTAATTTATATACCTCTCTAACAGTCTCTTTTAAGATACTTTTAATTAATTGCTTAGTATATGATATATAGTTGTTGCTCTGTATTCTTAATTAGAATACAACCAATTAACGTATGCATTATTTTTTTGTATTTCTCTCAAACATTAAATATTTTCACAGTCTATATTAAAACAAAAAATAAAATTTAGTGTTTCGTCATGAATTAATGTATATGTTTTCTCAATCGTAGTTTTTTCTCAAAGAGAAAGAAATGTATTCTATTTCTTCTTATTATAAGAAGAAATATTTTTGAATAAGATACAATGACCGACTAGCACATGAAGTTACAAGAGTTAGAAAGAGGCTTAAGAAATATTCTTTTAATTACTCTCGCAATTAAGAATTTTAAATAAATTCTAAACAGAGCAAAATTAACGAATGTTTTTTCTCAGACACATTAATTGTTATAATCTTGAATAAGAAAAATAATAGTTGTGCCCCTTGTAAAACTTAACTCTCCACAAAGTTTTTTTCTTCTATTGAAGTATTTTTTATTTATTTAAAATTTTTTTAAACTGAAATCTGCTACTTCAAGTACAATTTAATGATGATTGCCCAGTTGTGTGATTATAATGATGAAAGCATAAAGATCATAAAATGTAAAATTGTTAATTAGGAGTGTTTTGAAATACCCTAAATTGTGTGCCAACGGATTTAATAATTCTAAAATTGGCGTTAAAAATTTCCTTTTTTTTAATAAAATAGAAAGTTTTTCAGCATTAACTAAAAATGCTAAGCCCTAAGAATTTTAAGCAACATTTTAATTTATAAGTTGTTAATTAACAAATATTACGACAGCATGGAGTACTTATAGCAGATTTTGTAGTTAATCTTTATTTCTTGCATCTTAATTAAACTATTTTAATTACAAATCATACTAATGATATTTCTTGCAAAATGTATTTTAATTGGTTTTTATATGTTACTTGGAAAATAATTTTAGAAATAATTACGATATAAATTGTGAAAGAGAATTTATTCATTATCTAGTAAATTCACGGAATATAATAAAGTAATTTAGTTTTCTAATCAAATAAAATAAAGCAATTACCTTTTCAAATTAATTAAAATACATAAAAATGTAATTAATTCCATAAAGTTATTTAATTCCAAATTTTAAAATTTGCGGCTGTTTTCATGGAAGAAAATTATATTTTATAATTATTAGATAATTATATACATATTGTTCAATGTAAACTGTATTTGTGGGCGAATGAAGTTTTCATTAAAGAATTTTTTTTTTGGAGGTAAAATGACAAAAATTCAAAAACTACATGTATACTAACATTTGCTTTATATAAATATTTAGGATGCATAGATTATTTTAAAATATAGAATGTAAAATTATATATATATATATATTGATATAGTTTAGAAATCAGAATTATAAGCATTTGAAAGAGATTTGATAATATAAATTAAATTTATTTCACAGTAACTGAACCTTCTTGAGTGATGATTAGCAAAATACTTTTATTCAACTTTAAAGGTTCTCGTACACAACATACATATTATGATGTTCAACTATCGTCAAGTTTACCACATTCGAAACTATAAAACTATAGTTATTCAAATAACTCGCGTATTATTATTTATTTACTTCATCTTAACTTCCTGTATAGAAATGTCTTCCGAGACGAAAGCCAAGTACGGTCAATTATATTACCCATGACGTCATTATTTTCTCCCTTTTACTCACTGCCGCAGAAAACAAGACGGACAGACGGGAAGTTACCCTTTCTTCTTTTGCCGCCATGACGTCATAATTCAAGAATTCGTAACACTGGGAAATTGCTGCGAAGATTGGTTTCGTTCAACTTTAAAATGCTTGTAAAAGCGTGAGTGTGTCTCTGGGTCTTTTAAGGTTCTTCTTCATTTGCTATTCAGGAGATTATTTATTCGCTTTTAGAGTTGTGTGTAATTTTTGGCTACTCGTTAGAATGGGACTACTGTATTATTTAAAATCTACTCAATAGCAAGATTTTTGCTTCAAAAAGGCATTTGAATTCCTAGATGAAAAGGTCAAACCAATAAAAGTAACTTTAAAATGGATGCAAGATAAAGGGTTGGATTTTTGATCTAATCAACCTTAAGCGAGGTCCTTGATCAACTTTACAAGCGTAAAAGTTCATTAAGACAATGCAAAATATACGGATTTAATGAAAAAGTGTGAAGAAATAAAGACAAAATTAGCAATCAGTATTATTATGTATCGATTGTTAGACGCCGCGTAGGGGACAGTTTAATAGCTGAAAGTTGTTGTAAGTTAAAGAGAGGAAACCAGGGAAACTCTCAAGCACCTACATTGAGATACGTGCATCCAAAAGACACAAGCGCTTCCTCCATATCCAGTTGTTCGATTGTGGTTGGTATTAAAAACGGGATACTGTAATCTGAATTGCGTTGTCCTACCACTAGATCACGATATAACCATGCGTCGATTGCTTTAAATAAGGATGTATTTCTTTCAGATGAGTCTTTGCATGTAATCCTCTGACAGAGAATACCAAATTGAGAGTACCACAGTTAATTTACTGATTCTAAATACCATCAAGCTTTTGAATTTCTCTTTTGTCCTCACCGAAACACAAGTGAAGGGTTACATTTCTATTAGCATTATCTTATTTCAGATTTGCTGAAAATTTACTTCTCTTCTGGTAGCTCTAGACATAAACTCAAGATATGTATTATTTGAATGTGTTTAAAATTTATGTCTAGATGTTATGCTAGAAATATATTTAAGACTTAACTGAAAAGTACAAAATAAGCCATTAGTATCTAAATGTACATATTTAATTTGACTTACACAAATGATAATAAATAACACAGAATATAACAATGCTTGCTATTGAATAATTTTGAAACAGTGCTTTTCTGCTGTGGATGCGGAATCCAGTTCTATAGAATAAAAAACAAGAATCTTAAAGATAAAATATATCATATTTTTTACAACAAAAGTTAAATTTCTTTTCCCACTATTTTTATATGTACTTCACATTAGATTGCCTCCTCATCTCTCTGAAGCTAAACAGTATAATTTATTAGTAGTTATCTTTTATTCCACAAAAGACAATCACATAGTCCCGCGTTTTATATCTTGATAAATTGATAAGGTCAGCTGAGATGGTAGATATTTCTCCAAGCTACATGTCATACCATAAAAGAGTCATTAAGTGTTTTCAAAACACACACACACATTCCTTATTAGCAATGACGTCTTTTAATGGATCAAAATCAACTCCTTACTCTTGTGGTGTGAACAACATCCATAGCTCATTGTTATCAGTATACTTTTAAATAGCTCTATGAGATAATAATGAGCAAACACAACTGATAGCTATAATAACTTGGAAAAGAATTGTTTTTCTTTTACTTATTAAAAAAGATGGTGCCATATATAACTAGTCAAAATTATTGCGATAAGAGGACTATATAATGTAATTGCTGGAGTTTTAATGTCCACCATTTCTGTGGTGTGAAAGTTTGATGGATGCCGACTTATATACTTATCTCGCCAACTTATCATGGCTCGGAATTACAAATTGCTTTCAAATATTTAAAGATATTTCCATTGCAAGAAGCTTGCAATTGAACGAACACCATGTTGTTGTTGTCTTGTGCCAGCTACACTGTCATTATGTGTGGGGTGTGCTGCTCAACTTTTCCAACTGAACCATATACTTTGGTATTGAGTCCGACTTCCTCAGTAAACACATACCGTAGGACGAACACCATATAAATCATATATATTGATTTAAGTTTTTTAGGGAATATTTTTTACAGAAGCTGCAAGTTCGATATATGTACCATTTCTCGACGTTAAATGATTCGTATGAGTGAATCTACATCAGAAGAGAGATCATGTCACTCTGATGGTAAGGAAAAGTGAATCAACATCATAACTTAAAAATATACCTTGCACCGCCAACCACTATTCATAGATTTCTTTTTTAAGACATTTGATTGCTTATCATATCTTACCTTTTAGAAAGAAGTTACAAAAGAAGTTGACATTTATATATGTACGTCTCCCAAGAAAAGAAAACTGAAAATTTTCGAATACCCACACGCAAATCTATGTTGAAATCGAAAGTCCAATACTCATTTTCTTTTGTTCTATATTGTCTGGGATCAATCCCGGAATCTTCTACTCTGAAGAACGCCATCCTACCTAAATTTTCACCTAACATAATATTCCGAATATTATATCTTTGAGCTGGAAAAACTTTTCTAGAAGTAAATTCATAATCTAAATGTATTTTCATTTATTTCATATTATTAAAGAAAAAGTCCAACATTCATTTTCTTTTCTTCCATTTTGTCTGATAGCAAACCCGGAAACTTCCACTCTGAAGAACACCATACTAACTAATTTTTGGCGAAATAAATTATTTCAAAAGCAAATAATTTATTAGGTAAAAAATTCTCTTCTGGAATGATTTTTTAAAAATAAAATCTGAATCTGAATGTTTTTTACATATTTATTTAATTCATTCTCACAAAAAATGTTAGCAAACAAATTTATGATATAATTTAAACTAGTTTAAATTTGTTTTCTCTTCTTTTTGATACCTAACTTAGATGATAAAAGCAGGCTAGGGAAGTATTGATGGAACAGAGCGAAAAAAAATGTTGGCGTTTAACTCAATATTGGCTTCATAGTGAATAAAATCTTGGTTATTGTTCATTTCAAAATATTTACTTTATAAAAACGTAAAATTTAAATTAGTAGTTCTCGAGCGAGGGTTCTTTCTTGTCATATATATAAATATATATTTATCCCAAACCAACCAGACTGGTTATGAATGGCATTTAATGCAATCATCAGAGTAATTTGTTTGTCGAACTTTTACAGAACTGCTTAAAAATAAGAAAATAATAATACTAGAGTATGAAGTGGAATTTAATTTGTGTCAGATTAAAGATGGCAGTCACGGGAAAGAAAAGAAATCAGTACAAAAGCAATATTGACAGAAAAAGTTAGAAATATTTCGTAATCTAGTTAAGAAAGACTTGTCAAAAAGAGAGAGAGAGAGAGAGATTTTATTTCCTTTTTACAAAACCAATTTTAATTTAATATATTAACTACTATGAAACTCTGAATTTATAGCGAGCTAAATGAAATTTCGTAAAAGAAAACAAAAATCAAAGAAAATTCGAAAAATATGTTTTAATAAATTAGTTTATTTCTTCCCCTTTTCTTTTATTTACACTGTTTTTATCATTCGGATTTTAGTATTTATGAGAGAAATCTTTCAAATTAATTTTGTTTCTATCAAAACTGAATAAAGTAAATACTCTTTTATTAGGTATAACTTGATAATCCTTGTAACCTCCTCTTTGGTTGGCCGAGTTTCTTTTAGAGATTAACACTTTGCTTTTCCATTCGACATATCTGAGTTCAAATCTCAGTATGGGGGAAGGAAAAAAATGACATTTTGCCCTTTTCTGACATCTCCTATAAAAGGTAATTACAATGATTTCCCAAGATTTCTCTTCATCTCTTATGATATTCCTAGCAACTGATTGTGAGGCGCTTATATACGCATTAAGTTGAATGCAGTTTATAGATTATGAGATTATTTTAATAAAAAAAAATTACCATTAATCCCTTTAGCTTCACCCCTTAACCTGAATGATAATAGAGCATTCTTTAAGTAAAAGGTTCTGTAGATATGCATATTCATTCCCTGTAAAAGCTACAGTGGTATGATGAAATTTTTAAAAAAAATATAATAAAGTAAAAAAAAGAAGCATAAGTTGAAAAAACATCATACAATTTTTGTTTATTTAGTACTAAAAACAGTAGACAATCTGATGATTTCGAATCACCTTAAGGCTTTTTTATAGTGTATAACGGGTATTTTATGTTTTTCAGGAAGACTTCACTGTGATAGTGGAATTCAAGATTCGCAAGGAAGAAAAAACACGGGCATCTACCAAGTACCCACTCAAATGGAATTAGTTTGAATGACCCCTAATGGTAAATTTTTGCACTAGAGTACTCATTAAACCAGGATCTAATTTCTGTTTAAGGTAAACTCCAAACTACTACGAACTTCCATACCCAAGGTGGAAATCCGATCTACGAGCAGTTCAACAACTGAAAGTCAGAATTCTAATGATTGGGCTGCCAACTGGGTACCAACCTCTGCAAGAAGGTAAATGTGTGTTGTATATACGCAGAAAGCATAAATACAACACACATTTACCTTATTAAAATAGTGGCTAGGATCGTACTCATGGTCTATTATTCCAAAAAGTGTTGTCCTACCACTATACCACGATGAAACTTTAAAAGGTATTTAGGGAAATAATAATTAAAGAATAACAGACTTGAATATAGATGATAAAGATCAGTAATTGATCAAGTACGAAACAAATGGAATTATGCTTTAGCATTATATTAATTTTGTTGAAAGATTAATCTTTTGGAACTTTTTCTTGATTATTTAAAATATAGTCTTTGAATTATATTTCTATGTAACAAAGCACATCTGTTCTTGAAAAATCTAGTTAATAAAGGGAATATGATATGATTTTAGACAGTAATCGATCTTGAAAATATTGAAGTTATATGAAGCAACACCATTAATATTTTTTAATTTCGTACTATCAAGATTTTAAATTGTGTTAAATTTTAATTGTGTTGTAGTAGTATAAGAAACAAAGTTAAAATGTTCATTATTAATGCAAATGGATTTCGTACTATCAAGATTTTAAATAGTGTTAAATTTTAATTGTGTTGTAGTAGTATAAGAAACAAAGTTAAAATGTTCATTATTAATGCAAATGGATTTCGTACTATCAAGATTTTAAATAGTGTTAAATTTTAATTGTGTTGTAGTAGTATAAGAAACAAAGTTAAAATGTTCATTATTAATGCAAATGGATTTTCGATACATATTGCATTAATTTTAAGAAATCTGTGAACAGATTGTGTTTTATAAATATTTATTTATAAAATAGTCACATTTTATGTCAGCATGAATGCATCATTTATAGAAAAAGGTTTCTATAAAATGTCCTAATATATTATTTATGAGTATTTTTTATATATATTATATAGGGATCAATAATAGCCATAATATTTCATTTAACAACTACACATTTGAATCATAATTTTTTATCACTTAATGTTTCATTTTATGTCGTAAGCTAAGAAAATATAAATTTTACTTATCGGATAATTATTGATCAAAATTTGCAGATCCAAATGCATTTGAAGGGGGAAAATATTAATTTTATCAAAGAGCTCATAATGATGTAACAGACATAACAGAAAGCAGTGGTGGGTATATCTTGTTCAGTATATTGGGGGAGAAGTAAACTTTATATAAGTTTCTCTATCAATAATTCAAGTGTGTTGTTTCGTGCCTTCTCAGGTGTCGAATTCGTCACTTAGTCTTTGTCCAAATTTACGAACCATTGACTCTATTTAGCAATTTTGGATAACAAAAATTTCACAACCGTAATCATGCAGCTATAATTATTTCCACTCAAAAAGCATTAAAAAATCTTATAAATAATAATTAAAAAATCATTTTTTGAAAAGTTTAATTAATTTTTTTTCTATGCAAATAATTCGCAAAAATTTAATTGCATGTAATAATTTTATCAGATTATCTTATACAATTCCTTTCATTTTGAATTTTTCTTGTTAAAACTTCCCTTGTAATTCCTATTGGTGATCTATAAGCAGTTAAGCCCAAGCATTTGCACTATCACTGCCTTTTGGCACACGCGAGTACCACAGTGTGAAAGTAAATCTCTCAATCAGTGCATTTATTTTTTATTTTTTACAGTGGGAATTCTGAAGAGTCAACCTCTCTGAATTGAGGGCCTCATCTGACCGGGGTTGGGCATGTGTCTAGAATGTGCCCCGCCGTAAATCAGTCCCTCATTGAGGGGGCTTTTCAATCGAGCGCTATTGAAAGAAGAAAACGTGTGTTTATATAATGAAAAGCTTACAAAAAATAGCCTATTGAAGGAACGGGGCTGTTTTTGAATAAATCTGTCTTGATTGGTAATGTGAAAAAGAAAATATTTATTTTCAAGTCTTTTTTTTTTTTTCTGGCATATAACTTGTTAGTTTGTAGCAAATGTAATATAGAAGGTATACTTTGTTCAACTATAACATATTTTTTAATATCATAATAAAGGAAATAGATATTGCCAATAATTGACAACATGTAATAGAGTTTCAGAAGTATAATCTTTATCGACAATTTCTGAGAATATACTTAAGAATTCTTTTATTTAACTTTCCCCCCTCAAATAATTAATTACTTTAAACCGATATTGTAATTGAGCTCTGAAAAATAAGGAAAACAACGAAGCTTTGAAAAAATAGATGTGCTTAAGACGTATAAAGAAGAAATTTTAAGAACAAACAGTAATATTAGGAGATGATAGTTCAAAAAATTTTAGATGGGTGAAGATACTGAAAAAAATTTAAAAAAGATCTTGATATATATTGAAAATGCTGTCTTTGAATCAAATAACTAGTGAAAGAGTTTTTGAAAGTTTGTCATAACCCACTAATATAATCTTGAAATATCTAGTAAATAAAATGACGATTGTCAAATATACAAAACCAATTAATTATAAAATATTTCTGAAATTGAACATTCTAAATAATATTTCTTTCTCCAAAATAAATTTTTACAATAATCTGTAATAATTTTTCTCCGAGGGATGAAAGTATGACATTATTATAACACTTTTAGTGTGATATTTTCATCTTATTAGAAACATGAAAAATAACTCATTAGTAAAAAGTGAAATATTTCATTTCGGATCTTCTAAATTATATAGGCAAACTAATATGAAATATTCCTAAAATTCAAAGTAATGTATTTCTAAATATATAATATTACATTCTCAAAAATTCCTTTTCACAATAATCCATAATCATTTTTCCAAAATATATTTTTTACTGGATGAAAGTATCACATTAGTACATCACTTTTATTGTGGTTTCCTCTTTATCTGAAATATAGGAAACACGAGTAAAAATATGAAATATTTCGTTTCAAATCGCTACTAAATCTTATAAATTTTATGTTCATGTTCCACTGGGCTTTCTATGTCGATCTGAGTGTGTTGTATGCTTGTAAAGATTGATGAAGTTCCCTTTCTCTCTCACCTTTCGAATTGCTGTTATTCGAAACGGTTTATCGCCGAGCGGACTAGAAGTCGCCAAAAGTGCTGTCAGCAGGGTTGCATTTTCTCTCCTGGAAGACCAGCTATTGGCGGAAAGAACATCAGATTTGGGTGGGCCACGAGAGTAGGTGGCCGCGGCAAAACATTTGGCGGACGGAATATTCAGCAAAAGCGTGTTATGCTGTTTCCTTACGCAGACAGCACTTCTAATCCGTAAACTTGACAAGTTATGGTGAATGATGTTTTGTTTTGACTTGTTATTGGCCTGAACTTTTCTTGGCATGCGGGAAAAATCTCGTGTGTTAGCTTTTCTCTGGATTAGTATTACCGACACATTTTGGAAGATAAGTTCATCATAAAAAAATGTAAGTTTATTTTGTTCCTTTCGTTTAAGGAGCGCTGTTTTTTGATGCGGGAGAAAAAATGAAATCTTAACAATTTGATGCTTTCTAATAGAATGTGCGTTTTTATCTGACGCATAAATTTTACATTTCAAATTAAAATAGTTTATCTAATTATTTTCAAAATATATGATTTTCTGTAAATTTAATTTAATTGATATCAAAGTTCAATAAAACATTTTTTAGAATTTTTCTGAAGTGAAATTTTTATTAAAAACTCTTAAATAAAATTAGGAATAAGTTTTTTTCACATTTAAATTTCATATAGCGTACATATTTAAAAGACACATTTTTTATTAGTAATTATAATAATTATAACTTTATTAGGTATAATATGTAGAAACAAAATTAACATATCAATTATATATAATTTTCCATTGATGATTTATTGTAGATTAGTTCAGTCTTAATTAGATATTGTAAAAAAAAATTTTCCTGATTTAACTTTGTAGTACTGTATATTATATTGTTTTATTTTGTAATTATTTATAAACTTCCCTCTCGTATGATTAAATTTATTCAATAGCATTTTCTTTTCTAGTATATTTTTAATAACTCGCTTATTTTAATTAATTGATCGACTGTATCTAACAAAAATTATGAATGAAGGATTTTATTTTGCTGAACATTTTTAATTTATGCTAATGACGGAAAGTGGGATCTATTATATTCAAATAAGGGCATTTTCACTTTTATTACTTTAAGATTTTAAGGAACTTTATAAATAATCCAGAAAAAGTTTTTGTACGTTCATAATACAAACTTTTATCTTTAATATTAAATATTAATATTAAAACTTATATGATAATTTTATAAGCTTACATGTTGTGTTTAAATAAATTTGCTATTCTCGTAAATTAAAATTTTTATTTTTTATTAACATTAAACTAATTTGAATCATTAATTATTTTATTTAAATTAATAAAAAAATAAAGGAGAGATTGATTCGATCTCGTAGAGTTTGTTAATTTTGGATCATAATATATTCTATAGAAAGAAAAATTCATAAAAATGTTCAAGATATTTTTAAACTTATGTTTAACTTTAAGTAAAAGAATATTATATCTTTTAAGTGAGAAAAAATATTGTAATATATTAAAAAGTAAAGTAAAAAAAAATTATGATATGTATAGTTTTTCAAGAATGAATACTTTACTAAGAATTAAAATAATTTACAATTTATTTGTAAATTATTTTAATTCAATATTTGTTATATATTAGTTATCATGTTAGTAATTATTTTAAAGAATGTGCTATTTATTTAAAAAAAAAAAGTGAACTTATTGTAAAGTATTTTGAATTCTTTGTGTATATCATTATCCAAAATTGAATGTACTTGTTATGTTTAAAAATAGAAAGTTTATCTAAATGTGAAATTATATTTAACTTATTACCATCATGTCACTTCGGTGATTATTGTACAAAAATGACATAGTTGAGAGACATTTCCGTAATTTATTTTTCATTTAAGCCTATGTGGGGTTGTTACTTAATAAAATATTTTATATCTAAATAATAGATGTGATATTTTTGTTGTACCAAGCCTTAGTACCTTAGTAAAATATGAAACTTTCTTTGCGACTAAATGCTCATTCCTGGTGGTTTTAATTTGCCATTTCGGTGAACACTTTGATATTCTGCAGCTGTGATGCGTTTTAGGGTTGTCTGTGCCTTTTATCGCAGCCGCATTTAGTGTTGCAGGAATTAAGCCATTAAGTTAGAATATCTTTGTGAGTAAAGCGGTACGCAAAGCGATTTCTGAAAACCCTATTTTGGTTCAATCCCCATCACCTCAGGTAACTCTTAATGCCCCTACTCACCCTCCTTACCATTGTTGTGCAGGAAAGTTTTCACTCTCCCCTACTGTAACCCCGCTGTGTTCGGCATTACCATTAATTCTCCTATATATCACAAGGCAGGTAGGTTGGCAGGCCGAACCCACCCCGCCTGCTTAGAAGGTCGTCTGGCAGAAAGTATGCAACACAAAGAATGTTAATCCACCGGAAATACTGAGGTGGAAGTTGCGCAATTGAATGTTGGACAAAGTGTCGTTTCTGAAGAACTTTTCCGTAACCAAAAAATGAAGGAAGTAGGTTTGGACAATGACATAAGGCAAATAAAACGGTCACAGCGTTTTATGGACAGCTACGCAAACAAAGCGATATTGGGCGTGATCCTGATAGGTGGATCCCTGGAGCATATTATGGAACATCACTCTCTCTGATTATGTTACCTAATTTGTTTTACTTCCTATTTCTGTTTTTTTTTTTTGTTTTTTTTTTTGTTTTACTTCCTCTAATATCTCAAGACTACTTTTCAGTAAATGTTTCCAAATGCCCTTTGAATAATAAAATTTCAAAATTCGCCTTTCGTTTACATTTGGAGCTTATGTTTTCTGTTTAGAATGATTTTCTTTTTTTTTTTTTATTTTAATGCTCATTCCATTAAATTCATTTATAATGAGCTGAATGCATTTAAAAGAGAAGTCAAAGATTTAACTACTTTTCCATTCTTAAAACAATAAATATCTCTTTCCTGCTCATAAAAGTAGAGTAATCAGTTAATTTAATTAGTGAGTTCGGCTGTATTTTAAATTAATCGCAAATAAACTTCGGAATTACATGTAATGGATTAAAGAAAAAAAATTAATAGGCAAATATTTTTCATTAAAAAGTACATTTCGATTGATTTCTAATATTAGAACAAAAAAAATTAGCTTATAATTGATAATACCACGAAAAATTTGAAAATCCGAATGTACGTGGTTAGTTTAAGCAGTAGTTACTTATAAATACCTAGTTTTAAAGGTCTATTTAGCGTAAAAATGTTAATTTGAAACAAATGTTCTAAATTGTTTTTAAAAATTTGCATTAAATAATTTCTTGACAAACTACAGAGACACAAATTCATCACAGGTTTCCTTAATTCTTTGTAATGTTAACCATTCTTTGTAAATTCGGAAAACATATTAAATTATTCAGTAAAATGTATTTATAGTTTATGCAACACTTGAGGGAAGCCCCCAAACAATATTTGAGGGATTTATATACATTGTATAATGTTGATATTTGCAAGTACATTTTACTTACAGAATATTTCAGTCTCACTTTATTATCTTTCTTTATTGTATTGTGTAAAAGTAATTTCAGTATTTGTTGAAGCTGGAGTAAACGAATGGTATCACTCTGGATTTCAAATTTATTGCTTTCAAGTTCAGCTCCTTCGAACTTGTATCTTCTGGCAGTTGAAGTGTTGGCACTCCGACTTTTCGTTAACAGTGCAATAGGTCAATTCCTACCTCGTGTGTGGATATTTAAAATGGTTCGTAATCAATTTCAAAGCTATTGACCCGTCTGAAGGTCAAATATTGAGAGTCATCAAGTGGGTCCCTGCTTTTAAATAATGAAGATTTCATCAAGCAGCTTCCATCTAATTGGTTGACTCCAATTATGGGCTAAATACAAGGAAATACGCGGGTGTACATGGACCAGCCATAGACCCGCTTGTGTGTATAAAATTTTGCACTTGTATTAATAATGTTTAAGCATAATTTATTGCTTTATTTATTTCATGTTTTGGGTTGGTTAGTAAAAAACAATGTGTTTTTAATATACCATAGGGTGTAAAGACATTATGAAGTGTTTATGTAATGTGAAAAAGTTCCATGTCTATATGTAATTAAAAACATAATTTATAACTTTTTGTATTATTGATTATGTATAAAGTAAACAGTGAAGATTATTCATTAAATCAATTTTTTTAAAGTGGTAGTTTGTCTAGCGTTATAAATTCATGTAAAAATAAAATATTTTTTTCATTTAAAAAAAAAAAAAAAAAAAAAAAATGGAGAAAGAATAAGTTAAGCACTTTTGAAGGAAAATGAATAATCATCAATTTAATCCGATTCTGAAGTGTCAATGTTTGCTATTATTTCATGTTAAAACAATTTTAAAAACTTCTATTTATTATTGTGAGGATATTAAATTGTTAATTTTTAAATTGTTCTTATAGCATTTTAAGATAATCATCGATCAGAACGTGTATGCAGCAAAGAAAATAGCAAAAAACATTCATTAACCAGAAATTATTTTTATTTATATAGTGCTTATTTCTTTGTGGATTGTGTCAAGTTTATCTCATTACTGATATCTTCTTCTTTAAAAATGCCACAATTTTAAAATTGCTACCATAGCATGAAAAGTATAAGAAAGAACCGCTGCTTAGCCAAGAAATAAAGTTACTTTTAGGAACATTAGCAATCCACCTTGCTTTAATTTTCTTTGTCTGTATTTTCTGGAATTCCTTTTAGAAAACAAGAAAGCTTTTTCTTGGTCTACGTTTTCAATTGTGAATTCTTTCGTCATTTCTTGGGTTAGTTTGAAAAGAAAGTTTCTTCTAAGAGAAACGTCAAGATGATTTTAGTATCGATGCCGTGAATTCTTTTGAGAGTTGGAAGACTTTGTTTCTTATTTCTGGAGTGAAATACAATTTTATTGACGGTAGAATTATTTTTTTTTAGTTACGAGATTGAAGAATTTAAATAGCTTATGGTAGGTGGAATTTATTATTATTGGAAGCTAAGCCAACGAGATACGAAATTCAACAGATTTCAATATATCAACCACTTTTTCATTTTTTTGGAAGAGAAAATTTTTATGAAAAAAAAAAAAGTTAGATAAGGGACGATTTTTATAAACTGGATGTAAACTTCCAAAAAATGTGATTCGAAAAAAGTATCAGAACATGTCAAGGGTCATTAACTCATAAAGAAGCATTTTTCATAGTCTCTAGGCATCTTGGTTTCCGATTATCTAATTCACACACACACAGTAAAAAAGACAAGACGACACTAGTATCTTCTGTGGAAGTCGTAAGTCAACTGTTTTTTTTTTTCCCTCCTTTTTCTTTTTCTTTCATTGGACCCCTTAATCTCAAAAGCATTCCTAATCATAGTACGGAATCCCCAATTATCTCCAGTCTTTTATTCTCTGCCATTCGTTCATTGTAAATCCTGTTCAGAATTCAGATAGCTTCGCTAAAGGTACGGACCGAATGCATTCAAACTTGCCCCAAAAAAATTTACCTGATGCTTCAGCACTATCTGCTGATACATTTTCAAAAAGGGATGGTTAAGAAACGAAATCCAAACCAATTTAATTCTACAGAAATTTGGTTAGGAATTAATTCCTTTCGCAATCGAAATAAATTTCGATTTATATGCTGTCCGAGATTTCTTCTTGCAGCTTTTTCTGACTTCTCCTTATTGCATGGTTGAAGACACTAACAAAATTAGATCTGCGTCAACTCTTAATTGCAATTGATTAATTTGATTTTTTTTTGCGTGGTTTGAAATACAATTATAGGTAGAGTGTTATATTAAAGAATAGGGTACGTGCTGAGATGAAATTAAAAAGCCGAATTGGTATCCAAATCACAATTAATTCCGTTTTAATGATAAAGCTGCTGGCATATGAAATACAACTTCAATTTCAAGTTGTTATATCATGGTCTATCGCAAAGTTTTTGCGAGAAAAAAAAATCAGTTCGTATCATTGTATGTTGAATCTTACTGCTTTACAATACCGTTAACCGCACGAGCGATATATTTTTCTTTTATTTATTGAAAAACCGTTCATTTTATCGCAGGGGCGGATTTATTGCCTAGCGCAGATGGAGGTTCAGGATACCCGGAGTATCGTGCTTTCAAGTGAACCCCCAAATGTCGAATTCTTTTCCCCCTGCCTTTTGTTGTAATCGAACCTTAAGAGTAACAGTTGTTCTTTCTTTGTGAAAGAAAAACCTAAAAAAAAAAAAAAAAAAAAAAAAAAAAAATTATGGTTGTTTCGAATTTTTGTTTGTAAACAGAAAGCAAGATTCCACTTAAAAAAAAAATAAATAAATAAATAAAGAATTGATATATTGTCAGATTTCATTCTGGAAATTAAAACTGGAGTTAAAAATTAAATGTCGGCTTTAGTGATTTTTTGAACAACCTAAGGCCGAAAAAAATTAAATTTGCTTTTAAGTTTCAGTGAATGCAACTTGTCTTCATTAAAAAAAAATTAATATATCTGGAGAAAGTTGTATATTCAGTGAATGGAAAATGTATAAATAAATGCAATCATGAGAAATGTAGTTTAAAATAAAAATTTTTTTGAGAAAATGTAAAAGCTAATCACAAAGAATAGAACATTTATGAATGTGAGATATTTTCATAAAGCTTAAAATGAGTAAAATTATATTTCTTATGTATGAAAAATCTTGTTTATATTTCATGAAGTCCTAAAAAAAGTGTAATAAGTTTTCATTCGGATCAAATTTTTATATATTTGGCACATAAAAATTATATTGAAAGTTTTGTGTAGCATTTATCATTACAGCTACACAAAAAGTAAATTAACTCTGATAATCAAACATTAGGTAAAAATTTTACAAGACAAATTTTTTCTTCACTAAAGAGATTGCGGAAATACAAGAGACTGATTTTACTTAAGGCAAAGCATATAATTTTCACTTATCTTGCAATACACATCATATTAAAAATTAGTAATTTTTTTTCTTTAACACAATGATGTTTAGAAACGATGTGACTAAAGCTTTTCAGTAAAATTCAGCCTACTATACTCCACATACATTGAGCATATCAATCTACAAACGTGTGAAGTTTAATCAAAATCATTAATCTAGCAAGTATATTCCTTATACATATTCTCTTTGATAAAAAAACGAATCGTCAATTATATTAAAAATTATTCAAAATCAATGCATCGTTAAAATACCTGATTTTCCCGTTACTCTTCACGTTTTTAACCAGATAAAATCACCACTTTCAGTAACAGCACTATAAAAAAAGCAAGAATCTCTCTCACTTTTGTTATGTAAAATAAAATCCCAAGCAGGTTTTTTTCTTCGTAAAATTCTATGAATAGTTTTTATGCGCATCTGTTATCGGTGTGGGGAGTGTAAAAGAAAAAAAAAAAGTCTCCGAGGTAGGGGAGTTACCGTGACCCCTGGTATCATATTAGTGATATAAAAAGCTAGTTCCGTGGTCACAGATTTAAGCGAAGTCTAAAGTGGATGTCATTTTCGAAAGATAGTGTTACAGGGAGATATCAGTATGTAGTTTTGGTTGATTTTTTCGAAGTGTTTTCGTGAATTGAGGTCATTTTGATTTTGTGGCATGTGTAAAATTTTTCATTTCAGTTGGAATTTATCTATAATTCATGAAATGTGCTTTTTTTTTATAGATACATAGTGCGCTTGCAAGGTTTTAGGGCTTTTAAAAACCAATTTCGTTAAATGGCAAATGGTAATGCGGAGGATTTATTATTACAACTCAATTTTTCCCAAGATGTCTGATGTAACGTAAAAAAAATGTTGATAATTAGTAAACTGGAATTTCACACGCTATTTTGGATTCAAACTATTTTTGCACTTATATTCGGTACAAGAGAATTAAGTTTCTTCAAATTTTAGTTTCTTACTTTTAAAGTTTAAGAGACATATGTAATATGTGTCGCTTACAATTAACTGTTGTGCTTAACTAGTTGTCAGCTACTCACATTTTAAAGTATTTCATTTGGTACATATTTTATGAACCGTTGTAAAACATCCACTTAATACTTAGCTTTTTTTCATTAAAACAATTCTTCATTTTAAGAATAGAATATTTTGCAAGTGCTTTTAAAAAGAAGAGGTTTACAAAAAACTTAGTTTTTATTCACTCATATATTAAAAGTGCATATCACTCATTTTAATTGAAGACTATTTTATTTCAGTGCCTAGAAGAACTTTAAATAGTAAATATTACTATTATTTTGGGAATTCAAATGCTTGTCACAATAATTATTTAATAAGCTTAATAAAATTTTAGACTTTTATTGTTATTTACCAATTAAAATTTTTTTTTTCAATAAATTTGGAAAAAAATAGGAAAGCTTATATTACAACAAATTTATTCGTTCCAAGTATAAATGCTTAAACTACAATGTATGAAATTAATTCTTTATATTAACTGAAAATAATAAAAAAAATTGCAATTTAATTTTCTGGTATGCATTTACAAAAACAAAACGAGAGCAGAAAAAGAAAAAAAAAAAAAAAGATAAAGAAAAATTAATGAATTGTCACCTGAATATTAATTGTTATTTATGTGGAAAACACACACACACACACAATAAATTATTTTTCATTTTAATATTTTAATTAATATAATTGAAAATGTAAAGCGAAAATTTAATTTTTTTTGCTTTAATTTTTAAATTTCAATATAGTATATTGTAATATTAAAAACGGTACATATTTAGTTTCATGAATCACCACTTATTTGGCCTGAAGCAAAATTTAAAGATGTGAAATAGTAAATTAGTTTTCAACACACACAAAAGAAATTGGTCTCGAAGATATTAATTATACAATTAAATGTTTTTGATTCTTAATGTAATAAAATATCTTTTTACAAACTACACTTTTTTTTTCAAAATATTATAAATTAATCCATATAGAGTATTTAATGTCTCTTTTATTTAGCAATAGTGGCTTCCTGTTTGCTGCGATTGAAATAGCTCAGAATTTCAAGATTCGCAAATTATGCCGATTTTTGAAAAAAATAAATTGGGCTAACTTGAAAATCATTGAAGAGATTTTGGAATAAACATTCATACAAGTGTATTTTTTAATTCAAAAATACGTATCAATGAGTTAACTATTTAAATACCTTATTTATCTAAATTGAATTTTGATTTAAGGCTATTTTAGAATAATACATAATTATAATCAGTCTGGAATTTCTTGGTCATATAGCATGGTTTCAGTTTCTTGATGTGAATCGATGCATTCTATCGATTTCAAGTCTTATGCTTTTTGAGTAAATGAAAATAATTCACATAGATGTTTTAAATCATAGGCAAAATATTTAATTTTTTTTCTGAAAAAGCTACTAAATACTCTAGAACTTATTGATTTTTTTCTAAATTTTTTAATGACTGATTTAAAACTTTCTTTATAATTAAAAGTAATCTTAATTCCTTTGTCTCAAATAATTTTAAATTTCATCTTTCAAAGATTCAAATTTCTAAATCACTCGTTAAAATTTCAAAGTATTTTCAATAGAAACTTTGGAATCAAAAATATTTCATCCAATTTATATACATAATCGATATTATATTTACAATAACTAAAGTACATACTATTTCTGCAAACTGCTTACATATTTGTTTTTGTTAAGGCAAATCTCATCATTTTTACAAAAGTAGTTAATGTTTTGGTAAAGTTCATTTCAGAATTACATTTTCTTTTGCTTGCAACTGGAGGACGTGTTCCTCCACTATGGTGAGTTTTTTATCCTTGTTACATTTCCCACAGAAGTCATTTATTTTGTGGTATCTTTACTTTCACTCTCCCCTGTTATCAATCCATTTCCTTTCATTCAATAATTTCTCATACTCCAATTGCCAGATTGATTAAAACTGGAGGTGGTGTTTTTTGGATCCCCTAGAATGTTATCTACCAAAACACTTGTTCCCGATTAAATGAATCCAAGTGTTCATTAATTGCCTTCAATCACATAAACAAAAGAACAGTTGGGGGTCTTTTCCCATTCTACTCCGAGTTTCTTGCTCTGTGGGGGAGGCAGCGAATGTATATAATTTTTTTTGTTTTTATTTTTAAACCCCTTTGTACCCTTCCCTTCGAAATTAATTATTTCACCATCAAACCTGACTGGTTCTGATCAATAACACTGCTTTTCATTAACAAAAGCATCGGGCACCCTTCCTGTAATCTTTCATCAACTATTTACTTTTCAAAGAGCTTCCTTATAGCGAAACGGTTGAAGTTAATCACCGATGGGGAATTATTCAACCCCTTTTACAAAAGTAAGCAGATATAAAGCCAAAAAGAAAGAAAAAATTGATTATATATATATATATATATATATATATATATATATTTATGAGCTGTTATTACTCGAATTTGAATTGGGAGTATGTACACTGAACGTTCGGAGAAACACTAGCAGCTGATATATATCTGCTGCCGCATGTGTGTTCAGACGAAAAGGCAGGCGGTATTTGACCCCAAAGACCCTTGCAAACGGTTTCTTTTTTTTCTTTTTATGTTTGTTTGGAACGTAAAAGCAGACAGGAAGCATGCCCCCACATCAGTGTCTCTATCTGAGATGGATTTTCGCAAAAAAAAAAAACTGGATTTGAACATTATTTTTCTTTCTTCCTACAAAATCGGCCTTCACGCTGCCGTAAACATGAGACTTAAAACACAATTAGAAACTCAATTCTGTATGATTTTGCTTTTTCTGGTTTTGAAAAATTGTCTGTAATGCTGATATATTTTTCCCTTTTCTTTTTTAACTATCTATGATCTTTTAAAAGGATAACTATATCGCTAGGACCACCAAGCTTTACATTCTTCTCCACTTCATGCTGAGTCAAATTTACGATAATGTGTGTTTTTTTCCCAGTTCGTTGTAAACAAAATTTATTATTATTATTATTTTTTTGTTTTCCCAACAGTTTGAGGTATTCTTCCTGTAATGATAAGAAACTCTTCAATCTTCTAAAGGAACTTTATTTATTTCATGTTTATGATTTTGCTAGTAGAAATATTTGAATTAATAATACCTAGGCTTATTAAATTCGATTGTAAAAGCTACCTAAGGAAAATAATCTTAAAGCAATGCTGATTTACTTCAAATTTGTTTAAAAATATATGTTTTATAGTATTATAAGACAGAATATATTTCTTAAAATATAACAGTGACTTTAGGCTAATTTCAAGTGAACAGACTTTGACACAGTCATCATGAAAATTAGTTTTGCCTTACTATTTTATAATAGGATATTTCCTTTGAAAAAAAAATAGTACCATTTTGAAACTCAGTGATTCATATAAATCTATATGTGAGATTTTTAGTTACAGAACTGTTCAAAGTTTTCGAGAATAGTTAAGGCAACAGACGTGTTCTCGCCCATATCAAGTTAGTTTCGATCAATAGAGGAGATGAAAGATGGTTGGGAAGCTAAAAGATGCTTAGACTTCTTGTTTATATTCCTGTCTTTTCTTGTAATATTTTGTGTTTTCCTCCTATATCCACAAAGAATAACTGCATTCTCCAAATCTTTTTACTGATACTTTACACGTATCTATTTAACTAAAATTTAAAATAATTTTCACGGATTTTATTTCTTCACGCATTTTATCATTATAGTTGCTGTATGTCAAGACATTTTCAGTACATTCCTTTGTGTATGTGTGTAACGTAATGGATATGAAATCTAACTCTGAAGCCACCATCCTCAATATTTTAAATTTCGAAGAACTTATTGTTAAGAATATATTTATTTTTAATTTAATAAATACACTTATATGTGTACTATTATTGACATTTTAATCCTAAGTATTTTCTTATTAACACCTCCTTAACTTCCCTTATTCTAATTCTCTTAAAATGTCAGTGTTATACGTGTATGGTATCATGGTTCATACTCTGCTAAGTTCATATTTATCATTTGGTAACATGGTTATCCTTAAATAAGGATCAATAAGATTAATTTGCATTTTTAACCAGGCAAATTTTGGCCTAGTAAGTTTTGTTCTCTTATTGCATTTCACTCTAATGACAGAATAACTAACTTTGTAGCTGTGATGTTTAAACCTATATACTAATATTATTTAGAATAAAATATTATCATATTTTTTTCTTATAGAATTAATAAAGAAACATTTTTCTACATTAAAATAGAAACATAATTAGATAAGGGATAAGGTAATTTATCTGATTGCTAACGAAAATAGTAATGCTTGCCGTAGGTAGCCGATACTTGATTTAGACTTATGGACAGAACAAAGGTACAGATTAAAAATATGAATGTTCGTATTAAAAGAAAGGAAAGATGAATATACGATAAAACTAAGAATATAATTTTTGCAACAAATTATGTTTTCTAAATCATATCATCCTCTCGCGCGTCTTCTCTATTTAGCACTGTGACATAAATCAAATGCTTTTGTAGATGAGAAAGTAGTTTTGAACAACTTCAACCCTCGTGCCTCAATTTCAGAGAAAATGAGTACTATCTATTTGCTAACTGAGAGATCCCCAGTATTTTCTTTAATGGTATAGAAAATCTTATTAAATTTTAACGCTCGAATTCCTTTCTTTATCTGTAATCTCTCCGTATTTTCTCCCCCTCTTCTCAAATAGGGGTTCAAAAGATCTCGTCTCCATACATCATTTCAGTTTTTAAACTTCTGATCGCGTGTCTGTCATAAAAATTATCGCACGCTGGAATGAACTGAATAATCAACTCGAAAAGTGTTTTGGCGCCTAGTTTTTTTTTTTTAAAAACTGCTTTCCATACAACACGCCATACTGGATGCTGCGCTGTTTTCGGAGGAGAGTGAAAGATGTAACACTTCAATTATAAGTGACAAATACATAACATAATGATAGATTTATTTTTACGTTCGGGATTTAATCTAATATTTATAAATTTTTATCTAAATGTTTTTCTGAGTAATTTTAAAAGCATAAAATAGTTATATTAAAATGAAGTTAAGTTTAGAAATATAAATGGATTAATATTCTTTGTTTCATAACAAGAAATGAATCGGTAGTGCATGATACCTTTGATCTAGTATATTTTCTTAGATAACCAATAAACCAAATTTGGATCTCATGCTATGTGTATTTCATTGTTATGCATATTAGGTAGAATGATCTTCCTATAGAACGTAAGCAACCCTCGCTATTACGAAATTAAAATACAGTGAACATTACTTTATACATAGACTTAAAAATACAAATTTTTATTTTGTGCGTCTTTAAATGGCGTAAGAAAGTGTTTCGCAAATTCTATTCGACTATTTCAACTGACCGTGATGGTGGGACGTCATTCTCGCTATCAGAAGGTAGTGAGTTCGAATCCGATCTAACAGGAAAACTTTCTTATTCACTAATTACGGCCTTGGTCGCAATGTGAAGTGACGTCCATGTGAACTGATGACTCTTGGGATGGCAATTTTTCTGTGCCTCTAAATTACAAAAAAAAAAAAAAAACCCTCCCACACTTTTAACACCACGATGTCACCTCCCACTAGGTGTTACACTATATAAAAGTGACATTACTTCCGCCACAATGCTGGGGCATAATGGCGTTACAGCGTTATGTGTTTCGGTATTGGGAATAAATAAATAAATTTTACTGCTCCAAATCTGCAGGATTTTAAATAGATTAGTGTGAAAATTACTACAAATTCCTTATGATTTACAATTAAATACCTATCATTAATTTTTTCACTTAGCCATTTGCATTTTAGGTTTCAATGAAGATGTAATAACAGTATTTGAAACAAGAATCAGTTATAGAGTTAGTTAAGGTCAGGTGTGAATGGTTAGCACACTGACTTTTGTTCGTCGATTTGATTTCTACTTAGGGTATGACTATTTGTAGTGATTAGAATTATATTTAACTCTGTAATTTCCAGTTGAATTATCCTTATGTGTCAAAAACAATTCTATATTAAGGCTTAAACCAAATCAAAAGCAGATTTCTTGTGTTGTAGCTTTGAATTTTACAATCTGATGTAAAATTAAAAGCATTAATTTATTTATGTTTAGAAAAATACAATACATTGAAATTTTGATTCCCTTTTCAGAAGGAATACATGAATAAGCTTAATTTTGGCTTATTATACTCACTGACCATTTATTCTATATTTTTATTTAGCATAACTGCTTGAAAAAATATACTAAGGTATCAGAATGTTATAAATGACTTGATATTAGATACTCATGCAAATTTTCTCAAAAAATCCTGATTTATCAACGTAAAGTAGATTTAAACTTTTAAAATTTATTATTTTCCAAATCTACGTACTGTCGAGTGATTCCATGAATCCAATATACCCATCAGTTTGAATATGGTATCAATTCAATTCTCTGTCCAAAAATATTTCTGAATAAGTAAATTGACTTGAAAACTGAGTGTAACATTCAAAAAAATTATTAAACTTACAATCAAACTTTACTTACGATGGAATCATCAATATGGAAATATACTGTATATAATTTCTCAGTCGAATAATTCCCTTTCACGCATTTTAATTATTATAAATTTAGTTATACATATTTATCATTACACAAAATTTGCATAACTAGATTCAATTCGGCTCCCATTATGCAAAATAAATACAGAGATAAGAAATTTAAATTCTGTAGCATCTGGGCATTTCAAAAGAGAAAAACTATTGACTTTGGTATGAATCCTAAGTGGATCTAGAATAAATATCAGTTTTTTCTAAACTGCTTGAAATTTTGTTCATTCTGATTGCTATTCTTTCAAGTAACTGCAAAAAAATAGATAATTCCCTACAAACTGTTCTAGACTTACTCACACGTTTAGCTGTCAAAGCGAATGTATATCCTCATGTATCTTCGCCTTCTTTCTTGGAGCTCGTCTAAAGAATCCACATATTTAGCGGTGTATGAACTATGATTCTGTAGGGGTGCATTACCTGTTATCAACTCCCTCTATTTCTACAGCTTAGAAGGTATTGATTCATTTGTATTTGGCCGCCGAATCATACTTCAACCTGAAATTGTCATTTTCCCCACTACTCTGTGTTGTGAAGAGGAAATTGGCCCGTTGCTGATCGTTTGCTTCTATGTTGATTGCTTTTCCAACCACACCTGTAAGTTTTCCCAACTGCCCCTTCTACTGCCATGCATCGCATGTCACACTGTCTTTCTTGTCTTTTTCCAGTCTTATGTACTCTTGCGACATGTTCTTTTTTTTTCTTTCTTTCTCGTCGATATCTTTCGAAAGATTTCATATAGAAGCAATTTATTTATTTTTTTTTTTAGAGAAATGGCTTTGGAATTGCGCGCAAAATATTTTTTCCTGTCACGTGATGGGTCGAAATGGAAGGCAAAAATCATTACACCTCTATTTTTTTATTAAGTGCAGGTCATTTTCACTAAGTATTTGGATAATGGAGTCATAAAATAGTCCTGATAATTTCCTCTTTTAACTCTTTTAGAGGTATGCAATGAAAATATGAAATGCATATAAGGAAATAATTGTTTGGTGAAACTGTATTTTCGATACAAACCAATGATTGTAAAACTAAGAAAATAATATTCAATAATATATCAACAATTTAAACTAAAAATGCTTCTCTAAAGAACTCGAACAAGTTTAATAGATAATATATTGTAATTATTTGAGTGCATTTAAACTGTGTGTAAAAAATTAGAATGAAATCCTTTTAGTTTCTTTTAAGGTAATAACGAATTAATAAAATTAAATGAATAAAACATGCTAAATAAACTAGGAAAACTAATCTTTAGAAATTTATGAACAGAATATTACGTTCGAAAATGTATTAAACATTCTAAAGCTAATGTAAAATATTTAGAAATAGCTTCAGCGATATTAATTTTTTCAGAGTTATATTTCTGATTGATAAAAAATTTCTGACAAATGTGAATGTGAGGGAAATTCTCTAAATCCATTTAGAGTTGATTTATAATTCATTTTGATAAATGATGGTAATACTTAGAATTTACAAATAAGATACCATACTGTCTAAAATAACTTCTCATAACAATACCTTCTAAAGCTAGAATTATGTATTTATTTTATTTGTAATTATTTATATACAAATTTGTTTTTCTCAACAAATCTTTCATGTTATATAAATAATACTCATTTCTTGTTAAAAATGATAAAAATCTATACAATAATTTTTCCTATAAAATTGGAATTTAACATAAGGTTGAAAAATATTTCCGTATATTTGTGGTGAAAATGCTTTAAATTTCAGTAAAAATATATTTTCCATACTTTCAGATTTTGTATCAAAAAGTAGCCAAACAACAACAAATAGACCCAATTCCAGTTTTCAAAAGCGTTCGCTTTTGTTCACTACTAGCTTGTTTACCTTTTCTCCAACTGATTAAAATATATTATGTAAGTTGAATTAGAATCAGTTACTATTTTTATTTTTTTAAACTTAACAATTTACTTAACATTTCAAGTCATTCAAATTCTATGGTAGATATTTACTTACCAAAGCTAAAATGTATCTCTTTTTGGATTGTTTACTGTACTTTATTGGATATGCAGATTTTTCGATTAGACGCGAGAATAAGAATTGATAATTCTTGAAATCATTTGGGTCAGTATGGAAATTTAACTCTGGGACGAAACGAAATTGTCTCGCAAATAACAAACTGCATTTAGAAATAAGCAGTTGTCATTAGTATTTGTTATTTTTTAAGTAATGAGTATAAGCAATTTTCTTTTATTTATTGCTATGAATTAAACAGAATTTACTCACAGATTTTATTTTCAATGAAAAATCATCGAATTCATGTGAATACAGTAGTCCATAAAATTATTATTCAATTCAAGTTTTTCAAGAATTGGAATTAAAGAATTAATAATTTCAAATGATTCGCGTAGAAAATGTAAGACTTTGGTTTAAGGAATTTAATAAATTTACTTTTCTGCAAAAATTTGTTGTATAAAATTTTATTAACAAACAAGAGCAAATTTTGCTCTTTTAATTTTAAATTTGAATGCTTATAATCTTTTTATGGAAGCTTCACGTATAATTGATTGATATATGTCCCGAATTTCCTGTATTTAAAGTAATTTTAGATTATTTTTAATTTTAGATTTCATTAACTTCATTTATTTAACTTTTACTGATTTTTCTAACAGTGCCATTATTTAAGAGCAGCCAATGTGATTGCTACGAAACAAAAGTTACATTTTATTTAAAGTTAATTCTAAAAAACATTTCTGTGGTATAGTAGGATCTTTATGAAAATTACTTGTGTTTGTAAAATTAATTACAATTTTTCCCAAAAAGTCAATTTTTTTTGTTACAAATTTCAATTAAAAACTTTTAATCACCATGAAAAACGTTCATGAGCTTTTAAAAATTGTGTTTCTGTAAAAGATTTATTAAATATTATAAAACTGATAATTTTTAACTGTTTTTTTCATAATCATGAAATTTGATCCTGGTTCCAATATTCTTTACTAGTTGAATTTTATCAATCACAAAGTATTAAATGACACAAAGCATCTTTCTAAGATTATTGGCTAAAATAATGAAAAAAAATCATATAAATTTTTATATGTTATAGGCACCTCATTTAGAATTAACACAATTTCACATGAAATTCATTTTGGTGTAATAGCAAATAAAATGAATCTGTAGTACAAGGTACTAAACTTAAGGGAACAACTCTTCCAAGCAAATAGAACTTCCCGCAGGAACAGGTCTCGTGTAACTGACTAGTCGAAATTAAATATTATTGAGCGAGATCACGTCTATTACTGAACGGCACAGCTGCAAAGGTGGTAGCAATTATTTTGTCGATATTCTTTCTTGTCTGGATACATAGAATATATTAAAATATTTACTTAGTTCTCATTAGATATTTAAGTCTACTACACTAATTTTATTTTTGCATGAATAAATGTCATCGACTCTACTATTTTAGATTTAATATAGTAATCGGAAAAGAATTTTTTTTTTATTTTTCGCAAGTCTTTGGGGAATATTTTATTGGTTATATAACAGATTGCGTTTTTACAATCTATAAAATAGTAACTGATTTTACCCCCCCCCCTCCTAACTATTCCATTTTAATGAATTTTCTTTCACGATGCCAACGGTTTTTAGATGTATCATTATTGAAGTAGATGTTCCAATATCGGATAACTGGATTTTTATTTAAAATAATCTGCTTTAAATATCAATACTTTTAAATTCATTTGTAGAGTTTACTGTTTCGATTAGGCCAATCTAATGTAACAGCTTAATGCATTCTACTTTCTAATATTAGATTAAAATTTCATCTTTTTTAAATTTCAGCTTAACATTAAAGCACATTTTACTATGAATTATGGTGTTCGTTTAAAAATTTGATTTGTAGCATTTATATCAACTGCGTTATCAAGTTTCAGCATACGAGAAATGTGAATCCATACAAAGGGACTGATCAATATTCAATATTTTTTTAATGAACCCCTTGTGACAGAGAGAGAATTTGTCATCCAATGTTTGAAAAATTTCATTTGTTATGTGAATCAAATGTGAAGTTGATTAAATATCTATGATCCGAATTTTTAAATAGGTTCAGTTTTAATGAACATATTTTTAAAAAATGAACCTATTTAAAACCTGAATGTTTCGTAAAAATGACAGGTGAAAAGCATTTCAGTTGTGAACCTGTTAATATATAAATGATTAATTTATACCATGGAAGAATTAAAAGTTCGATGTTAAAAATTCAACCCGTTTTAAGAGTTCATAGGTGGAATAGTGAAACAAAATATATTATATATATAAAACAATATATATGTATATATATATATATATATATATATATATATTCTTTGTATTAACCCAAATTGTTAAAGAATTTTATTATAAAATATCCAAAATACCCTAATAATTTTAAATATATTTCTTAATTTTTTAAGAAAATTTAACGCATGTTTTATAATATATGTAGATTTGTAATTTTCCGGCATTTATTTTTCATACTGACCTGTCAAAATAAATTTTTATAAATGTGTGAATACGCACTTGTACGCAGGGAAGTACAAAATGTTCTGTTTAAAATTTGTTTTACTTAAGCTTTCAGTATCTTTGTTTTTACTTTAAAGTTTTGTTATTAGTTAAATGTTTTATATTGAAAACAAAAAAAAAAAACTATGTTAAATGTCAAATATTAAATATTAGCTTATATTAATTGGTTTTTAATATGGAATTTAAGTAACTTTAAAAGCAATATCCATTTATAGTATTAATGAAAAAGATTGTGCGTTTTTAAAATATTTTTCCTGTTATGAAAATTCACAAAAATTATTTTGATATTTTAATCTTTTCAACAAGTTGTTTCAGCTTAAATTATGGATAAAAAACTACATTTTCATTAAATTTTTACTGCATACTAATTTTTTATAGTCTACTTCTATTCTTTGGCTAATATTAAATCTTGGCTTTTTTTCTCCACAAACGTTAAAAAAATGAAGAAATGAAATGACAAAACCAAATATTTATTCTTCGAGTTTTGTCATCTGTGTTCATGAGATTTTACGTCTCGTCCATAATAATGCAGTATTGGATTTATTTTAATTTGCCAACATTTTCCCAAAAGAATTATAACGCGCTTCTGGTGTAGAGTTTTTCGTTGAATTATCTCATTAATTCTCGCGTATTGAATAATCTGTTGGATAATTTTCTCTCTTTTGGTGTTCTCTTATCGAAGAATGTTCCTGCATAATAGTGGGATATAAGAACTTTTTTTTAATCCATTAAATTACACAAACGTATGATTTCACTTGGGAGACGAAAAAAGTAAACAAATTCTAGTTTTATTCCATCATGTTCAACTCCAACTATTAAACGTAATTTCGATGTATGTTCTACGATAATCAAGGACGTGTTTAGTGTAATTATATACGAACGAATGCATGTGTAAGTTTTGTATTTACTCAAGAACCACGCTATAGTTTATTCTTTAGTTTTAATTGAATATTTTAATCATTCTTGAGAAATATTTTTTTTTTCAAGATTGTCTCTGGCAGCTTTTCTCTTCAATGTTGTTTTATTCAAATGAAAACAACTTTAAAATTAAAGAGATTAAAAGTTGATATTGTTCTGCAGAATGTAAGTAGTTTTTTTTATTATTATTATTTTTTTTGAGATTTTTATTTAATATAAATCATTGGATGAATAATTTAAAATGATTAAATTATGATTTTGGAGAATATTAAATTAATTTTTTTAATGATTATTTGAATATGATTGATGCTTCATGCAACGGTACTCAAGGAAATGGCAAAATAACAGAAATTTAAAGGATTCGAATCAAAGGAGTTAGAATTCAAAATTGCAGTAAGCTTCTTTAAATAAGAGTTGTAATTATTAACGATCATTTATGAATAATTTTGTATCCAAATGCGTTTCTGTCAAGTTTAAGAAAATGTTGTGCTATATCTGTAATGTATAATAAATAAATATAAACTCCCTATTTAAGTTGCATTTTGTATTGAATTTAAATATTTTCTAATATCTCTATATGAAAAGTGTTTTTTTAAAATTAAAGCTATGTTGACTGTAGTTTTGGAACAATTATAGAAAATCTCTCTGGATTTTCTACGGTTATAATAATAATAATGATTGATTTTAAGATATCTTTTTTGTTCTTTGAGCATTAATATGCAATTTTAGAAGTTATGTTGATAATTCAGAAATTAAATATGAAATCCTGTCAAATGTCAACAGAATACTGTAGAAACTTGTCGATTAGGAAGGAATTTATTCTCAAAATTTCTGACTCCAAATATCTCATTTCCAGCCATTCTTCTCGAAATCGCACTCGAATTTAAAATATTGTATTCCGAATTCATTTATGTAGTTGCGATTAAAATAAAAATAAGAACAATCTAGAGAATTGCACTCTTGGAAGTGATGTTGTACAATTAGAAATCCCAAATTCGAGTAATACAAATAATTCTTTGGGATTTATCACCACGATAAATTTCCTTTTAAAATCTTTAAAAATCAATGATCAGCTTTAAGAGAATGATGAACTATGAAGAGTCTTAATTGAATCAAGCAGATAAATGTTTGTTAGAGGGAATAAAAGATTCAATGGAAAACGTTTGTCTTTTCAGGTTTCAATTTAACGGTGCACTTGTTTTGAAAAGCAGATTCATGTTTGAATAAAGTTATCTGACAGTTGTTGGTTTTTAGATTTCTGAAAATCATTTCAAAATCCACTTTTAAAAAAGTAGTACCGAAAGTGACTTATTTTCATATGCATTAATATTTAAATTAATAATTCTCAATCCTTTTTTGGGTTTTTTACTAATTTGCCATGCACAGCTGTAATTTTTAACACTCTTAAGATATCATTTTTTCTTACTGAAGTCCATAGAAATAAACTTATTTGTATTCGAAAATAATTGTAGATTTGAGTTAAGTTCGTGCTAGAGAGATTAAAATGATTCAAGTTTTAGATGATTATACGAGATTTAAACGCTATTTATTTTCAATAACGTTTGCAGAAAAAATGTGTCACTGCAGAATTTAAAAACGACCTAGCATTACTGATGTAAAATTTAATTGGACGATGGATGTCAGCCATTTGAATTCTACAAAGTTATGTTATAAAAATTAATAGTGATGAACTATACTGTGAAATCTTGTGATATTATAAACTATGTAATGATTTTAATAGTGTAAATGACAAAAATAACCATAATTCAGACAATAAAAGCACCCATGATATAAACATTAAAAATGGCGCATTTTACTGAAAATAGTTTCTTTTATTACACTCAAAATTTTGAGAATGCAAGTCTAGTGTAACGAGAGTTCTAAGATTTTAGTATCAATTTACCCCGTATCTAGAGTTATGTTTATTGCTAGCTTTTATAAAAATCAGACTTTTTAAAACATTATCGTAGCCGCAACTGTACATTTCACCGTTTTCCTTTTGTTTTGAGTAGATATTTTTCTCTAAGTAGATATTTTTAGTGGTCAGTTTTTTTTTGAATCAGATTTCTAGTTTATATATAATATGAAAAAATAATATACTCTGAATAATATATTTGAATTGATACTATTACATTTGCAGTAATTTATATATTATTTTAAGTGGCTTTTTTATGAAATAACTTTCATTTTTGGCAGGATTATAAATATGAAGTTGAAATATTTTTAATCTTTAATAATAGAATCATGTATTGTAATTTAAATTCATTAATACGGAGAATTTTTAAGGAAAAATGAACTTTCTAAACTTGTTATCCTAGTATACTTACCCGAAAGTAGCCCTGGATTTGGGCTCTACGAGTTAGTGGGAGCCTATGTAATTTTGAAGATACTGCTAATACTTGACCTGGCATTCCCAGATATATCTAAATTAAAAAATACATTTACACAAGTTTCTTAAAATTCCAGAATTTAAAAAATAATATCAATTAAGTCATAAAAATGTTAGAAATTTGTAGATTTTAAAAACTTTACTCGACTTATATTACAAAAGTTGGATGCTTGTATTACTAGCTTAATAACTTTTAAATAAAAATTTTTTTGTAGATCATATGCCGAGCTGATAATAAAATAACTAGGTGCTCTGGTCTTTAGTTCAACACTTCATTGGTTTGATTCCCACCACAGGCGTGAATGTTTGTTGTGGTTCCCCCCAGATCTACTTTGAACTCTAGGTCTTGAAATAACTAACCATCATGCGTAAAATTGAGGGATAAACAAACCAAATCATAAACCATAATTCATATTTTCAATACTAGATAATATGTGACATAAATATCTAGGTATGTAACAAGTGTATTGTACATATGTATGGGTATTACATATTTCTAGAATTTTACATTCTTATAAGCAATGAAACAGACCTAATAAATCCTAACAATAGGATAATTTTGTTACACAAGGTTAGTTTTGGATAACTTTGTTACAAATTACTTCTATTTAAGCAACGGGAAGAAAAAGTTTTCTAGATATTTGTTACATGTATATCAAAGGCGATAAAACAAATTGCAATCGCTTTTGAAATTATCGAAAGGAAACTTTTAAATAAATAAATAAAATGTTAATCGAATTTAAGATTGCAATCAAGTTTCAAAATACAATCTAATCCGAGACTGCAATCGTGTTGCAAGGTATAATCGAATCAAAGGTTGTAATCTAAGATAATCAGATTTGAACTTTGAATCTTCTGAGTATCTTTTGACCTTGAGTCAAATTTTATATAACCTTAACAGTTTTTAGTCTTTACCATGAGACACGTTTTGATTCTTCAAGCAACCTTTACAATAGTGGAAAATAGAGAATTAACTATTAAATTGAAAGTGGCAACATAGGGCAAGCAAATTAATCAGTATGGCAATAAAGATCAAGCAAGTACTTTCTTGAAAAGAGTTTTTACAATTTCTACTTCTATTAAACAGTAAGGTATTCTAAGAAGAAAGGGATGACATAAAATTTACTGAATACAAAATCTTTAGGTGAATATCAATCATCAATTATTGGGAGGCATACATCAAATATTTCAAGATTTCAAGAAATGGGAAATATCTTGCATCTTTAATGCGATAAATAAACAATCATATTACTTCTTATTGGTCACACTCAACAAAACGAATGTATTCAATTTTATATATCGTGTTCGTTAATAAATTTAAAGAGACCTCTGACGTGTCATTCAAATAGTAAAAATCAAATGCTTTCATTTTTAATTAATTCCTGGTAAATATGAAGAAATTATTGAAGAAATGCCTCAAAGCCTAAAACAGAAAAGAAACAAGCACCATCAATTCTCTTAATAATGATATATTAAGAATTTCACGAAGGAAACGCAAAATCAAATTTTAAATATGTATGCAAGCGTGCTCAGAGTGCTGTAATTTGCTCCCGAGTGTAAGAATCTTAGCAGAAAAATGGGTATGAATATCTTTCTTAATACATGATTAAAATGAGTCATCTAGGAGGGAATAAATGCCTTTAAATATTCATGTAGCTGGGGAGAAAAAAATCATAAGTTTCAAGAGAAGCTTTTAAGATCGGGGGCTTTGTTAATGCCGATGTGTTGTCCATTATATAAACAGTTTTTGAGAGTTCTCAATAAACTCTCTTAATTTATTATGATTATAAATGAATATTAAATAATTGCGAAAATTAATTGACTTCGACTTGCGGTATTTAATGAATGTGAAGTGTTCTTTATAATTTAGCTATGAATTAGGTGCGATATAGGAAAAAAAGCGAAGAAAAAGAATTTTACCTATTAATTTATATACTTGATTGCTTTTTTTATTAATTTCTTGAGAGAAATGATCATTAGTAAATATTAATATGGTGGAGCAAAGCTTCTTTTTAATAGTCGTGTTAAGTGCATTTTTGAACTCCATTTTAATTATTCACTTGGGGTTATGACTAAAATAATTGAGTTATTTAAAATCATTCTTAAAGATTATCTGATAATTTCTGGTAGTTATATGAAAAATGTTGTATTTTATGTTATTCACAGTAATTTCTCTTTCAAGCTTCAAAATATTTTAAAAATGTGTACATTATTAAAGTTCCTTAAGCAAAATATGCTTATAAGTATTCTTGTTTCACACATTATCTTGATGAAGTATTTCTAAGATCACATTCGTTCATAAACGAAATACTTACGGATGTTTAGCAAGTATTTTGTGAGGTATTTCGTTAACTTTAATGGTATACATATAAGCATGTCAAAATTAGCCTATATTTCGTATCCTATATAGTTAGTTGAATTTTTGTAACTTACTGTTCTGTCTGCTGTCTTTCAGTTCAACAACTATTTCATAAATTGAATGATGATCAATTAACGATGTAGGTTAACTATCTAACGTTAATTTTATAAAACTTAAGACACCCCACTTGTGGAATTGGTTTGACCTACGATAATTAATTATTTGAATGGTGTTGCAGTTAATAAACAAGTTAACTTGAGCGACGTTATTTGTTCAACAAGTTTGTTTGAAAAGTTCTGCTTTCTTTTCAAAAGATCAATCGCAATTCTTCTGTTGCATTCTTTCTGAAAATTAATTATATTTAATCCCATCTTAATTATTTTAACAAAAGTTTAATGTGTATCCAAATATAAGTTTAATGACAGAAACTATACTTATATGATTAAATATGGATTTAAAACTGGCAATAGGATAGTAAATATTGATTCTAAGAAAGGTCTACAATTGTTATAACTCAGTGTATACTTTGAAAATTAAATTTTTAAAATTAAATCCACTAACAAGACAAGAAGACTTTACCTCTTCTTTCCCAATGTCTCACGCACCTGTATATAAGGTGACTGATATGTCAATCAGTTCTTGACAGGTCATGGAGTCTTCGGCACTTACAGAAGCCAATTTCATGGCAAAGATGAAACTTGCAATCACGATGAAGAAATCTGTTCCCCTGAACATCTTCTTCTCCACTGTGAGCACTACAACGCTGTCTGCACTAAATGGTTTCCCAAGAATTTCCACAATCTAGACATCAAACTTCTTCTAAACTTCTTAAAATTCAAGCAATATATAAAATATTTGTGAGATGATAACTTTATTGAATGCTGTCAGTTAAATTCTATCGCATCAGAAAATTTCCTTAGATTACGAACTTTGTTTTGTTTGCAAACGTCAATACTTTTTGATATCAGAGGAGTATCAGCCATAGGTGAGTGAGGCAGCGAATGTAAGTTTATACTGGGACCTGCTAAAGAGGTTGTGTGTGTATGTGTGTGAGAGAGAGGGGGGAGAGGGAGAAAGAGTTCAGCCTCACAAATAAGTAGAATGAGTAGATTAATTAACATCCATTTTCTCAACATTTGAAACTTAGAGCAACCAACTGATGCAATGGGTGACTATCTCAGGACAAGCTGCAAATTTAACGATTAGTTTGTTGCTGAAGCTGTTATCTTTCAGTTATAGTATATATGGTAAAACGTCTTTAACTTTCATAACGTCATCTTACGGTTCCAAGGTAATAGCTTCGAAAGAATTCGACTTTCTTTGTTTATGGAAGAATGTGACATGATTTTACATATGTATAGGGCCTTTTTGGAGATCATCATTTTATTAGATTATTCATGTATGTTAGAAATGGAGTTGCGAACACAGAAGTTTTTTTTTTTTTTTTTTTATACATTAACAACTTTTGTATTGCTTTGTTTAATAATGGCATGTATTTAGCAACATATGAAGTTCTCATTCGTTTCACACCGATCAGTGCAAACACTAGACTACAAATAGAACTGTAGAATGTTTTTCTAATGTTTTGTTTGCAAACGAGTGTTTGGACTGTACTGAATGTTTATTTCTGTAACCTTCAATTTAACAGAGGGTAGTTTCGATTTTTATCGTAGACGAGGATGATTGTACTTCGTAATCCCCTTTAAACTGTAAGTTCAAATTGGAAGAGTTCTTGTACAAATAAAAATTACTATTCATTTACAATCCAACCAAACATAGCCTTTAGTGCTACAATTACTCAGTTCAATTCCAGTTTCACGTATGAATGTTTAGTGTTGCATAAAATTTATTTTAAGCTATAGATCCTGATTGAATTAACTCTCGAATTCATAAAAAAAGTGATTGTAGAAAGTGAGAAAATATAAAGTGATCAATCGACTGTTAGTGAAAGATGCTTACATTACATTTTCCTTGAAAGTAACGTTCGTATTCATGTCTGACGTTGTGAGTTCATTCACGTGAAGAGCTAGGAGCCGAACGGTAAGCTCACTAGCCTTCCGTTAAACAATAAAGAGGTTTGAACCCGCCTCCGGCTTTGATTTTTGTAGTGGTTTGAAATCCACTGTAAACTAAGTCCTGGTCTTATTAAACACCGTGTGCAAAAAATGACCGTCGAACGACAAACCAACAATATAATAAACTTAGAAAGAAATACACCCTGCTCTGGCAATTAGCTTTGCTCGATTTTCTCTCAGTGGAGCTGGCAGCTAAATGGTCAGTGTCCTGAAATTCAATTCACCAGTAAGTAAATTTGGCTCTTACTTTGAATGTGTTTTTTGTACTGACCCGAAATTCACTTTAAACTTTAGGTCCTATTCAAATTAGTTTTGGTGAGGAAAAAAAAAGGTAAGTGATACTTTAGTGACAAAGATATCTAAGTCCCAATTAGCATGAATATTTACATGTGTCAAGTGTGTGGTTTACTTTTCATCATAAGTATTTTGTATGATAGGGTCATTCGTTCATACCACTTCTAAGACAGTGTTCTAATCTGCAGCATGATTAGTTCAAATTATCCTTCGTGGAATCTGTTCTTCTTATTCTAGCAGCTGCATTCTAGTTATTTCACGTCGAAAGAGTAGTATTCTCATTGAAACCATAGACACTATGCATAATCAGTGCACACCGTCGATAAGTGAAAAATGTTGACTCATGCTAGCAAAGATTAGCGCAGGAGATCATTGATAGCGATATTCGATAGTGTGACTCCCCTTTTGGAAATATGACCAAATGCTCAAAGGGAGCACTTAATTACTGAATAAAATCTTTTACATATATACTTTTTTATCGTTTTGATTTAATTTCAGTTAGTCCTGCTGACTTCATAATGCTGTGTGGCTTTCTCTATATAATGCAATTTCTATCTTGAAGGCCTTTTTTTTTTAAGTTTTTCTATTAATATACACTTTGATTTCTGCACCTGCATATGTGGAATCATTTCTCCGCTCAATAAATTATTTACATCGGGTTTTTGCTTAAGCCATACAGAAAAAATTTTTCTAATGTGGGAGTATAAATACATTTATTTTCCCTTTGCTTATTTTCTTACGTTCCAATTACTATTTATTTAATGTGATGGTATAGACATTTGGAATTGGACATATCGATTAATGTACATTTATAAATTTATATTGTTATTTTTTTCAACGGGGGGGGGTACTTGGGTGACGAACCCTATGCCACAATAAGGCCAGAAGATGTTATTCATTTGTCGTAATCCAGTCAGCACCTTTGAATCAAGTCACGGAGGCGAGTAGCGTTGCCTGCACCATAGCACCAAAAACTAGTTTATAGGTTGGGCCACATTCATTCATCATCACAGAAGAAAAGACCGAGAAACACAGAGAGAACAGAGTAGGAAAGTAACATCCATGCCCAAATCGGGATTCAAGCCCGAGACCCACAGCGCAGGAGTCAGGAGTGAGAATTATTCAGCCATCGGTTGGCATTTATATTACGTATGTTCCATAAATTTAGAACAAGTGTATCTAATTTGCAATAACGGTTAGGCCTGTGACCTTTGGTTCAACAGGTCATGGGTTCAGTCCCATTTCAGGCGTATATCATTGTAGTGATTTGATATCCCCTATAAACTGTAAAACCTGGTTCAATTTCATGTAGTGTCTAGTCTTCGGTTTAACTATTCATCGGTTCCAATCCCACTGTTGTGTTCCTTTCGGAATCAATTTTAAACGATTGATCCTGGTCTAATAGCTATCTTTTTTTTAAAAAAAAAGAACCATTGAGTGACAAAAAAACATACAAAACGTGACTGTAGAGCGTCAATAAATTTAAAAAAAACTGATAAGACGTTAATTCTCAAGATCTATATCAACAAAAATACAAAAAATACACAGCATTTACCAAAAGAAACTTTACACATTTTGATAAGCACTGAAAAGTTACCACATAGCTTAAGAAAACTTTCCAACAAAATGTTTTCAGTAACAACTAAAATAATCAGAGACAACTAGAGCAAACAAATTGCGCATTTAATTTTATTTAAATTGTGAAGTTTAAGACTTTTCCCCCAAGGCTGTTTTATGCTTATTAAATAACATTTGTCGCTGTAAATTTATAGTAATTAAAATGAAAAACTTTAAAGGCTTAAAATTATTTCGTATTATACAATGACTTGGCTTGGATCAAATTGCTTTCTTAAGATGTTTATTTGGCGAAGAAAGTTTTCCACCATGTATACTAGAACAGACATCTTAGGATCCTTAATTTCCTTTCTGGAATAAAAAAGTATTTGTATCTTCAGATACTTTCCGCAGCAAGACATTCAAAATCTGGAACTTTTACTGGAAACAATTTTTCACCCTCAGTCACTATCCTTTTTTCTTCTAGAGATAAAATTCACTTTTGGTGAACAATTTTCACATTTCAGGCGTTTCGCTTCTGTAATATTTTAGAACGAAAGTAAAATACGGAAATCTTCTCACGTATACGCTGCACGCGCCGCGCGTAATCATCTCGTCAGTTTGCAAATGCTTCAAGTGATGGTTTGAAAAATATCTAAAAATTCAATGTTTGAAGGAAGAGAAAAATAAAAATGTTTGATTATTTAAAGCTTTTACCAAAATTTTTGTGTATACATTTCTTTCGCTACAATCTCTTGTAGAGTTTCGTTCTTTCTCTTTAAGCAGATTGCTTGGAAAAATTTTCTTTTTAAAATATCAACCTTTTGGAAAACAAATTTTTATAAGATTGTCTTGGTTCGCAGAATAGTGAAACATGTTGTAACTGGAATGAAGGTAGTAACAATTATATTTGGAAAAATGACAGATATTGAATTTTATTTTTGATAAAATCAATTTTCTTCCTTTATTTTTTATAAGTGGAATTTGTTCTTTTTCAAAGATAACACAATAAGAAAAATATAAGACTAAAATTTTTCTAACTGAAAAAATTTTGTATTCGTATACTATTTAGAGACAGCCGGTGGCGTACAGTATGGCTTCGCGCTCCTGAGCCTCAGGTAAAAAATTTTATCCTTGGCCTACACAAGGACGACTTAGTCTGTCATCCTTTCAGTGTGTCAATAAATTGAGAACCAAACATGCTTGGGAACTAAGCACTGAAAAATTCGCGTTAGTACAGATAGAAGGTTTGATCCTCGACAAGATCGACTTAATCTGCCATCCCTTCAGTGGGTTGATAAATAAAGCATGCTTGGGAACTAAATACTGGAGGTTTCACGTCATGCTGACCACCTAACCAAGACACATGCTTCGCACCCCAGGGCCCTCGGTTAGGAAAACATGCGCACTGTACGCCTTAGTCCACATATTGGCTTTCGTGCCACAGGTTTAGAATATACTATCTAAAAACCAAAAGTTTTATAGTTGGTTAAA
Organism: Latrodectus elegans; assembly: GCA_030067965.1. NCBI lineage: Eukaryota > Metazoa > Arthropoda > Arachnida > Araneae > Theridiidae > Latrodectus > Latrodectus elegans. The sequence continues at coordinate 46,071,559 of CM057817.1, forward strand.
ATAATATATTGATAGTTTGATCTTTTTTTTAATTCTTGGAACTATTGTGAAATTTTATAGGTTTCAGTTCAGATATCTATCTGATGGCTTGACTCTCAACTGGAATAGGAAATGTGTGTTTTGGATGCCACTCCTGACAACTCCAGACAGTTAACTGGTTATTGTTATGATCTTTTTTCAATATTTTGTGACTTTGATTCCAATTGATGCAGATATCTATAGGAGTTCCTTCACAATCGGTTATAATTTTTTCTCGAATTAGCATTTGTATGCAAAAAGTGACCATAGCGAGACCAACGAACGAAATTTTATGGCGACCTGCATCGTACATTATTTTTTAAGCACACATTAATTCATGCACTACATGTGAAACTATGAGTAGAAAACTCTTATTTGAAAATGTTTTATTCAAATGATTTGGTATCAAAATATATTTTAATTAATTTCATATTTTTATTGAATTTTGTAATTTTTGGCAAACGTAATAACTACCAATTAAATATCTTACATGGTGAATTTTTAAATATTCTAGCACTAAATGGGGTAGAAAATCTTTGACAAACTATAGGAAAAAAAAACAGCGTGCTTTTTACTGAATAATGTTAAGTGCCATACAAGCTCTCATGTTTCATTCTAAACGAAAATAATTGACAAAAAAATATGCCCCGTCAAATATGAAAAATAACGAGTTTTTAAAATAACATATTATAAATAAAAATAGCTGTATATAATGATTCCATTAATAAGGAAATTTATTCAATATGCAGATTTTTAAATGTTTGGAAATTAGCATCTAAACATTAAAGTGAATCTTGAAAAAGGTCAATTTCTATTTTTAAATTAACTTTTAACGCTTATATAAGGATGTTCTTTTTTTAAATTTGCATTTCTGTTACTTACAAGGGTAGATGAGAAAGATTGAAGATTTTTTAATATAGTCAAATAAAAATGTATGCATTTTTTCGAATGTAGCATAATAAATAAAACACATCCTTCAGATACAAAGCTAACTAGCTAGTATTTTCTGAATCATTGTCCAAGAAACACAGTACTGATTAAAAATACCTCTTCAATAAATAACCTATTTTAATTTTCTTAAATCTGTTAGGTTCAGTGTTCTAAATTTTTACTGAACGAATTTAATAATGTAACGTAATTCTACACAAGCGAGCACATTCGTATTCAAGAAAAGACATTTATTAAATGTTTACAATGTAACATTTTGTACGCAACTTTACGAGATGTCCACGAAATTAATAAACTTCAGAACAGTTCATCACATTACACCAAATAACGGTTGTCATAGCAACCTTTACTTCGAGTTGACCCCATAGAAATTCATTTCACTAGACTGTATCATTGATATATCCAAGAGATTAATTTCTCCAAAGTTTCTCATTTAAATTTTGGCAATGAAACAAAATTATTTTGGTTTAAAAACTTTGAATAATGAATATTAACTATGAGCTTTTTCTTTATATAAACATAAATTCTTTATTTAAAATGTTTTTCAAATACTTAGTATACACTTAAGAATCATCTAAAACTGACGAAATTAAATAACTCTACACTTAAAATGCTTTACTAAAACAGAAGTTTGTTAACTTTTATTTTCATAGTTTCGCTATCAATGCCGTGCAGTTTTACAATTATCTTATGAATTACCTTTTGTGTATTTTGCACTAAGCTCTTATGAATTTAATTTTTTTTGCTATTAAAAACTTGTTTCATATTAATCTTTCTATACTACATTGTAAGCTTTTTAATTTGTTAAAACACTTTATTTCTCTTTTGTTAAGAATTTATAATTTAAAGATTGGAAGAATGAACCGCCAATCATATAAAAACTTTAATTTTGAAGCATTAGAAAAAGTGATTCAGCAAAACGGTTTCTCGTCAGCGACTTGTGTTAAAATATGATTCAAGACATCAAGTGGTTAAGACGTCTAAGTTGTAATTAAAATTTTAAATGAATACATAATTAATAGATTTAAATATTAATATATTAAATAATTACTCCTAAGAAAAATATAATTTAATTTTAATAATATAAGAATATATTCAAATAATGATATATATATATATATATATATATCCTGCAGCTAAAACTGCTGTGTGAATTGACACTGTAATTTTTTAAATAGAGGCTGTATAATATTTTAAGAGATTTAAAAATCTATTAAAAATTAATTAAAAATATTCCCAAGGGGGCGTTTTGGTCGCAAATTACCAAATATACATATATATATATATATATATATATATATATATATATATATATATATATATATATATATATATATATATATCACCTAAGCACTAATATATCTTCCTAAGCACTTAGAACATTTACTGTCAAAGATTTGAACATCAAAGGATCACAGAACAAATTAATTTATATTATGAAAATGAGTATGATTACGCCTTTTGGGGTGAAAAAGTATTAGTTTGAAAAAAACCAGTGTACACGCGATTTAAAATCACCTATCTCAAGTGAATCCATTTTTAATCGCACTCTGAATGCTACAGTGAGAAACTGTTGTGGCTACAATTGTCAAGTTGTGAAGTATAGTGTTATATGAAATATACTCAACAGACACATACAAATATAACTGGTCCGGAAAGTATTCGTTTATAATATTTTGAAAACCCCCACCAACGTCCTATTACTTCCATGATAAACAAGATAATTGAAGTAGAATCATTTCCAGTAATGACTCAGATTCTGATCAGGTGAAAGTTTATTGGTATGTATTATTAACGGAACACAGACTTAACCCACAGATTGTTAGGAGATATCATTTTGTAAGAAATTAATCGATGTATAAGATATATTTTTTTGGCTTAGATATACGTCACAACAAACGTCTGTAGGCTAAAGTGATATCAACAGTTCCCAACAATGTATGTGACAATGATCACAAGCAACTATTTCCAGAAAGAAAATTTACCAACAATAAATGTTGTCAATGATCCATCTTAACTTTTAAAACGAATTTAATACCTTGGTGGTTTTATAGATTTTGTTAGTCCAAAAGTAAAAATTTGGGTATTGATTTTGCTATTTTGATAGAAATTTACCTTGTTGATCTCTATGAACAATGACATTTGAAAATAGCAGATAATTTGAAAAGCAAATTCTGAACGTAGGATATTGGTCTTTGCCCATGTGTATCATCTGTTGTGTACATCGAATCTTGTACAGAAAAAAAATGTATGTTTTGAATGTTGCTGTAAGAAATACCTCTCTAGAAAAGTTTCATTATGACCGAACCATGTATCCTGATTGAATGATAATAACATTATTTAGTGAAATTAGTCTTTTTTCATTTAACATAATACTTTAATTAGTTTATTACAAAACACAATATAAATGGAATCCGTTAATTTTTATTAAATAATTTTTTCTAATAGCTTTCAAATTTTAATTTTTTAATAATAACTTTTTCCCTGATTTCATTGGCAAGGCTGTTAAAGATGTTATAGCATTAAACATACACGCGCGTTTAGAAAAGCAATTAATGAGAAATGAACAAACTTTATTGTTGATCAGAGTAACAAGAATAATAATTCAAACATAAGTTTGACAAACACGGAAAAATAAAATATTAGGCATTATAAAGAATTACATGTTATAAAAATAAACACAATATTTGTTTATTGAATATTAGATATAAAGAATTATATACATATATACCTACGTAACACACACTTAAACGTACATAGTATTTTCTAAAAAAGTGAGTACATTATTAACTTTGCAAATATTATTTTCATTATTTTTTATAAACTTTGCCATCAAAAGAAGAGTAAATAAACTTATTTAACAAAATATATCTAATTTAAAAACTTTATCCTTTCACCTAAGTAATTATACAGATCTTTTACTTATTAATAAGAATAAACTTTTTTCTTCTAAAATCGATAAATTATGCATTAGGTTATTAATTTTTCTGAATATATTGTTAAAGTTTTGAACTAGCTGATTTTAAAATTAAAAGATGTTATGACAAATAATGTGCTTTAAAGCGCATTATTTTGAATAAAACTCATTGTGGTTGGTTCTAAGATTCATTTTGGTTTCATTAAATTGCAGTTAAAAGAAACTAAAATGATTATCTTTTGGAAAATTATAAATTCTGTTTGAGACCAAAAATAATTAAAATTTCCTCGTGAATTGTTTAATAATACGGTATCAAATATCGTTTTCCTTTCGTTCTTTTTAAGGGACGATTATGACATAAAATAATTTCTCCGATCGGTTTCAATGAAGCTCATCGTAAATTACACTGTCTTTGTATGGTAGTAACTGTTGCACGTAACATTAAAATTTAGCGCATCGCTTACAATTTCCTCTTACGGACTTTTAGTTAATGAGATTTAAGTAGTTCTCGGCGGGGAATGTGCTGCAGTAAGAACGGTATGAAAGATTCAGGAAGTTAATTAAGGGGTAAGAAGGTCAGGAATTTATATACACTTGTGTGTCTGATTTGCTAAAATGTGTTATAGACTTACATAATTTATGAGTAAAGATACGGTTGGTTATAAAGAGGACTTCCTCAATAAGAGAAACGCGTAAATTTTCTTTACAATCAACATCTTAATGTAGACGAGTGTTCTTTTATACATTCCGTTGACCTTGATAAAATTCTGAAGGGAAGCCCTCACAGTTACGAACCGAGTATCGTAAATATATTTCTTCCGGTTTTGGTATTTGATTTAAAGAGGCTGCGCTTGAGACATTGTGTTTATGCTCGCGTTTGCGTAAACTGGAAATAAATGTGTAGTAACTGGAAATAAATATAAGATATAAATATGTAGTAATAAAAAGTAAACTGGAAATAAATATAAGAAATTTAAGCAATAAAAATTATTTTAAATTCACATGCATCAATAGTCGAAAAGTCAGCTCAATGATCAGCACGTTTATTTTATATGATTCGACTCTTACCTTGGGTGTGGATACATGTAGTGATTTAAACGTGTTCAAAAACAAGCAAAATGGACCACACTGTTAGCATATATCTACATATGTATGTGTGAGCATACGTCTATATACGCATATGTGTGTGCATGCGTATACATATGCATATATGTGTGTGATTTCTTCTGCATATACACATATGTGAGTGCATGCGTCTAAATATGCATGTGTTGCATGAGTATACATCTGTATATATGTACATAATCATATGGGTGTATATGCGTATGTAATTACATATATTTGTGCATATTTAGTTATTTGTGTGTTGTATGTATTGAGTACATACATACATAAGAGATGAGAGTGGACCCCGTTCTGTACCAATCGGTTATCGGGTATAGTCCACTCATCACCATCGAGAGTAAGCAGCACCTTCTGAGGGTTAAAAAGTCCCCAAACTGTGCCGTCACCCAGCATGCTGTTGTAGATGGAAGAATTTACAATGGTGAGGCCTTAAAGCCTTGTATTGGATACCGCAGTGTCCAATACATTACAGTTCTGTATCAGGCAGGGATAACAACATAAGGATGGATAATTGAAATTAAAAAAAAAAAAAAAATTTTAATGATAAGAAATTTTTTAAAAGAAAAGGTAAATGAAGTAATGAAAAGTTATATACAAGTAGAGAATGAAACTATTAAGTTTGTTTAAACATAAGGGGTTAAAAGTCTGAATCTGACGAATCATCTGGCAAGCTGATTGGAGGAGGATTCCTGTCCTTGCATAAATCTAGACCTTTTTCTGTGAGGAACTTGGCGATTAATGTTAGTTTTTTCTTGTGTGGAGCTGAACGTAGACAGAATCGAAGAAAGTCGGTGTAGTTCAGGTTTTGAGGGCATTTGAGATGATGATGTGCGGTGTAGCTGCATTCTTTAATGTAGTGGAAAGGATTGCCTTCTTTGCCACAGAGACAGAGAGATGAAGATGTTTTGTTTATTTTTTTAAAGTAAGTTGGGAATGGACCATGTTCTGTTAAGAAGTAATTTACATACGGATTATCCAGTAGATTTGGCTCGGAGACTTTTGGAATTATTTTGTTGGTTGTTCTTCCCTGGTGTGCTATTGTCCATGCGGTTTGCCATGAGGCTAACTTTTGAGAGTTAAGGCTGTGTTTTATAGGTGCTTGGGACCATGCGAGGTGATATTGTTCATCTTTTGGAAGTTTGGTTGATTCTTTCGCAGCTGCGTCAGCGAGCTCATTACCTTGGATGCCTATGTGAGCTCTGGTCCAGATGAGGGTGAATTTACATGAATTTGTTGCATCGGTTATCAGTGATTGAATTTGTTGAATAAGGGGGGAGCGATGTAAGGGGTTAGGAAGCCGAATGGTTAGCGCTCTGGGATTTGGTTTTAATTAGACCTCATGTGCAAAAAATGACGTTGAGCGTCAAAAAAACTTAACCTGGTCTTCAGTCCAATCGTTCATATGTTTGAATTCAACGTTGAACTTGGATGTTATAAGTAGTTCGGAATCTACTTAAAATTGTAGGTCCCGGAATAATTAACTCTCGTTTGCAGAAATCGACTTTTGAACTACAAACAAACCAAATCAAATGTAAATCGGAAAGAGTATTTGTTAAAAAAAGCTCATTTGTAACTGTGAGTATGAAAATTAAGATTCATATCCTAAAAAAATAAAATTTTTCAAACCTTACTTTAAATGTGTATTAAGAAACTTCAAGAGTTCCTTATTGTTGTATTCATAATAAAGTAAACACGAAACGTTTATTATTTATTAAAGTTTAGGCAGAACCACAGAGCAGGGGCACACGGCGTAGTTGCCCTGGGACACAACATCAAAAATCACCCCCGAATCAAATGGAAAGTTTATTTTAAGTTGTCAATCAAATATAATCAGTTTCCAAATTGAATAGAAAATTTGCTGTTGTGAATCAGTGCCCCCCTCCAAAGAAATGCTTGCCCCAATTAGGCTAAGTCGGGCCCTGAGCGAAACGTCAGTATATTGCTATCACCATCTGACTGATATTGAGCTACGAATATAAATGCTTAAAAATGAATAAATGCTTACTGGCATACATATTTGTTCATGATCATATGTTAGTGTTTCGTATTTTTTGTTATTATATATTTGATTGATATATTGATATGATATGACATTGTGGATAATCACACAATAATTAACTTGCATACTAAAAGCATATTTTCAAAATATAATTTTCGAAAAAATATTTCTTTTTATATTATTTTCTGTCCTCCCTTATTTACCTTTAAATCATGTTTGAGACAAAAAGCAACAAAAAATAATTTTATGCATTACCAAAGACTAAATAAGAAATATATAAAACTACGTAACAAAAATTTGAAAGCTGTGCAGTAAAGATTTATATCTCTATTGAATTTTACTTAATATTCTTTTTTTAATAAAAAAATGGCAAGGATATACATTTTATTCAATTTATTTCACTGTTTACTCATAATATAAGACGGAAGATTTTATATTTAGAGGGTTTTTTCCCTCTTTATTCATAAAAATTATTCTTGTAATTGATGAATTGCCGTGTGGCTTTATAGAATTCGTTAATTTAAAATCGTTAAACATAAAACTTGATATAATAATTTTATGTGTTCAAGCATTTTGATTTGAATGATTTACATGAATATTCACGAAGCTCTCACATAACATTTTCATTAATTTGTTATTAAAATAGTATGAATTTTAAGAAAGGATAAGCTATTTTTGAATGGAACAATGATAGAATGTTCAACTCCAAGACTGCTTCATTAGGAAATAAAAGGCGATGATTCTTTGAAAATGTGTAAAGCGAAATGTATACTAAAATATTGCATAAACATGATAAATTATCTTTACAGATGGTCTCGGATTTTCGTTTGTGTTCAGCTGATCACGTGAATTCGTATGTGGTGAGTGGATTACCATCGCTTATGATGAAAGGGAATAATGATATGCAAATGAGCTATGAAATCCGAAAAGTTGTGCGTGATTTCTTCCCTTTTCCAATTTATTCCATGTACCACAGCATAAATTCGATCCACATTCAATTCCTTCAATTGTTCTGCAGTCATGTTCGCCGTAGTTTTATCCCGATATTATTTTTAACCATCCGACCATAGAATCGAAAGAAGGAAGCGAAAAAAGTTCCAGAAAAAAATTAAGAAGAAAAAGAAACAAATCGACTTTTGTTCCAGTTTTTTTAGAAGTATACATTCAAAAGCGATTAACGGTATGAAAAATGGAAGTTACAAAAAAATAAACAAGAAACCAAACAAAAAAATAATAACTCCTTTCATATCGCATGAATCTTGAAAATAATTCTACCACTCATTAACTTAAAAATGTGTAGAGTAAAAAAATGGGTACTGAGATATTATACTAAAAAAATAGTTCTCTATTTTTTTTCTAGCTCTCAAAAATTACATTTTGGATAGTTGTTTTCTAGTTTGGTACTCTAACTGCATATATCGGTAAGAAGAATATATCATTGCATAGTCTAGAACTTTTACCTAGAGCTAGAAGTAATTGAAATTCAATATTGTGACGTTGGTCCTGTTTTGCTCTTTGAAAAGCTATTCCGTTCTCATACCAACTCCCAGATACGGTGAGAATTTTCCCGTGCTTTAATTCCTCCTTCGGGTCTTATTTGACTATTTGCTGTGACTTAAGTATTTGCGATAACCAAGGCACTTGAAGAAATTGGGTTAAAGTAAATTGTTCCACGTTCTTCAGAAGTAGGTTTTGATTTTTCTGAGGGTAAAATTACGGCAACACTTGCGCCATGCTAATGGAAGACGGAGGAAAGAAAAAAAAATCTTCATTGCTCTTTGGGACTCAGCTATCTTTGGTTATTACAGAAGTTGAGAGGTCTGCAGGAATTTGAGATGATTGTAATAAGATGACGCGGCTTTTAACAAAGGTTAAAGGATTGGAAAGTTTTATTTTTTATTTTTATATATATAGAGAGAGTACTAGTTTATTTTGCGGAATGTATACATTTGTAGAGTTTATTCATTTGTAAGTAAATGCCATTGAATACAAAAAACTGGTTGTGTAGAATGATTTTTGTCAACAGTTTTTTTTTCTCTGAATAATTTGTGATGTTCTACAATTATAGTAATGTTTCCTAGCAATGATGTAATAAATTACAGAAGTTTAATTTATTTTTGCTATAGATTAAAATATTAAATTTTGACTAACTTACTCTAAATGAGTATCATATAGAAAAAAAAATTGGTAATTTCAGATGAAAAACTAAATAATTTTGATATTTTTATTGAAAAATTTTTAATTTAAAACTCCACATTAAATGTAAGCAATAGTTTAATTTGCTTTAATACACATGCCATAATCTTAAATTTCTCCAAGTCTAAGGATATAATTTTTATCCGTAAACCTTTATTAAGTTACAGGTGCATTTTTTAGCATATAGATGTGATTGCTCACTAAAACCATAGTTTGATATTTGATTAGATATTTTCATAAAATAATGATGAAGTTTTATACCGAAAAGGTGTTTTTCTCTCATTCGGCTTGTTCAAATACATATATTTTGTTTCTTAAAACACCCGTATATTTAGTAAATTTAATGATTATTTAAATTAATTTTTAGCCCATTAAAATATCCACCAACCTTATTACTTACTAAAATTTTAAAAATGAATAATTTAATTTGCTTATAATCTGTTTGAATAACTTTTCTTCTTTCATTAATGCTAGAAAATACTTAGGAAATATTTGATAATGATTTCTAATATTTCGCATAATAAACTGCAAAGTCTAGCTAAATATTACTGAAAAATATCTGTTGACCCTCCTTAGTACAGTAACTCTTGAAATTTAGCAAATATTGAACTAATATTTTCCTATCACTTTTAATAAATTTCATTCAATTCTCGAGATTTTTGCATGATTGCTTTTGAGTTAATGAGTTATATTAAAGCTTACAAAAAATTATTTCAGAATATGTAAATAAATATTAAAATATGAATACATTTATAAAAAAAAATATATTGATCACAGACTTAAATGTGTCATGAGGAAAATGGATTTCAAAAATTATTTTTAAGAATAAAAGGAGAATATATGCAGACTTAAATGTGTCATGAGGAAAATGGATTTCAAAAATTATTTTTAAGAATAAAAGGAGAATATATGCTGTTTTTAAAATAACTGTTGTTTCTGAAGACAATAGTTTTATATATTTATTAAGCATTATTAAACAATTTATTTCAATGAACTTATTTGCAATTCTAAAGAATGTGAAATATATTATTAGAAAAATACCAAGTGCATATTTCTTTTTACAAACATCAATAGCATGAAAACACAATTTAAAAATGAACAAGACATAAATAAATGCTTAAAATCGTTGAGGCATGGTGAAGTAAATGTGCCACCAGCCGAAGCAATGTGATAGATTTGAAGTCAGTTTGTTGCCAGATATTGGCAACAGCTGTATTTTTGTGTGGGTAAAAAGCTCTAATTTGATGCCTCGAAGCACAAGAGGAATCCCTAATCCCTTTTTCATTTAACTTTTGTCACATTCCACCCACACTTATTCTGTCAAGTAGAACTCGGACTTTGAATTCTTAAGATTCTGGATTATTATAAGCATTCTAAATTGAAATGAATTGATATTCTAATTGCGGAATTCTTGTGATACAGCATACCAATGTGAAAAATCTTATCAAAGTTTGCTTATTCATATAAATTCTTTAGTCATAGACTTGTGAGAAATGTTTCGAATTATACAAATTATATGAAATTCCGAGATATTTAAAAATCTAATAGCATAAATTTTATAATAAACACTCAGGTATAGCAACGAATGTTATTGTATACAAGTTTCTTGATGTGTGTATGTGTGCTGTGATATAGAGTTCAATCACTAATAGATGACATTTATAATATGCTTTCTTAAAATATATGTATATATATATTAAGTGATATCATCAACAGTGTAAATATAAAAACATAAAATACAATTTAATATTTGTCAATTAAATGTGACAGAAACATCCAAAATGATTTTTAATCCACCCTTTAATTATTAATTTGTATAGGTGGTATACTAAAATTCTCGTATGAAAAGGGTAGAAAATGTAGGTTATCGGAGATCTTTTCATAAGTTATTACCACCATAATGATTTTAATATAAGCAATAGAAAATTTCATTTTTACAAGTGATTATAAATTATTAAAAATTCATTTGGCAGCAAAAGACAAGGAGGAATCACAGGAAACCTAAAGGTTGATGCTGGTTATTGCACTTTTAATTTATATATGTAAGAGAGGTCTCTGCTGTCGAATTATTACATTCATTATATATAAAAGGTGTGTTACATGTGCATTGTCAACTTTTATCCCTTTATACAGTTTTTTTTTTTTTTTTTTTTTGTAAATCGGATACTATTCAGAAATTACGTGGGCACAAAACAAAAGACATGTTGTCTGTTTCCCTGTGTGACGAGAGTTATTTCCGTTCTGTTTCAAACACTTCCGAGATGTTACGTGTCGCGTTTTTCTTTTTCTTCTCAAAGAAATTTCTCTGAAGTAAGAAAGCTATTTATATATAAATTCTTAATGAATTCGGAAAATGCTATAGAGAATGCTTTATCGTAAATAGAACCAAAACATCATACTTTTAAGCTTGATTATTTTTGGCTTTTGAAATATTTTATACACACTGAGTATATACACACTGAGATATTTTTATTTATTTTTTCAGAAGAGCTTATTCGTTTACAAAGATAAATTATAAATTAACTAGCCTTTCCTCTTTTAAAAGTAAGTATAAACTTTTTTTTATATAAATTTAAAATACTCTGCTTAAATTGGGTTTTATAATGAGAACAATTTAAGAATTATTAACATTTGTATTTCAATAAACATTCCTAATGTCTGATTTGAAATTAAATGATCGGTGATATTGGAGTTCAATGACACTGAGCTAGTAAGTGAACCGTAAGTTCCCTGGCCTTCAGTTCAACCAAGGTTAGAAACTAACTTCCACCGTTGGCATGAACGTTTCTATAAAGGATTTTGAAACTAATTTAAATAACTGGTACACGTCAAATTGATCCATTAATCTAAAAAAAAAGACCAATTTCCTGTAGGGTTGAGGTTGATATTAGTTTATATGACAGATAATTCAAATCATTTGGTACACATCTTTCACATGTATGTTGAACAAAACTCTTTTACAAATTGAATGCTGAGAATATAAAATAGAGCAGAACTCTATGGTATGTACTTTCTGTATGAATTTGATAATGCGTATAATATATATAATGCATATTGCTCATATGCATATAGTAGCTATTCTGTATCATACTTGGTCACTAGCATTTTGGTAAACTGAATGATTGATTCGGTAAAATGAAAACTTGTAGATTTTATTTTCATTATGAGATATTTTTACACCGAAATGTAATCAATTGAAATGCTAATATATATTAAGTAAAATCATTTTTAAAATGCACAAATATTCTCCTATTAAGAATAATAACACATAAATGTTGTTTTTAGATTCATACCTACAAATCATTTGTGAATATATTGGGTTTTCAATAGACGTGGTTGTCAGTTAATTTTAGTACATATAAGGGAATAACGTATACCAATAATCAACATTTCTATTATACTTTATCAATGAATAATCATTTTTACAGCTGTAAAATTCATTAATGTCAAATATTGACATATATGAAAATATATTATATGTAAGTCGTGAAGAATATCTTCTATTATATTAACATAGACTGGCATTGTTCGTTTCGAAAATTTATTTAAGAAACTAATTTTGAGTTTATAAATGGATTTATATGATGGAAATTTTGGCTTCAGAATGAAATAAAATTGCTTACACTCTTGCATGTATAAAAATTTAAAACTATTGTGCTTTAAAGGTACATAAAAGTAAATAAAAAATAATTTAAAATAATACGAGAAAATGTATAATTAACTAATATATATATATATATATATATATATATATATATATATATATATATATATATATATATATATATATATATATATATATATATATATATATATATATATATAAACAGTTTATATTCATATATACTTGGCAAAATACCAGAAAGTTTCTAATCTAACATAAACGTCCCACAATATTTAATTGTGCCACTTATTTCCAAGCTATAGTTAATTTTTACGCAAGGAAATTCGTTTTCCTTTTACTAAGTAATTATTAAAAAAGAAATACATTTTCGTAAATTTAATATTCTTCCAGAAGCTAATTCTATATCTTTTTATATAGCATATTTCTTTCATCACTGCTTTCATATTTTTATTAACACAAACTTTGCGCACATGGTCCGAAATGTTTAACGGATCAGTAGCTAAGCAGTAAATTTTTTGTAATATATTCAAGAAAATGTTTTCAGTGTAGAATTTTTTTAGCTATTTAAAAAAAAAAATCATTCAAGCACAGTTAGTCTTACAATGGATTATTTATATTATTTAAATATATTTTGTGTGTGTACGAAAATAAATCTTAATTAAAGACTTCATTTCTGAATAAATTCAGTGTTTTTTTTTACAAGATTCTGTTGTTGGAATTTTGTTTCTTATAATCTTTTATTAATGACTACATTTGTATAATCAATTCTGGGAATTAGCCCTTAAAAATTGCACTTTAATTCACCTTAAACTTGATTCGCAGGAGCGTAAAATCCTGTTCTTAATTTGAAACGAAATAAGTAAACCCCAAACTTCCTTCATTTCCCAAACAGCTTAAAGCTTCTTACGTGCTTTCATTGCTGATTTCTTTCCCATTACAGCAAAAATCTATACGACATCACTGTATTAATGATGAAGTCAAAGTTTTTAAATTACTCTACCAAGATGGAACATTTTAGAATTTATATTACTGGGTGTGAAAGTGTGTTGGAACGCTTAAGGATTATATTTGTTTTCACAGAGGATTAAATGAAGTTTTCTAATGGATGCGTAAGAGTCAGTTATTTAATCCTAAGCTGGCTTTTCAGTTGTTCTTCCATTGAAGCCTTTTGCACTAAGAGCGCTATTTTTATGTTTGACTTTCTATTGTGCTTTAATCCTCATTTAAATTCTCAATGAATATTTTGAACTTCCACCGCCGACAAAAGCAATTTTTAGGGGCATCCTGTCAAGAGTGAAGAAAATGTTCATTTGTTAAGATGATGCGGTAATGTGCTCTTTTTGATAAATGTTGAATAGAGGAGAAAAAGTGGGACTGCATTGCTTCAGATTAAGAGTCAGATTAAGAGTGGGACTGCATTGCTTTCATTTTCGGAGGTGAAAAGGCAGAGTTTCCTATTCGAATCCACTTTTAAAAATGCTGTGAATATTACGCTTGTTTCTATTTATCTTGACTTTAATCGTAATAGTTACTTGCGATTTTGTTTATTTTACTGGCTAAAATTACTGTGAATGAACAAAATCGTAAGATGAATCTAGGGGCTGTATCTCTTAACATTAACTCAAGGCTTTGGATACCATAGTTCGACAATGATCTTGAATAGTCTTGGGAAGTTACCAACCCATTACCATTATTCCGTACAATAATTTTTTTTAGCTTGTTGGGGTGCTATCTATACGTGCGGAATGAGTGGAACTAAGGAAACTACCAAGTATCTACCATGACATGTAAATTTGCATAAAAGAAAATTTGATGCTAGTTTAACTTTGGAGGGATCAAACTGTTATTTTCCATTCCTAAAAGTTCTTTTACCGTCATACTTTCAGCGAGTCTGCTCTTATATAAACCCCTTTCAAAGCAGCTAAATTTCTTCCATCTGTGAGTTAAAGTAATGCCGATCACTGATAATAACATCATATACAAATTGAACTTAGTTATTAAGCACTGTTGTATTTCGATATAGAAATCGCCTAGAATTTTGATTCGTATCTTATTTCATTAAATTCTCAATATGCCTGTCATGATGTGCAGTTTCGCAATATAGGGGAATGTAAGCGTTGACATTGGTATACTGTTCCTTTCACTATCCAACGGTTACAGATCTAAATCTCAGTTGTTTGGTTCCGTTCAACACGACTCCTGAGTTCTCTGAAGATTAATAATCCACAATCTTGACTACAATTCTTCCTCGGTGACGCTCTGAAATTTGCTAGGAAAACGCTCAATGATTTCTATGTTAATGATGATAAGCTGTATAAGCTTACAAGGAAAAAGAAAAAAATTACCGTAATTTAAATTTCCAATCATTTTCCGCTAATGTTTTCATGAGGATACTACATCATGTGCACCATAAGAACAAGACGTAAATTTCAAATGATTTGCATGCTTCTTACATTTTCTATATATTCATTTTGGATATCCAACTGTGTTTAAAGACAATCTAAAAATATATTTAGAATTAAATATCGCGTTTTATCTATTCTTTTCTAGTTTTTTAAAAAAAATATTCAGCTTTTGTTTTATTAACTTTGGAAAGAATTAATATAAAAATTGGCATTTCTGAGCAAATTTAGGGTGCATTGTTAAAATGCAGTCAGATTTTGTAATTTATTTTGACTTATATTTAGTAAGTTTTCCGAATTTCTTGGTTTTTTTCATTCTTCATAAAATGAAAAATGGTTTGTATATTTCTAAGTAGCTTAGAATTAATATTTACCTCTTGAAGCCAAAAGCAATTAGCTAGGAATTTAATCTTGCTAAAGTTTCATGTATATTTTTGTCATATTTACCAACTTGAAAATAATAATTACTTAAAGATGTTTACTTACCCGCTACGCTTGGTGAAGTTTCCTGTTACTTTCATTTTAATATTATTCTAATGCCTAACATTCTCGAAAATTACTGTAATGTCTAGCATTTCCTTGTCTCTTTCAAGATAGTCCAATCCGAAATGATTTTCAGAGACTTTTAGATAATGAATTTCTTGGTCACATTCCGTCAAATTTAACTGAAAGATTGCTTGAAATTGCAACATGATAGTTTTCGGAATAATACAAGGTCCAAAGGAGAACCAATATCATATTCGCTATTTTGAATATTGAAGTTATGTATTGTCTTACAACGACAATTTATTTTAAAAATCATTCGCATTCTTAAAAATCAATTTATATATATGAAATTAAAAAATTTTGATTTTCTATTACCAATCTTCACAAATTAAATGGAAAACAAAATCAAAAACATTCAACGCTTTCTAAACATGCCAAATTTATAAATTTGACTTCCGTACCAATCATTTTAGTTTGTATACATTAAGTGGATTAAAGCCATATCGATACCATGGGTGTGGAAAAATAAAACATTGGTACTAATTTCGTGTGTCACGTATTGATTTTATCCTAGCTATATGTGTAAATCTTTTCTGCTAAATCTTTCAGCACCACTACGACAGAGTAAAATCTTCCGTCACGCTGGTTTGAGCTAGACTTCATGCTCTGCTGATTAATGAAGTGCTTGGATAAAAACTTTTATTTCTATTACCAGACTAAAGAAGCTTTCATCATTTTTTTACGTAATCGACTTGGGGATTAAATTTTTTTTCCGAATCTTGAGATGTATACAACTGTTTCCATGAAAATTAAAATTTTCATTATTTTTTTAATACGAGTAAAAGAAAAAGAATTTTAAAGTGTTAAACACAGTAAACAAGAAAAAAAACGTAACTGTTGATGAATTATCAGTTTGAAAATTATGCATATATTATTTAAATAGAATGAGCAGTTTTATAAATAATTCATCCATAGCAATTTTCGTACACGAAAAGTTGAACTTCTTAGTCAATCAATAACTTACAGAATCATTTATTTTGTGTTTTAAGATTTAAGTTCCGCAAGCTTTAACAAGTGAAATTAAGTAATCTTAAATATTTTATTAAAAAATGTTTATCTTGTATTAACCATTGAGACATATTTAAATAATGTAAATTTAAAAGTATGCTGATTAATTCATATTTTGACATAAAATGTAAATTGTATAAAGCTGGCGATATATTTTTTGTTTCTTTCTATAAATATTCAAAATTACAAACAGATATATGTATATAATTCTTAAAAATTTTCAATTTGGAATGATACTAAAGGATTAAAATTATTGAAATTATAATTTAGAAGTAGGACAAATATAGCTGAGATTTAATAATAAGTTTGTTCTGAAAAATGTGATTTCAAATATTAAAATCATTATACTTTATAATGAATCAACCCAGCCAGGATTATTTATGAGATCATTTCAAAATTTAATTAATATTTATATTTTTCAAAATATTACTTAATTTGAAATCAAAGCAATGTTACGGATTCTTTCTTTTTTTAAACTTTCATATCATGCCAACGGAGAGATTATACTACGATTAGTTATTGTTTTATCACAGAACACACACGCGCACGCGTTAGGTACTTACAATGCCTTAACGATTCATAGTTTAGAATATTAAAACTACGTTTTGTTTACAAAAAAGTATTTTTCAATAAAACTGCCTCGTAAAAATTTAATAATATATAAAATTTATTGCTTAAATTTAGCAATCTGTCACTAAGTTTCTGAAACTAAATAATATTAGATTTTTCTATCCTATATTTCAATTTTATATATTATTTAAACAATCTTTTATTTAAATGCTGAAATTATAAAAATTTCATTTATGGCTTATAAATGTGCTTATATTAGTTTTATTAACTTTGAATCAAGAATAAAAAAAGCTAAATAGAACGCAGATATTGAGAATAAAGATCAAAATTAAGAAACCAAATATTTTTTTCTAAGCAGATTTTATAAAATTCGTTTTGCTGTCGGATTACGTTCACTTTTTTCGGAGAAAGTCCCAACGGGTTATCCTTTTGTAATTCTGTAAAGGAGTGGATTCAACTTGTAAACAATAATTACCCGTGTATATTATTTCTTTCTATTTCTCCGTCGCTTAAGAACAGGCTACAATTTCGTGAGTACATTTTCGCATCGCTAGATATTGTCCCCACAGGTGTAGCTAAGCCAAAATATAGTTGTCGTTAGGAGTTCCAGCCAATCCTGTAGGGAGACGAGTGGCGTTTCCGAGTACTCTGCAAAGAGGACGATCCTAAAATTTTAACGGTGGAATTAAAAGCACACCAAGATCTTGAGCAAAATTCATGGGATGGAGCTGACGCTATTGTTAAGGCAAGTACCTTTTTGTTTAGTTTGATTTCTTTTTGGAAGTTTACTGGTGTTTTGTTTAAATGTTATAAGCGTGCACCACGAAATAGATGCACGGATTTGAAAATATCTTTAGTTTCTTCTATTCTAATTAAACCTGGTAAAGTTGAAAAAGAAATGTTTCAGCTTTTAAGTGTGCGTAATATACATTTTAATTACTTTTTAATTGCATTATAAATTTAGTAAATAAAGTTCTTTTGTATGTGAATTCTTGATTAAAATAGATGTAGATATTTTTTTTATCCCTTCTTTTAACTATCTTATTAAAGAAAAATGAAATTTATTTCAAATTTATTTAAAAGGAAAAATGAAATTTACTTGCGATAAATTTTTTCCTCTGTTTTCTGTGATGAGCAAAAAAATCACGCATTTGTTTCGATAAAAAAATGAAATTCTTATGAAATTTTTTTAAAAATTTCGTCTCCAAAGAAAACAACATTAATTGCTTCTTGTAATGTGTCTTCTCTAGATATATTCTTGTAAGGTTGTTTTAACAAGCCTTATGTCATGATTTTTAGACTAAAAATTGACAATATTTATATTTTCAATAAAAATTTTCATAATTTGGCAACACTTCAGTCTTATCTTGCAAATAAAATCTGGATTAAACAAGGGTAGAATGTTAGACAATTCTTAAACATTATAGAAGGCTTGTCTTCTAATATAAAACAGCTAATTTAAATGATATTCCTTTTGAAATGGAAAATTCACATTTTATACTCAAATATCACCTAAATTTGGAAAATCACTTCCTTATTTTTAATATTGCTGATAAATATTTTTGGATGGATGGTCAAAACCTTTTTGTTTGGACCTTTTAAAGTATTGCAGAATAAAGATTGTTGAAAAGTTGGAGGATATTAAGAGACTATGATCAAACTTTTTAATGTACCTTTGAAGTTGTCAAGTTTCTTCTATATGAGAACTTTATGATATACTTAAGAGGGTCACCAAAATATAATTATTGATCCCATTTATAAAAGGGTAATTAAAAGTGTTTTTCTAAAACTACTGCAAAAGAAGTTACTCTTTAAACTTAATTTAAAATATTTTTAAATATCAAATAAAAATCAAATAATCATTAATTAAGTTAATTAATTTTTAATGAATTATCTTTCATAATGTGAAATTGTTGTTAATGAGATATTTATTTATTAATAATTAATAGTATTTTTACGTACTAGCATACAATTTTTAAAGTGATAGGAGATGTACTTTATAAGAATAATTTAAGTATTTTAAATTCTTAAAATCCTAATTTTTCTAATATTGTTATGTCACAACATTTGGTCATAATTTAAAGGCTTGAATGACTATAAAAATGAGACTAAAAGCATTGTAATTTGAAATTCATACGATCGATGATATAGATTGACTGAACAATAAGTAAATGAAAAAAGTTGAAAACTAAGAAATTTTTTTTACAACAAAAATGTATTTTGCAGGGAACTTGTTAAAAACTTTTTTTAAGAAACTAAACTTGTAATGATCTTTACTACCCTAAATAGCGAATTTTTATTCATTGAATCGAATATGAAGTATTTTTTGATTAGATTAATTTTTAATAGGATCTCATTGATTTTACATTAGAGACAAAGTTGACTAACATCTTTAATTCCATAATTTTTTATCGATTTTCCTCTGTGCATATGATTACATGCAGCAAGTTTCAGAAATAATTTTTTTTCTGTCAACACTGTTTGCAAAATGGTGTATGATTCATGGATTAAGAGGCTTTTAATTGTGTGTAAGTCAGTGTGTGTTAAGATTTTAGTGTACATAAGCGCATGTATACTAATTCAGTAAAGACCTATCATAATAATGTAAAATATTTGTGTCGATTTGAAAATTCGTTTTGAAATGAGTGGAGTCAGTGTATAAGTTTCTAATATTATAAAAATGTTTATAATGAAGGGGCATAACAGCTTTTTAAAAGGATCCTAATCATAATAATTTTAAGTACACTGATTTAAATCATTTCTTTAAGCTGATAATAAATAAATAAATAATACATATGTAAAGATTTAGTGACATTACAATTACTCTATTAGTTTTCATTATGCATGCAGTAGATAATTTCAATTTATTCTGATTACTTTTTAATGCTGGTATTTTCTGATTTTGTTAACAAGGTAACTTTCATTAAAAGAAAGGAAAAAATAAATAAATTATTTAAAAGTACTTCTAAAAAATCTTTAAAATCCTCTAAGAATTTTTATAATTTGTAACTGTAAGTATAGCTTTGAATGTTTTCAACAGCAACAAAAAAAGTGTTTCGAATTTTATTCACTTTAAAAACTAAGATAAAAAGGAAATTTATTTCATCACTGATTTGAAAGGCAATAATCACAAATACAATTACATTTTAAGACGAAAGTGCTGTCATCACAATATCGAAGTATTAAGCTGCCTATACAAGAAACACAAGAAAATTCACAAAGGGAAATATACTGACGTATTTTAAATACTGAAAATTTTGAATATCTTTTAGACAACCATTTTTGACTACTCAAACATAAGTTTTATCAATTAAGCAAGTAATTTGTTTCCTGATTTAATAATTTTTAATTTGTGAATGTGTTATAATTTATGATCTAAGAGGAATTAGATTCTTTTGAATTCATCATTTTATTTCATTTCAAAAACCCAGCTTCTGAAATGTACAATTCCTTATATAAATCGTTTTTTTTTAATTTATTAATTATAATACAAGACTTTTTTTGTAGAAAACTCCTTGAAGTAATTCTCAAACTTTTGTCTTCATATTCTTTTGCTCAAGTATCGATGTTCTTCAATTACAGAAAAGCTTAGTGGAACTTTTGCTACTTTTGTTCGCATCCAACCCTCTAAGATATTCAGTGACGCCTGTTGGAACATTTATGATCCCCGTGCGCTAGATCCGGAGTTTCTGATTTCCAAGCAAATCTAATAACGGATACATTTCTATTCAAACCAGATGGACTCGCAGTTTGGAAAAGATGTATAGGGAATGCCGTTGTAGATTCGAACTCTATTTGATGTTATATTATTTCCAAACAAACAAAACACAAATTTCCGATCTTCTTTCTCAATCCTCTTACTCAAGCGGGAGTAACGTTACCGCATGCATTTTTTTATGTTTTATGTTGTTTCTAACCTTATAGAAGTTTTATGTCTGCTCATTCTTGATGCGACTAACATACTTAAACTACACATGCTAGCTCAGTTCTACAATTCTTTGTCTCTTGTCCCAATAAACGAAAAGTTTGAACTTTTCATGCATATTTTGAAGGTTGATAAGCTACGGAATAGAAGGTAAAACTTATTTTTTTTAGGTTTTAATTGGTGATTTAAGCAATAATTAAAAAAAAACTGTTTAAATTTATTTTTTAAATAAAAATGTGTTTCTAAATGCACAGTGCTTTTATTAGTGTTTTATGTTACAAATCAAACATTTCTCAGCTTAGGTAATTTAATTACTAATGAAGTCGCATAAAAAAAAAGAGATTGTTATTTTGCAAAAGGTTCATACAGTTTATCATTATCGTTATAATATAATGCTTTAGTATGTAAATTTGAAGATTAAAGCTGGCACACTAAAGCTTTCTAAATTTTCAAAATTTCAGTATTAAATCTAAAATTTACCCTGAAGAAAATTCTATATTCTGTTGAATGTCCTTTCTATATTTATCCTTTTATTAGACATTTTTTTATATTTTTAGATCACTTTTAATTAAAATTTTAATATTCTATTTAGTAATTTTTTAAATAAAACAACTAGTGTCATGGCAATATGGATTATTATTTTTTTAAATTTAAGGTACCCAAAAATATTACGATTTGTTATCGATTATCTCGAATCGTTATCTTTCCATTGGATAACTTTAAGTTTATAGAGTATGGCGAATTTCTAAATATTTATGAAAATAAAACGCACTACCTTGCAATTTGTAAAAGCTTACGCCTGTACCTGGGAAGAAACTATGCATTAATAATTGTGTCGTTTCAACGAATGCCTTTGAATTTAATACTTCTCAATAATTATTAGCACACATCATTTTCCCCAAGTTTCATCTTATCCCCGTTTCCCCGGAAGTCCATATTCAGATTCTATTGTTCTTGTTTCATGCAAGTTCTCGCACATTCAATGAATAATTATCTTCCTTATAACAGTGTCTCGTAACAAGTTTCTCTTTGTACTTTGAAATCATAAATGCCCATTTGTTCTGCTTTACAATGATTTACTTTCGCAACACTTCTATTCTGACGTATCATAAAATTCAATCAGAATAAAGTGTGCCCATCGACACCCACCAGTCCAACAATTATGATTTGCCACTCACTTCATATTTATGGCATACGCCTTGCCAGGCCGTGCATAATGTGAAAACAGCTTCTCGCATTTGTTGTGTTGGGCATAATGTTTTAACTTGCTGGTCCAGAAAAGGAATAAACTTCGGAAATGAATTTTCGAATGGAATTAGAAGATAAATTTCGTCGAGATCTTTTCTAAGGATATGAGAAAACATTTTTCTCCTTGAAACTCTCTCCTGCTAAATTATATGTCAGGCAAAGTTGTCAAAGAGCAACTCGACGAGGAGTAACTATATATGCTTAGGTTTTAAATTAACATTAGCATTAGATCTTGAAACTGCTTATTGACTATCTTTTCTATTCAAATTGGAGAGAATTTTTAAGAAATGACAGTAATTTCGTATTTTATATTTTAAAAATGTAAACATACAGTGGCTAACTCTTGAAATTATTTCGGTGCTTCTTTTATTTATAAATGAAATTCTTTGAAATAATGATAATCTTTAGTGCTCAAAATGTTACCAGATTGATTATTCTAAATTTACGTTCATTTGCTGTTTCACTTATCAGATTTTCCCAGATGTAACGTATATCAATATATAATACAAATGAATTTCCAAATGATATACACATATCAAAATTTGCATAAAAGTTAGCTTGTATTGTTAAATATCAGTTTTATATGTACTTATAATAACCATTAACAGTCCAATTTTTTAAGTTATGACTAAGAAATTTAATGTAGTTTAAATCTAAATATAATTTGTGATAAATTGAGCTCTATACTTTGAGGAATTCATTTTTTAACAACTTGAGAAAAACCTCACACTTTTTGAATACTATATAATTTAAGGTAATTACATTTGCAGACAAGGTGATTATTCAGTAATGCGCCAAAATAAATTATCATGTAGTATTTTCCTGACTAATATATATATTAAATTTTGAATGACAGATTTTGTGATAGAGCGAGTTACTAGAATGAAAAAAAAAATTCTAGTGATAAGAGTTTCAAAATTTTAATATGTTTTAAAGTTTCAATTATTAGATTATTTATAACTCAATAAAATTGTTAGCATATTTCAAAGCTTATCAGCACTAATGCTATGCTTATAATGACTGCACTACGAAATGCACATTTATTAAACAAAATTTTTAAAAATATATTTTATACTTGGATTTGTGATAAAAATGTATCAGTATGCAATTACCGAGATCCATTAAACTTCCTGCTTTTGATTTTTACTTGTGTGATAATAATGAAAAAAAAGAAAACAAGTATTTAAATGAGCCAATTAGGCCCCTAGTGCTGAAAGGCCTATAGGCTTGGATCTATATTCTGTTAAACTATTGGAGATATTTTATACAAAATTACTTTCAAACTTGTACCTAATACGAGGTGTATTGTTTGTAGTTTTCTGTGCTCCTTTCTTTGAAGCATTTAACTTTAGAACACTATTAAAGAATCTTCTATTGGAGCATAAAGCTTCAGATATTCAAATCTTACCACATTCTGAAGCAGCTAAACAGTCCATCATCCTGTGCCAAGGTGTTTTGCAATTTAATATTAATAAAATATTAAAACAGTGATTGTGTGATGATTAAAAACAGTAGTTACTAGGGTGACCATTTCTGAACATTACTTAGTATAAAAAAGTTATTTTAAAATCCATTTTGAGAATTACGGATATTTTTTTAAAGTTTGATTATATCAAAAATGGAATGAAAGAGTTAAATATGATAAATTAAGACATTTAAGTCTCGTGTTCTTCTTTCAAAAAATTACTTTGTAAGAATACTTGGTGTAAGTTATTAGAATTATATGTTGGTAAGAAAAAAAGACAATGATTGAAGTATGATCTTTAAGTTTCGCAAAATAAATTATTTTCAGTTTAAAGGAATAAAGTCCATTTAATAAAAAAGATTAAATGCTCTTGGATACTCACAACTAAACTTTTTTTTTCGGAAAAAGTTGTGTAAGGGTCTTAATGTAAAAGCATTGTTACACGACATATTTTTACTTAAACAGAAC
Organism: Latrodectus elegans; assembly: GCA_030067965.1. Classification (NCBI taxonomy): domain Eukaryota; kingdom Metazoa; phylum Arthropoda; class Arachnida; order Araneae; family Theridiidae; genus Latrodectus; species Latrodectus elegans. The sequence goes on from CM057817.1 coordinate 46,096,019, forward strand.
ATTCTTAGAAACTATAGAAATTTATAATCAGATTTATTTTCAAGTTAGTTTTATCTTCCAACAAGATAATATATTTATAATTAATAATCATCATATACGGGGTTCTTGCGATAAAGCAGCACTTTTGCTTTGGCTGGTAAATTCAATGAATTTATATAGATCCAATTAGAAATTAAGAGACAATAAAAGGAAAACTTCAAGAAGTTTCTATATTTTCAAAACAAAGTATTTTGATTAATAAAACAAAGTAAAAACAAATTTTTTGCGTGAATATTTTGAATCTTATTAAATAAAATATTAGAAATGTAAAATTTTTAAATTATTTTGTATTATGAACATGTTAAAATTGCAATTTAATTTTAGAAATATTGAGAATGAATAATTCGATAAATTTTAGTTTTTTCAGATACTTTAATATATTTTTATATTTATAATGCAAATTATATTACGATACAGTTGCTTTAAATAAATAGATTTAAATACAAATATTTTTATTAAAATAACTATAAAATTCCTTATAAAATATGATCTATTTTATAAGGAATTTTAAATTTCAAAATAATTTTTTGAGTGAATTTATACCCGATTTCCTTAACAATGCGAAATATTAAATCCAATTTAAGACTTAGAAAATTGACTTTTACCACTTTTACAGTAGCAGTTCATAATCTTATCAATGAAATATTCTTGCTTTAAAATAATGTGAAAAATTTACTTAGTTTTGTGTATTAATTGTTCAATATGTAAATTAAGTGTTCCATAAAATGTATTAATTCGTGGCACAAATCTTTAATTATTAGCTCTGAATTGTTTGTCGAACTAGTAACAGAATATTTATATAGAAATTTTCCAAATGTCCCGAAGGTTCTCCATTAATTTATCGCGAAGTTATTTCATTTCTAAACTGAGTCTTTGACTGCTTTCATTTAATGTCAGGTCATACTCAAAACTACTAAGTCAAAGCTTTGTCAGCAAAGTTGACAACGACGCTGACGAAGCATGCGGCATGTTTATTCATTTGGATCTTTAATTACTGCAAGCATTTCTCTAACAAACTGCGAAAACTCGATATATAATGCACAGCTGCTAGCTATTGACAAGATGTCTTATCTAAACTTTCCAGCTTGTTTAGAGGTTTTACTTTAAGGTTTACTTTATGTTCAGCAGTATCGTGCTGAGTTGCTTTCATGAATTTTTGCTAACTATATTGGCATATTTTTGCAGGATTTTAGCAAACGCTTAATTTAAACCAATGGGTGGTAACAACTGTAGTAATTTGGTGTAAATCACATTATTTTCTGCATTTATCTTCAAATAGATTATTTTACTTCAACATTAGCGAATGATTACTTATACAAATACAGTGCTACTTAATAATTACGACCTAATATTTTTGTGCACTTAATTAAACATGTTTTTGTTCATTTTTGAATTACTAAATATTATAAGGCTTTTTTAGAGGAAGTTTAAATTTATTTTCATTTTTAAATTAATTCATAACTGTCTATGCAGAAAACGTTCCAAAATTGCAGCTCTTAAATATAATGTAATTTAATTTTTCACATACTTAAATTTAAAATGGTTCAGTGCTGATTAACGGAATCATTGAAACACATTTAAAAAAAGTAATTTTATTTTCTCATTTACAATAAGTTAGTAATTTATTTTTATTGAAACATAAAGTTTATCGGGTATTGTAAAAATAAATAAAATAAAATAAAATATATATTTTATTGTTCTTGGCTTTCATATTTTCTTTACATGAGAATCACATTTTTATGCAATTTTTGTAACTGAATTCTTAACATTTTTCTTAAATTTCCAGGAATTTTATATATTTCATATTGTTGCCAAGTTTTAAATTGTAAAACATAAACTAATACGTTTTGCGTAAAATTTTTCTAAATGTTGTCAAATAATGCATCACAAATTAAGTGCTTTAAGATATATATATTAAAAAAAAACTGCCTTAAAAGACTGCCTGCCAGAAATATATAATTCCAATTTTAAATTTTTAACTGTTTCTCTACAAAATACCTTGCAAGCATGTTGAGATTTACTAGTAATCTTTTTAAGGAGTTACGCAATGCTTGTTTAATCATGTTTAGTTTATTTCTAAATTTATACTATTAGAGGAACATATTAGGATACATTACCACAGTTCATAGAATATTCACAACAATTCATAGAAATAATACATTATCTGTTGCGCAGCACACCCATATCTTTTAATTTTGTTATGCAATATAGTTATTAACATTAAGCTGTTTAGTCTGATGAAAATATAAAAATATTATTTCGTAACAAATGTGCATGTTAAAAGTTAGACTATTGTTACTCCATATTTCTTCTTAAATTGCGCAATGAACGTAAATACAATTAAAGCTGTTGTTTTCATATAAGAACAAAGATAATATATTTGGGTAACGATTATATATATAAACACTGCTATATTGAAATTTTGATTTAATTTTAAATTTCAATTCTTAAAGCCATAAACTTATCAAAAATGAGAATAATTATCTGAAATGACTCAGCGTAATTAATTCAATTAAACATTTTGTCGGAGCTCAATTATAATCAGTGTATTTAAAGTAGACATAAATATGAGAATATTGAATAAAGTATTCCAATTTATATAATTTCTCAATTAATTAGAAATATTTTTTCCTAATAACTTATAAGGATTTGCAGTTAACTTCATTCAAAGAGCTAAAAATGTTGGAAAAAGAAATCTGTCATGAGATTCATTTGTTGATTAAACAGTATAAGCTCATTAAATTCTGTTACATGACGTAATAACGTTGGCTTAAGAGTTATTGAAAATCTTAAGACAAAGTTTTAAACATTCACTTTTCACTAATTAGGATACAAAAGGGGGAATTGATTTTCTTATAAAGAAGTTGCTTAACTTTAATAGAAATGTGAAGCTCCTCTTTTATCAAATTAATTATAAGCATAAAATGAGTATTAATTTTTTTTCAAAATTTATATCAAAAATATCAATTGAACTTCCAGTTGAATTATTTGTTTCTAATTAAAAAAAAAAAAAAAAAAAAAAAAAAAAACTCTAATTCGTATGATTATATACGAAAAATCAGTATAATATTCTATGATAATAATTTGCATTTTCTTAAAATTCTTATTATTTGCCACCAGGTAACTGTATCAACATTACTCTGGTCTTTACTTCAACAGATTATGGGCTTGATTACTACTCTCACTTATGAACATATTTAATAGTTTAGTACCTATATTTCAAATTGTAGACTTTGATGGAATTTTCTTTCGTGTGCAAAATGTGAATGAGTGATGAATAAGATGATATTTACTAACATTTACCATTAATAATTCCTTATTCGCGTTTAATATGTTTCAAAATAGTTTTATTTTTATTATAAAATTTAAAAAAAAAAAAAAGAAGCTGAACAAGAGTTTGTCCTCGTTGAAAAAAATTATGTATTTTATTAATTTCAAATTTCTTCTCAGTCTTCAATTAAGGAATTCTTTTAATTTGAAAAGATTTAGGGTGTAAAACTATTTATTAAATAACTTACGGTTTTCAATGATAAATCACAATAAGTAAATTAACACACCATGTGTTGATAAATTTCTGACGAATCCTTTTCAAAATAGTAATACAATTTGCAGATGAGTTTCATATAAAATAATATGAGCTTTAAAAATAAAATGCACCAAACATCAATTGACCCTACGAAATGGTTCTGCACAAGATCCCAGAAGGAATATTACTTTTTTCCCCTTACTTTTCATCTCGAATGCATTCGGACTGGGTTCATTAATTTATCCTGACATGAGCTTGGGGTTCTGTATACTATCTAATTTTCCATTATAATGTATTACCCACGCTCAAGAAAATGAAATATGCCCTTCTGCCTAGAATTTAATCTTTCCAGATGCATTCGTCCATTCATACAGTTCTTTTTATTTTGGAAAGCCATGATTTAAATGAACAAGACGTCTTAAAATGTGTGTTACATTATTTTACGTTTTAAGTAGTCTTCAGATTTAGTAAAGAAGATTTCTTGTTTTCAAAAAAATACTCTGGTACTGTGGTATAGGGAGTTGTGTGAGAGACTGGGATTGTAAGCATACGCGCTCAAAATGAATATGATCAAACCACCAAAAATTCTAAGATGGGCTCTAAAAGGAGAATATTAAAATTGTGCTTTTTTGAATGATTTTTATATTTATTAGACATATTTGGCATCCTTATATACATTGTTTAATGTAAATATCTAATGATAAAGTCTGTAAAATATAAAAGCAATAAGTATACGATTTGTTATCCATAATTTGAACTATAATTTTATATTTATCTACAGTATGATTGTGTGTGCTATTTTCTAATTTAATGTTACTTAGCTTGGATGTTTTTTACATAACATTTTAAATGTGTTCCTTTTGCTTTAAAATTTTTCATATCTTTAAGTTTCTATTATTTTTTTACATTACTTTTTACTTTAAATTTTTAATATCTCAGCTGAGTATTGTGACGGATAACAATGCATTAAAGTTTATTCGTTTGTTATAAATTTCAAGATGAAAAATTTCAAAGCGTCGGATGAAAACACCCAAATTATCAATATTTTACTTTAATTCAGCGGTTTTGAAAATTGATTAATTAAATGTTCAATATAAATAGCAACATTATGAGAGTTTAATACGTATTGTATGTGATAGCAGCAATACTGTTACAAATAAATAGCTGTCTGAAAATTGTCCCAATGAAGCTTCTATTATTTAGTTAAAACACTCTTTTATATTAGTAATGATATTCTAATGTTTTTGCAATCGAGCAAATAAAATATTTTCGATCAATTTTGAGTACATATGTATATATAATATGAAAATAAATATTTAATATAACTCACATGAATGCAAAATGTACAAAAAGAAATATTTTCTAATCAATAAAGACATTTATTTCAAAGTGGCATTAAAGTGTTCAAGTATTTTGGGAATCGTATAATGTTTTTTTTTCCTTGTCTGTTAAGCCTACTGATATTCTATTCAACAGTTTGTGTGTTTGGGTTCTAATCTGGACGTGGTGCTTTTTTCCATTAATTTTGAGTATAGTGTAAATTCTGGTTGAATTATAATGTATTATAATTTAGGATTAAAATTAGTGTAACATGTTTGAAGAATTATCGTAGAATCATAACCACAACAATTCAGACAAAAATATCGTTGAAAAATTTTAAGTGACAAACCAATCCCTGAAAAATGTTATTTTATATACAATCAAATTTCTATCTAAAATATTATTTAACAAGCTTTGAAACTTAACCAATCATATGATTTATTAATATGTATATGTTCATATCTCTGACAATAAATTTATTAGTTTAACAAATATTTATTTTGATTTAAGTAGTGCCTAAGTCAAATATTTGTTTGCAATATTTCCTTCAAAAATATCGGATTATTTTTTTAAAAAAAATTTCTGCGTTTTTTGATTTTTGTGTTTAATTTTTAAAGATATTATATTGTTTTTTTATGCAATTTTAAATTCTATTCTTACATAATATAAAATGTCTGCTTATATATATATATTTCTTTCTTTATTAACGTTCAAGCTTAATTTTCCTTTTTCGAAGTCAAATTTTTGTAAGAAGTGGCAATTTATGAGGTCTGTATTAACAGATTTTTCAACATCGAAATTTCGCTCACCATGCCATAAATCATGTGCTCTAGATCTCAAAAATTCCAAGTGCCTCGTAATTCGCTTTATAAATTCCACACGTAGAAAAGTATCCGTTCCTTTCTGAATTCACTTTTCAAGTACTGTAGAGTTTTCCTTCCTGTACCAGGTATTTCATCACAGTGAGTGCAGATTTATGATCTCGACTTTTTAGGAGTGCAATCAATACTTAAAGTTTTATATCTGAACAGAATGAACACACACTCACACACTCATCCACTTTTTTTTTCTTGTGGAACAGTATTTTTTCCCCTTTTGGTGTTTTATTTCCTTGTTTTAAAAGAGGGAAGGGAACTGAAGTGAAACGTTTCACCGTAGATCATCCGGAAAGTACAGTTTTCATGTAGAGCTGCAATCGATTCTAGGCTGGATTATCAATCAGGTGCTCTTTTCATCGTAGATTTGTTCGGAATTCTGGTTGTGATTGTTTTATGAATTATCTATAGCTTGAGTTATATTCCAATGGCAGACAAATAGATGAAAATATTATTCTCATTTACAAAATGTGTTCCGCGACATAGTGACCTTCGCTTGCTTACCCAGAAAAGATTACTTATTCCAACTATGGCTTGTGTGCACTAGAACAGGGGCGGAATTTTCTTAAATATTCAGAATGATTTTAGAACATTACGATTACTATTTTATCATAAATAGATAAATTTAATTTGAAATTTTATATATGCAGGTTAATATTTTTTACATTGGACAAATACCTTAAAATGTATTTATCTTCTAAATTAACTAATGGAATATACAAGTAAAATCTTGTCAAGTACATTTTCTATTATATAATTTTAAAAGTTTTGCTAACCATATGCTTTTATTATTGAGCAAATATTTTTTTAATGCAATGATACATAACTAAGATTTATTAAAGTAACATGTAACTGGGTTGAAATCGCACTAAATTCAGGTTAATTACTAAATCACATTTATTTATCAAAAATTAAAGTTTTAAGAAATCAATTTAGAATCATTTTGCTCTTTTTTGTTAAATTTCTTTGGACTATTCGCCTTGTTTAAGGTGAATAATAAGTCAATTAATTTTCCAAGATCATATATAAACGAAGTTTTCGTAGCTTTAGTTTAGATTGTGTAAAATAATATTAAAAATACTTTTAACATTTTAATTCATGAATTAGATGTTAATTTTCAGCAGTCCATTCAAAATAAATGAAATTTTCTCCCATTAATTATACATGAGATTTCATTTAAGCCTAAAAAAATATTTTTTATGAATAAATTGGATATCTTACATGTAAATAAAACAATGATAGAACATCTCTTTAGGTGCATTTCCTTATACTTTTATAGAACCTTATTACTCACAATTCACCTGTTAAGAATGAGTTTGATTGTGGATTATTTTTGATTTTGTTTTGTGAATCATTTTTTTTAATGGGAAGGCATTCTTTTCTCAACATAAAAATTAAATGTTATTCCTTATCATTGCAGTTGTCATTTAACATTGTCTGTAAAATACCCGCGCCTTTTTAAAATGAAACGTATTGTTTTGCCTACAACTCTCATTAAATTTCCACATACCAGATAAAACAATTTTTGACTATAATAAGAACAGAAAATTTGTATCACTGATAATTTCTGAAATTATTCAACACAATTATCCCCTTAATTGTATACATTAATTTTATATGAAGTATCTACATTTAAAAAGAGTTAATAATATTAATCCTCTACAATTTATACACAGCAAATTACTAAAATCAAAGTTAAAAATAAGTTTTTTTTTTTTTTTTTTTTTTACCTTTGATTCTAGTCTTTGTGTGCGGATATTCTGTATGTGTGTGCAAAAAATGAAAAAAAAAATATTGTTTGATATTGTGAAAGTACTTTTTGTTAACTTATTTAACCCTCGCTGGGTTAAATTTATTATTTCTCTTTATATTATGTCCGTGAAATTCATTAAGCAAGCAAATAAATGGCGAAAAAGGTCATGTGATTCTGAAATTTGATTTGGTGTTTCTCATACCACTATGCATTCTATAAAAGTATTAAGTTAGAAAATTTCATTTTTGTGCGTTTTTTTGTTGCGATTTATCAAAAAATTATTTTATTTACTGCCAGGACAGAATGATTATTCTACTTTAACAAGCTTAAAAAGTCAGAGTTCGAAGTTTTAAATATGATTAGATAGGTATATATGAAATAGCAATTCTCTTTTTTTCCTATAAATCATGCTGACTTTTGCTACATATAATGCGCAAATAACGTTAAAATTGCTTAAGGGAATGTATTTTTAGCTTTTTCTCTCTCAAGAATACTTTTGTATTAGGTCACTTGGGCATGAGCATCTGGAATGGGCATGATTGTTTAGATATCTGTTGACGTCTACTACTTAACCACTTTCTGATAGAATGCTGACGTCTTTCGATACAATCTAGACAAGGCATTTGTTATATGTCCTGACAATTACTTACAAAAGAACAGAAAATGACATAATACAAAGTTGTTGAATTTTGAGCAAATTAATATTAGACTGCACAGTGTAAATGGGGATTTTGATAAAGAAAGGCTACTATTTTCTTACATATTTGATGTCTTGGATGAGTTCCAGGAAGTATTTTAAAATTTTATGAGGAATACTCTATTCAAGAAATAAGCTGAAAATTTTTGAAGGGTTAAATTATTATTATTATTTTTTTTTTTTTTTTAAAAAAATAGCATTGGAAAAAAGAATTCAGATTTGAAATGTATGAAAAATAATTTTCCATATCAAGTACTGCTTTAGAAAATAAATGGTTTTATGGTATTATACAAAGCAATTTAAAATAGCTGTTAGCTATATTAAAAAATTAAAGTAGATACAAAAAGGCTTTTAACTTGGTAAAAATTCATTTTTCTAAAAAGATTTCAGCATTCAAATTAGTTGAATTTTACAATGTATGTATAATTAGTTGAATTTTACAATTAGTTGAATTGCACAATGTATAAAAAATTATTAGAAAATTTTTTATGCATTGTGCAGAGCTTTATAAAGTGCAAAAATCACATGGTGTTACTATTTATCATATAGGTCATTTTGTAGAAAATCCCTAAAATATTATTTTCCACACAATTTGTGTTTACTATATATATATACACAATGATCTTCATACCATACATTTTGAACGACATATTTAAAGTGATAATAATGTATTATCTATCACTGAATAAATTTTTACAGATTGACAAAACGCAAAATTAATAAAGCTTGTCGAACAATGGATTGTATGTACGATAAAGTTTGATAGTTATAAATTATTCATGTATCGAAGAAATTTAGATTATAAATTTCAACAATTTGCTTACAAGCATTCTAAATAAGGTAAATGGTTTAATATTATTCCCGGTGAAAATAGAGGAAACGTGCTTTTTCTTTCAAACATAAAAAATACAATGCATCAAATATATCTTGAATGAAATTTTCATTATTTTATATTTTAGATTGGGATCCTTACAACTCAATTACGTTTATTCCTGTAATAAATAAATGTTTTCTGAAATGCTTATTTATTATTCATTTTTTACTTAGGTTCTGAGTTGAATTCATTCTGTATGTGTGTGTGTGAAGAAAATTCATTCAATTTAAACGTATTTATATTACTTTTGCGAATAAAGAAGGAAAACTCGAATATATTTCTGAAGACATTTTCATGAAAGCTCTTGTTAGAAGTACTTTTGTTGCTTTCTTTTTCTTTCAACTGCTTTTGATGTTGATTTATTAAAGAAATCTCGAGAGATTAAAAAGTAGCTAACAGCATAATGCAATTTTAAATGAGGTTTTGCATATTATGATTGTCAGAAAATATTATTTTCACTATTGACAGAGACTTTGTAGCATATGAAATTTTGGGATATTTTTAGTTTTAAAAAGGAAAATGTGTCATTTGTAGACACACCGATAAATTAAACTCTGAATTTAATTCAAAATGTGACTGTAATCAAAGATTAATTTAATTATAGACTAAGATTTTTAAAATAAATTTGGATAACAGTTTTTTTAAAGTTTTGTTTTTCTAATTTTACTTATTCAAAAAAATAAATATAAAACAGCCAAAATAATCTCCAACTGAAGATTTCACCAGTTTACGACGATCATTTGAAGATTTCTAATGATCTTCCTAAACTGGTTTCTTCTTGATCTTCGTGAAGATAATTGGAAGATTTCATTTAATCTTATTGTTGCTTGTCAAAGCCAAACTGTTGAAACACGAAGCTTATGGCATAGAAAAGTGATTTGTCAACTTTTCATGGAAAATCTTCTGAGAAATAATCAAGGATTAATTTCAAAAATAGCACAAGTTTTGCTGGATTAAGAGCAGACTTGTAAGTCGTGTTTGATGTGCCATCTTACTTTAGAGAAAAAATGAGTAATGCTCTTTAATATCTCGTATGAATGAAAAATAAACATGATTCGTACTTTCTTGTGTCATTTATTTCATTTGAATGGAGTATTATTTGGAAATATCGACTTTCATTCATTGATACTTCGAAATAGAAGCACGTAGCCTGTATTCTATTTCTTATCTTAGACCAGGCATAATTCATGTTTACCAGAAACTCGGGGCCCGGAAAATATGCTTTATTTCCTAGTTACGGTGCAGAAAATGAAACCTTTGCGAACAAATATTAGTATTCTTTGCTTATCACGTTCCTTTAATGGAATGCCAGTGTGGTATGACTTGTATTTAATTATACGAATAAATATAAGATTTTATTTTTGTTCCATAAAAATGCGTCACGTTTTTTGTGTAATAATTTTCGATTTCCAACCCGAAGCCTTTTTGAAAATATCGATATTTATTCCTTAATCGTAGATTATTAAATAAATTTCAAATGAAACAAATGATGCTATTTTATTTTTTCTATGTCGTTTTGTACAGTTGGAGTTTTTCAAAGAAGTATATATACATAAAGCGGAATAGTGTTGAAAAATTGTTATAAAACCTACATAAAGGATTAAAATGATGCATTTTTTAAAAAAATATTTCCTATCTATTCTTTTATGATTATTTTTACTGCGATTATATCCATCATTTTATTATATTTCTTTTCAGGGAAGCAGACAATTTCTATATGAAGTTAGTTATTTTAAACTAGATTGTGTTGTAATTTTTTTCAAAGAGAGAGAGTATTTAACTTTTAATAGAAAATTCTGACGTTGCGCCAAAACTGATAAGTATATTTTGTAATTATGTGTAATCAATATATTCTTCTATTTATTAAAACTGCTCTTTAAATTTTTCAAATTATTTTTTTGCGCCACGCAGATATGACGTCAAGTCAACCAATTTACTAAAACATACAACATTGTATTGATAGGACATAGTAATGCGATTTTTCTAATATTTAATGCCGTACAAAGTTAACTCCTTTTACTTAGAAAGGTGAAAAACCAAATTTTTTGGTACATACATTAATTAATATTCATGTGTAGCTTATTCTCTTCAGTTAAAATATGAGATGTTTATTAATGAAGCCTGTAAAATTTCTTTGTCTATGCTGCAGAATAAATTCATGTATGATTTTTTTTAAATATAGAAACAAAATTTTTGTTTTGAGAAATACGAAATAAAATAATGAAGCTTTAAGAATATGAATGACTAAAATAACACATTAAATACTGTTATAATTTAAAATGTTTCTCTAGACTTTATCAGTGGTTTTCTTTTTGACATTTTATAACTAAATATATATTTTTAAGGAGATATCAGTTGTTTTTTCAAGATTTGTTCAATATTTTTAATTATTTATTTGCATCAAATACATTTTAATTTATAAACAATTTTTTCTTCTGGTATATTGTTTTATGATAGTTCGATTTGGTTGTGAGAGAATATATTAAACTGATTTAATTGTTATTTTTATTCAATTATTTTAATCTATAATGAGATTTTATAGGGTTTTTTTTTCACTTTAGGAAATCAATTTTGTAACCACAATTCATACATATTTAAAATACAACTATGAATTGTTTTATTCAATAAAAACATTTTAATCATAATTAATAATTTAATTATGGTTATCAGTGTTCATTAAAGCAATTTACTTAGTAAATACAATTTACTGGCTAATTGCATATCAATATATTTAATTAAAGCTATTTAATTATGAAATTTAAAGTACTAAATTAAAATATTCATTTTAAAATTAAATACTCCATTCTTTTTACACACATTGGGAAAAGAAAGTTAAGCTTAAGAAATACAAGAAATCGGAGTAACTGTTAAAAAAATATTTTTATTAAGTTTGTCATCCAATAGTTGACTGTATTAAATTCATCTTTAACTGGATCTTTAATCCCTTATATATGTTTAACATATTAAATAATTTTCATGTAGTTAGTGAAGTGTGTGATAAACATCAGTGATGTTTTTTTAGTGAATTCTCTATGCATTTTAATAAAGCCTGTAAAAGATAAATTTGTCACTAGTACATAAATTTGCTAAAATATAAATTAAAAATATTTTATCCGCAATTTCGTTCAGTTTATAAATTTATTGATGAAATGATATTTAATTACGATATATTTTGTTACCAGTTCTTGTGAGAAATTGGTTTCCTAATATATTTTGTCTTTAGCATTTTTTGTAGAATATTTATATACATTGTTTTCTGTGCAATATTTGAAGCACACCTAAAAAGAGCTTCTGTGTATATATTGTATACATTCCAACTCCAATTTAATATATACGTTTTCAAACCTTACGAGAATAACTGTTTGATAAATGAAAAACGATATACTGAAAAGTTGGAGCTTTCCACATGGTAATTTTCTTATGGTTTTTCAATCCCATTGCTTGGACAAAGTCCAAAAGTTGAAGCAGATTTGAAGCGAATAGAAAATTGGAACTTTTGTGGCAGTTGTTACGCGCATTGACTCGAATAAGTGGCATAAAGCTTAAGATATAAAGTGAAAGCGATAACATCGTAAACAAGGCTTTTACTCTCTTCTCCTCCCTTTCCTACTTTTTTTTTTTTGTCCTCTTTTTCTTTCCTTTCCATTTTTAGCATGAAGTTTTGGTTTTCATTTTTTTTCGGTTTTTCGCGACGATGTTACACACCTACGTTTCAAATGACTCCTGTTGGCTTACAGCCAGGTTCTTTAGAAGGCGAAAACTTCCACCCGTTTTGTGTTACGAATGAATGGTTTTGTTCACTTGGTTGAAAAGTAGCTATTATCTCTTTATCATAACTCTAGGCCTTGACCCTTGAGGTCAAAAACATTTCTAAATAGCAGTGGAGTTGTAGATCACACAATGGGCATATAATTGGAGCCATAAAAGATAACAATGGAATCTCATGAGCTCTTGAATTACCGAGTAAAATGTCGGATGCCGGGATTTCTATTGGGACTTGCAGTAGCAGCTTGGAAGGTGTAATTGTTCCACATTTTGTATTAGATGAGCTCAACTGTCTGTTTAATAGCTAGAGAGGCGTTATCAGATTAAAATCTCCTCGTGTTTAAATTTTCTGTTGACGTCCCATTCGCTTCGTATTCTGTAGCATCTGTATAATAATTTTTACATTTGCCGTATTTTTCTCGTCCGTTTTGAAATTCGGTTAGAATTTTTTCACTTGAAAATTTTGTGATATTTATTGTGTGTTTGTGTGCGTATATATATATATATATATATATGTATCCTTATTTAATATTTTATTTTGTATATGATCAAAAATATACAAACACCTTATGTACGATAAATTTTATATTCCGATCTTTCCATTATATAATATTGTATTTCATTATAAATGTAGGGAAGTTAAGGTATGACATTGCTAGGTTAAAAGTACCTAAAATGTCAGAATGTTTTAGTTTAAAAAAAAATTGTATGGCGTGTTGCTTTTAAAAAAAGTTAAATGTATATTTATTATTTATAGACATTAAAGTGAATTTTGAGCCATTTTTTCTGGAAAGATATATAATTAAAAATAAATTAAATTATGCATTATTTAAAAAAAAAATAGGCCGACATATTTTTCAAGTTTATTTAATACTTGAATCATGTCGAGTTTAATACAGTTTTGTGATATAATTTTTACATTTTAAATATTAATTATTAATGTATTTTTATGATCAATGGGTTTGGAAGTATTTAAATTAGGTTTAGATTCCAAGTAGATCCCGTTAAATAAAATAAAATGTACAAACAGAGTTTTGTTTTAAGCTAATTCAATTTTCCAACATTTTTCTTGTTAAATTTGAAAACAATACCACGAAGATTGCGAATATAATATGTTCCGTTCTGTTTTTGCTTTAGAGTTACACTTCTTTTTAGTTTACTTATACAATTAACTGTTGCATTGAACAAGCAACCTTAAAACTGGTCCTATAGAAACAGTGCTATACCCACTACTGACGACATTTCAGTTTAATTGCCAAAAATTTTGTTTCAATTAAAATCGACAAATTTCAAGTTCCATGAATTTATTAACATATCATAAATTTTATGTTCCTCAAGATTTTATTATGTTTGCTTGGTAAATGTAGGTAATCCATAATTTGCCCATACCAATTTTTTGGATTAAAATTCTTCCTATGACAGTTGATGATAGTTCAGTTCTGTGTATTATACTACAGCAAACTATCCCTTTCGTTTAGCAATTTATCTTTATATTTCAAATATATGGCTGTTGAAATTTCAAATTCGCTCATAAACCATCAAGCATACATTCTGTATAGATTTTGCATGTACGCTTCCTAAATTTTCGATCGTATTTTTTCGATTATTCTATATATAACTCCTGTTTCTCCAACTTTATAGCTGCGGAATAGAAATTTATGGCTGTTTCATAAGCCCTCTAAAATATCCAATGAGGGTGTTAAAAGATGGCAAGAACTGCTTGACAAATCCCAGTTATCGTCTGTGAAATATTACTCTTCTTCACGACTGTCCTTTCCTGACAGCTTATATTTATACTTTTCAAAGGATTGATAGCTTACATATTATTTAATATGCATTTGTTTTACATCTTGTATGTTATCATTTTCGCTCGATATTTTGCTTTTGACCTGGAATTTTAAGTTTTATATGATAAAAAAAAAGTTATTGCTCTCTCTCTCTATTTTCTCAAGGATGGTGTTTTTTTTTTTTTTTTTTTTTTTTTTTTTTTTTTTAATTTCCATAGGTTATTTTTAAAGTGATATAAATTGAAATGTTTTAATAAATTTATTGAGTTTTAAAATACAGAATAAATTAGCTATTGATAGTTGTTAGACGATTTAAAATTAATAATATTTTTTTTTATAATTTGAAAATTATTTATTTAGTAATACATTTTCTATTTTTAAAAATGATAATTTCTTTAAAAAAAATCAGTTATGATTTATGAGAAAAAAATGCTTGACATAAGGTTAAAATAATGTATAAGTACTAACCAAATGATTTTATTAAGTTTATCAGTTAAGTACAGTAAACTTTTTTAAAGAAAGCTTTTCGTAGAATGCTTTCTTTTCAAAGAATGCCACATTTGCATTTGAAATTCCTAAAATCATTAAAAATTGAGAAAATCGACTATATTAAGGATTTTAACATTGTTTTTTTATTATATTTTATTTTTTTTTTGTAATATTCGTATTTGATTACTTTCGGCTGGGGACATTAAATATTTTCTGGTCGCAATGTCCTCCGTGTGAATTAATGTCTCTAGGGATGGCAGGCCAAGTAATGGCAGTCTTCAGATTAGGCCATGTTTCATTGTCACGAAGACTTCATCCGGCTGCTTCTATCTTACTGGTAAAGCCCAAGTAAGTGATAGGTACATGTTGTTGCAACAGTGCAACAACATGTACCATTGTTGCAACATCTTTTAAGTGAAAATTAAAGTTATCGTCACTGCTTCTATTTCTCGAAGACATATTTAAAGAATATTTCAAACTCTAAATTTCACCGTGTTTTTAAATTTTTATAATCATAAATAATATTAGAATTTACTAATTACCAAATTGAATAAGCTCAATTAAATTAAAATTATATATAGTACTGATTATAGAAAATCTATTTTGTCACACTTTTAATAGCTTTAAAATGAATTTTTTGTCCCTTCTCACCATTGTACACTACACTCAAACGTGTTTTCCAGTGTAATTCGTACTTACATTTCTAAAATATAAAAAAAAATCTCTAATTGTAATAATCTTGTTGATCACCAAAGTCTTCATTTTTTTCTTAAGAAAAAGGCAGTAAAAATCAATGAAATAGCATCTGCAAATTATACTAATTAGGTTATTAGTATTATATTATTAAAAGAAGATATTGATTGCTGAAAACATCCTAGTATGTGCAAATTTATGTTATTAAAATTCGCATGGATTTATACCACGCAAAGATTTACATTTTGTGATTCTTGATTTTATTTAAAAGTAAACATGTTGCATTTTTAAAAGATTTTAGCTTTGAAATTTCTAAAAAAATAGGTCTATGAATAAATATAGTTTCCTGTTAATTTTTTATCGTCAATCAGTTAACCTCTAAAGAAGTAATATAAGAAATATTTAAGATTAAAACTTAAATTTTTGAGCATAAAATGTAGCTTTCTATGATGTTCATCAGTGCGTAGGTTGTGTTTAATCTTCCTTTTAAAGCATTTTTAAGAGTAATTTAGGTTAAAAAAGTTTTTTTGTTAATATGTTTAGTCTGACAAAATCAGGAAGCGTTTCATGTTACGGTATGCATCTGGAACAATAGATGGCACTCGCCGGTCATGCATTTGATGGTCGCACGCGGCTTCTTCTTTCCTCTGTTTCTTTCGGCCATTGACGTTGACTTTTAGATTTATACGGAAGTAAAGCACACACAATGCTCTGGTAAGAAAGATTGCGGTTTTTTTTTTTTTTTTTCGCATTTATTTTTTGCTGAATGATCCTAAGCATTACGGACACAAGTACTCATTAGGCGTTTATTTGAACCGTATAAATGAATCGTTTGGCTATTGTACTCAGAAGAATCTGATGATAATGTAAGCAAACTTTGATCTATATTTATAAGTACAGTTTTATTATATCTTCTGGCAGTAGATTTAGTTTTTGAATAATATTAAGTTGAAATATAAAGAATGATATTAAAAGTAAATATATATTTTTTAAACTAATTACAAATGATTTTAGAAAATTCATTCAATAATTATCTCGGATTCAACCCAACATATATAATATGAACCCAGGCATAAACTACAAATTGTTCAGGATATTATAAAAAATTAAAAATCATGAATGAACCTTTTTAATCCAAATTATTAACTAATTGATTTTTTTTTATAATTTTTTGCTCTCTTATTTGTAATATTTCAAATTTTCTCTAGGGAATTATATTTTTAAAAGATTTTTGTAACTATCGAATTTAGAATAAAACAGTTAGTTATTTGTAAATTTGTAAAATACATCTTTCTTTAATTAATTAATTAATTAAAAAAAAACTATAAAATTATATATGCTTAAAAAATAAAAACTAAAGTGTGTAACATAACTACTAAAGCGTATAACGTTTAATTCTGTTACGTAACATAAAAGTCTGGAAACTTGATTGTGTTTTCATTTTTTCCTTTATTAGGCCTCTTTCACTTAGACCACTTTTATCGTACGATAAAAAGTTGCCCGATATTTTATTGTGAGAAGTCATTAAAAAACACACAACAGACTGGTCCCCGATAAAATATTGTTTCTCAGTGTGAAAGCGAGCAGTCTATTGTGTGTTTTTTTTTAATAACTTCTCACGATAAAATATCGCACGACTTTCTGTCGTACGATAAATGTCGTCTAGTGTGAAAGAGGCCTTAGTATAACGATTGAAATTCTGTTTTAAAACTGATAGATAGTCTTCATTTTAATTATGTATGAGTATGTTTTCGTAGCTTACTCAAGATGAGAAATTCACTAATGCATTTATTTATTTTTATTTCAACTTCCCAAATTTAAATCTACTATATTTTTTAAAATAAGCTACATTTTTCTATAACTTAACATTCATCGTATGAATAAATATACCATGGTGGATTTCAACTTTCATTTTATGATTAATCACACTGTGAATTTATGAGTTTATAATAAAAATATCGAAAAACGCACAAATAGCAGTTTCGGATTAAGGACGAATGTCAACTTTAGATATGCTTTTCAATATATTTCTGGATCAAGAATCTTTTTGACCATCAAATATTCAATTTTTGCCTTTTATTGACCATGAAAGTGGCAACTTTTAGAAAAAGCATCTCGGTATTCAAATTTTCGGAATACCATAGCGCCAGATATCTGCTTATGAAATGCTGTATTTGTGATGTCAGCTGCTTCCAGTCCAATTGAAATTTTTTATCGATTTTCGATAAATTTATTGCATTTGCGGGCTTTGTGTGACTCATTTATTCAGTTTTTCTTATTTTTCGAGCACCATAAGTCATTGTAAACTCTTTATAAGTGTATATTTTCAATCACACACAGCACTGTTCTTTGTGTTTGTAAAAGGAATGTGTTTTCTGAATAACAAGAAAAAAAAAGTAGGGAACTCTTCAAGAAATATTTTGACTGATGTGTTTCAGTTAACATTCTTATTTTTTTTAAGTTGTGAAAGAAAAAATGTCTTGGCGCCACAGGAAAGGGAAGAAATGATGCTTAAAACAATGTGGATCAATCATCATTCAAGCATAGATATAATAAAAGCTTCTTTCTCATGTTTATATACTTTAATTGCCGCAAGTTTTATTGTTTATTTACGGTATAACTACAGAAGTGTTTTATTACATTAAGCATTTTGCATCGTATATTCAATATGCAATTGTTTTTATGCAAGTGATTTTCAAACACAGAGTAATGATAATAAGTTATAAGAATATCTTAAGTAATGCTGCTTAGTTAAGCAAATACAAATAGTTAAAAATATGCTTTAATTGATTAAAACTCGGTCTCTATTATTTAAAGGAATATGAGTATTGCGTATCTGTTCTTTTGCATACGCATATGTTATAGTGGGTGCATGGGCGTTTCTGAGTCTCATCTGTGAGACAAGTGAATAAGGCATATTATCTTTAAAAAAGTCCTCCCTAAAGCGCATCCAAATATTTAAAAAATGGTGACTACTAGGCAATTCATTTTTATAATACCAATATATATCAAGTGTTAATTACAAAGTTTCAAATTCTAACAATTTGTAAACAATGAGTTAAACATTTGTGCGTTTTAATAAATTGTACATCAAATTTGAAATGCTGTATTTATTAATGCATAATCAAAAATACTATCATACCTGGGAAATTTTTAGTTAAAAATTATTGAATTAATCTACTTATATCATTACCCAAATTTGTAGAACAATAAAAAAATGCTTTTTTAGCTGACAAACATTCGCTCATGTAAAATTCAAGAAAATGTTACATTTCAAATAAATTCCTTATTCTGTAATTCTAGACAATTTTTTATACTAATCATAAACAATTTAAAAAATAAACTTATGAGAGAATAATTAATTTTTCTTAATATATATCTTTGATACTGCAGGCATTCCAAGATGAAATTAATTGCTTTTAAAACAGATTTAAAATAAAGAGAGTCTCTCGGTGTACAGAGTGCATAGTAAAACGAATTTTAATTACGTATTTCCCAAAAATATATAGATAAAATTTGTTATTTAATAAGAAAGAGTAATATCAACTATATATCTCAGTTTAAGTTAATTAAAATTTTATTCCTTTATATTTTTAAATTACTTTACGTTGAGATAAATAGTTAACATTCGAAACTTCTCTGTTAAACATTTTATTGTTCAGATTACTTACTGCACCATGCATATGTATGAATTTTTTAATTTACTTTTAACTATTGGTATACATTTAATTAACACATGTGAGTAAAATGTCAATGTATATAAATAGATAAATCAATCCAATTATAATTTAGTATAATACATTGTAGTTGTTACTTATGATACTTGAACAAGTCAAACTCAGTTTGCCATTGATATGCAAATTTAAGTCAGTAGGATGCATCTTTCGTTTAACCAGAGCACCACGAAAGTGAAAGTACGACTTTAAACTCCTCTGATAGATGGCACCACCAGAGGATCCACTATTTTAATTTTGATATTAATCTGAAGGGGGAGAAAATTTTCTCTTGACCTTTACACCCATGGTAACTGTTCAACGACGAACCACATGACTTTCGATTCCACAGATTTAACGAACACCTATATCGCATTAGTATTATACAAGAAAAAACTGTAATGATTGTAAGGTTTGTTAAAAAAATGTTTATCACTAGATAATTTGGTAAAACTGTTAAAATTAATAAGAAATACCTTCTTGTGTAAAATAAGCAACATACTTTACAGTATTCATTATTGTGGGTGGATCAATTAATTTTTAACACTGTTATATATAATATTAAATGAAGTAACTTATTAACTTATAGTAAACCAAATGTATTTTAAACTGTGACATTTAAAATCTGCAAGTATTGAATAGTTAAATTTTTAAAACAATTAATATAGTTATTTTTTTTTATTATGCTTCATGAATTTTTTTGTGACCGTAAAATGTGAAATATGCCAAGATTGATTTATTACAATGAAAGGTCAATTCTAGATTAATAATTCTGCATCGTTGCGTCCGTATCTAATGAATCTTACGAAAATGAAATTTTTTCACCTGTTTTCGCTATCAGAGGGGAACTTCGGTCAACCAATTTAAATAAATATTTAAGTTATTTAAGATACTTTAATTTAAACTTTGGTTTTACATGTTTGCACTTTAATTATTCGGTAATAAAAAATTAAATTTTTATCGCATATAACAGATCACAAGAAATTCAAAATAATTTTTTTTTAATTTTGTTTAAGATAACATAATTAAGTACTTATTATTTTGTATTTATATGGGAAAGGAAAAGAGTAATTGTGCTTGATAGAAAATTGTTTGAATATTTTCTTTCATAAAGATAAAATTTAAGTAATTATATTGCGGTTGGAGAAAGTTTGCTGAGTTAGAAAAAAAAATGTTTGTCAAAGTGATTTGACTGAAATAATATATTTAAATTCTTCAGCTTAAACTTCGTCATTAAAAATAATCTTAAGGTATTTTATGTCTAGTGTTGCTTTTCACTTTCTAGAAGCTATGCAAATTCATGCAGAAATATTTTCCTGTTTTCTTGAAACTGGAAACCTTTAAACTCATTATTAAGGTATTTCGTATCTATATTTCAGCTCGCCAAAACGTTCGAATATTGGAGAAACTGGAAAAAAAAAATTCGAACGCTCTTCAAGTAAGTCGACATTTGTGAAACTTTTCGACAGTTTCCTCTGGAGTCTTCATTCTTTCTTTATTTTTTGTAGTTTAAGAAGACAGTTGAAAGTTAGGTTTGATACTTTTTGAGCTTAGCTGCTGTCAATAATCTACGAAGGTGAGATGATAATATCCGTCGTATCCTGTTTAAAATCAGAAATATTATATTCGGTTTTGGAAAGTTAAAGTCTGGTAAAGTGTGGTGATTAATATAATGTATACGGCCACCTCAATAGTCTAGAATGACATGTACTATTTTCTGAAAGATGCAATTCATCAAGTAATTAAAAACTTTTTATTTTGGGGAAATGGGATTAATTTTTCGCTTCTTATTAAATGACGGCTTTACGAAAACTGAATGAAAAATTAAATATTTATGAAATTAGTGATTTTCTCTCAATTTGAAAAGTGTGGACAGTAATTATTCACATTTAAAAGCATCCAATAAATTATTTTATCGTTATTCGCCTATTTTTGTAACTGTTTTAATTGAATTGGATTTATTCTAGTCACTGAGTTTTGGCTTTGCTATCTTGAGAATTATATTTAAATCTACTTGAGAGTAATTAATTGAAAATTTTCACAAAAAAAATATATATATTTATTTTCTTTATCTTCAAATTATAGTGCTTAAAAATGCATTGTTTTCGTACTTAAATGAAAGAATATATTTGTGATTAATATTTCTTATAAAATTTAAATCTTATATTTTTAAACAAAATTGTTTTTTCACCAACAATATGCATCTTAATTTTTTTTCAAACTCAAAGATTAGCACATATATTGTGAAATTGTGTGACGTCAAGAAGAAAAATTCGTTCGAGTTAAATCTCAATTCGTGTACAGATGTACCTAAGATGCTTAAATGCTTGGTCAATATATATCCAAGTGCCGAGATCTCCTAAATCTCTTTAGGAAAAGATTAAGCGATATAAAAGCCGTTCGGAAAACAATTTTTGTTTGTCACAAAATAATTTAGAAATCAGATTAAGTCTTGTGGTTGGATTACTATCGAAGAAATCTGTTTTCATTTATAGCAGATGCAGAGAAATATAATCTTTGATCTGTTTGTGTGAAAGAAATGATTTATCCCTCCAATAGAGATGCACGTGTAGGCCAAAATGTTTACGTTCCTAGTTGTTCAATCTTGTGCATCCTGGTACTTATCAGAAGGATTACAAACTCAGATGACGACAACAGATGGTCAACGGCGGCCTCTTGTCCAGTCGGATTATAAGGATTAGAAAGACTCGTGGTGATCCTCTGTGTACTTCAAGGGAAACTCGGCGCCACATACGGAGCTTAGTCATTTCTTTAGTATCTACGTAAAATATTAAAAAAAAATATTTGCATAATACTGGACTGCAAGCTAGACATTCAGCTATAAATTCGCAATTAACCGCTAACCACCATGCTAAAAAGCAAGCAAGTTGCCTATGAGATTAATTTGTTAAACTAAAATCTTCAGCGAAGTGTTCGTTTCTTCGTCTAATGCTATGTTTGTACAATATTGGTTTGGATCACAAAATATTTGCGGATGAATATTAAAATGCCTCTTTTTAATAATGGTGAGAGGCATTATTATGTCTCAGTTGGGAGATATTGCACCTCAAACAATCTTTATTCTTAGAACCAAAAAATTTCAAAAATATATTTGCTCTTTTAGGCCTAACTTTTCAAGGTATCACCGGAAAAAATTTACACTTTAAAATGGCTATATTTAAGATCATAAATTTTTTAATTAAGGTACCAGCTATCTCTTTGTGAAATATTTTTTGTAAAGAGTTTGATATTTACCCTTCCAATTATTCATTAATCTGCTATTCACACATTGTTTTATTGATACCTGCTAAGACCCACGCATTCGTTTATTATTAGTCATAATGTTCGAATTCTAAATTGAAATAATTGGAAAGTTTTGAAAGAGATTTATTTCATACTTTCAAATCACATTCATGTATAAAAAATATTCATCAACTATTAGTGATTTTCATTTATGATATTTTTAGTTTTTGTTGTGATTTTAATAATATAAAAATTGCATATTCGAAAACGAACTTTTCCTAGATTTTCACGTATGTGCTAAAACATGAAATATTTCAATATAACAGTATTTCAAACATTTTCCATAAAACAGAAATTTCAAACAATACTCAATATTGCGCTTTGTAACTTTTTAATTTAAAATTCGAATGCATTTAAAATCATTTTCTGTTCACCATAATTAATTTTTTAATATGGAGGATATCTATATTAATTCCTCATACTACCAAAAAATAAATGTAATCCGGATCATTTCTAAAGGACAAGTTTGAATACAAGTTTTGGAGCATTTGTTGTTATCCGTTTGACTTTTCTTCAACCTGAAGTAACGTGGTGGAAATTATTACAACTTGATGATGTTGAGGACACATAAAATCTTTTTTTTTTCATGCAGTAATGAAAGATGACCTTAAATAAATTTAAATTTTGGCATGTTTATGATATCGAATATTTACGTAATATTTTTTGTGTCTATGATATTATGATTATTATAAGTATTCAGGTATTCATTCCCAAATCACAATGATTATCATGTGTCTAAGGATCAAATCTGTTGATTTTCGAATTTAGAAATATTTACCAAAAATGTGTCAGTCCAATCAAAATTATTAATACAAATTATATATATATATATATATATATATATATATATATATATATATATATATATATATATATATATATATATATATATATATATATATATATATATATATATAATTACAAAGAGTATACATTGTTACACTTTTAGTTTGTATTAAATAAATAATTGGCTATTTTGTACACAATATATTTTTGAGCTATGAAAATCACAATTGATATATTTTATTTTTGGAAATTGTAAATTTAAATTCTATTTGCATTAGAAAATTTTGTTTTTATGAAATTCAATATTTCATCTTAATTTTCATTATCATAATTAGTTTTAAAAGGTAATTATGTGTTTGTCAAATCGAATATTCTAATGTTTGCAAAATCAGTGGAGTACCAACAATATATATAATAAAATTTAAGTATATATTTTTATTGATCAATCTCTCAAAATTTGATCTTTTGAGTAATAATTTAAAGTGCGAATTTTATTTCACTTTTGAATATATTATCGAATATCTTAAAGCAATTTGTAACATTTCTAAAATAATTTATGCTGATGTATTCTAAACTTTTCCAATGTGTAACACAATTTGTATTTTATAATTTCTTTTGACACTCCCAATAACCAGACATGATTAATTCACATGCGTTGGTGGTAAAGAATAAAATTAATAATTCTATTACGTAAATTAATGATATAAGTTAATTTATCATCATTAGACAATGAATAATTATCTACACTAAAATTGTTGTTAGAATGTTATTATTATTCATATATATATATATATATATATATATATATATATATATATATATATATATATATATATTCTAAGTAAAATATAATTATTTTATTCTGAATATTAAATGTTGTTTAGATAAAACCGAAACTCCTAATTCTTAAATTAGAGAATATGTGGCATTTTAATAAGAATTACATATGGTACCATAATAGACGTATAAAGAAAACAGATATAATGTGTGTTAAATATTATTATGTTACAAATAATCACTTGCACTAACTTTCTTTTTAAACTTTGATACGTTTATTCCACATTTCGATAAAAAATAAACATTTTAAGCAATGTTTCTCAAAGTAAGTAGCATCTTATTTGGAATAGTTTGATATAAGCTTTAGAAATTAATAATAATTTGTATTTAATTTTAGGTGGGTAGTTCTTAGATTGAGAAAATCGAAAGATGTTTTATTTACTCCTATGTTACTTGTTACAAATTACAGTAATTAGTAAAAAAACCGAAAAAATAACGAAACATTCAGCATTTTAGTTCTTTTCACTACGAAAATATTTTTTAGTGATTTAAAGTTTTCAAGTCCATTGTAATGTGTGAAATTTATAATGCTTAATAAGTATTTAAAATAAGTACACATTTTAATGTTTAATTTATTTTCTATTTATGGTAATTTCAGATGTTGAATATATAATATATTAGCTTAGATGAATATTACTCCTTAAAATTTATACTCTGGTGGCATATATGCTGCGCAAATTTTCAACTTTTTAAAATTGGAAATAATTTTTAAATGTTTATTATTTTTTTATTTTTCATATATTTGTAATAAGTCCTGTAGCATTTAAAATTTTTTATTAGTGATTCTACATAGATTTGAAAACTGTTCTTTTCATTATAAGTATTAAAAATTTGATCAATAGTAATATGTGTGTGTGTGTGTGTGATTAAGGATTGCAAAATAATACAAGAACATAAAGATTTTAACTGAAGTACTCGTGCCTTTCCAAATGTATGTAACAAGAAATTAATTTTACGCGGGTGTCTTTTAGATATACACCCCACTTCGATTCTGAGTCTTATTCAACCTTATTCTTCAGAGAATTTTTCATTTTTCAACACCAAAATTAATTTTCCTTCCACCTTTTGTACCTTCTTATTTACTCTATTCAAAACTATTCAGATGTAAATTCTTTGCTCTATTTTTTTTTTTAACTGTCATTTTATTCTGGAAATGGCAGTTGAATAAAACGGATCTATTTATCGGTATTTTAGAAAAGAAATGTAGTATGGGAGTGGCTTGTTAACTTTACGGTGGAAGGAAATTCACATTCCTTCTATCATGGCAACCATATGTCCAATTATAGATTTGTTCTCTTAAGTACACTAAGGTGTTCTTAATTCAAAGTTACTTTGTCTCTTAGTCAGTATTCTTCATTAAAAATTGTCCTTACCGCACCGTATTTCTTTCGCCCACTTTAGCGCCGCATTTAAGTAGTAGGGGATGTCCTTGAGAAGGTAATTTATAGTCTCCTTGGACCATCGACGTCCTCACGTTGATGGTCTTAGGAGATCACTGGCCCTAAGGGTCCTTGTTCTTCATTCCCTATTGCACTTCTTTTCTCTGCAACTCTGCTCCCACTAAGTGGTTTGTCATTTGTTACTTGGATTGGAAATTTTGCTCCTTACCCAGCAAATATACAGAATTGATATTGCCATATGTAATGTCCGGCATCAGAAATAATATGCATCATCGATATGGTGAATTCTATTGGACTTAGGAAATATGAATTATCACTATAGTATTTTATTTACAAAATATTTTTTTATTTCTTATAATAAGACAATAGCTTTTTTTAAGCAAAATTAAGTATTTTTTTTATTATTATTTTCTTATTATGAGAAACATAGCAATTCGTAGAATTGAAATCAAGAATTGTAAGTGTTACTTGTTTTCGAAGGTACTAGTTAGAAAGTTCATAAATTTTCTATTGATTCTCGAATTTATGATTCTCTAATATATTTGCTTATATTTAGTTAGTATAAGATATTCAATTATCTTTTCATATATTTTTACTAATCATATTTGTGATTTGGAAAGCAAGTTTTGTTCTTAAAATAATAAGTGTTTGCAGTTAATTATGCTTACTTTTATAAGCATTAAGTAAACAAATTTTCGACATTTAGTTTTTCTGACGGAGTTTTTATATGCACATATACATTCTTGTTAATAACTATAATATCATTTTATGCACTAATATTAAGCATACATTTACTATAGTTCGCGTTCTATTTCTAACATGTTTATATATATATATATATATATATATATATATATATATATATATATATGATGAATGTAATAACTCAGAGTTAATGTTAATCTGTAGGTTTCTTTTAAATACACCTTTGTTTGCATTATGCGTGACAAACCCATCAAGTTATTTTCTAAATACTGAATTTCAAATTACTTTATAATTTTTTTAAGGTGTCTAGATTTGTTCCTTTGTTTTACAAATCTCATATTAAAAGCCTGTCATTAAAGGAATGCATTTTAAGAGATTTTAATAGATATATTTATATAATTGTGTGCTACATAAAATTTTATACTAATATATAACTTTAGAACAATTTGGTCTTGAAAAATACTTTTTATTAAGAGAAAAACACGTTTTGATATTATTAATCCAACAAATAAAGCATACAACGTGAAATTCTTTTAAAGAGTTCAAGTAAGTATCTAAATTTTTCAAAGTAGTTTACGTGGTATTTTATGTGTAGGTATAATATCTGACTTCATAAAAAAAAATATTGACACACTCTAGTGCTCTCTTTTTAAAAATTTCTGTTCCATCACTAATGAATTAATTAAAGTGAATAATTGTGGGAAAAATGAAAAACTGTTTTACTTTCTTCCCTAGTCAATCAGTTTAATTGGTGTTTAATAATAAAATGCTTCATATTTATTAGAGTAAATGACTTATACATTTTTAAGGTAAAATAATGAGCATTTACTTTGCGTGGAATATTTATAAGAGAGCTAAATTTCATGGCTTTAAAAGGTAAGTAAGTTAAGCATGCTTTCTTAAAATTGTTTTAACCATTAATATCTTGACGCATTGATATTTTTTTTTAGGTGGAATGGAAGGTATGAAGCATTGAAAAATGCTGCCTATTCTTACTGCTTTTGCTTAAAAGATCCCTTTTTTCTCCGCCGAAATATGTTTGTTTAAGTCTTGGTGGAGGGGGAGGGGAATAATTACCTCTTTGGGAATCTGTACATAACCCTTCCACTTGTTTTAATGATGTTTGCTTTAGTACTCGGAATGCTTCAAGATTTAACTTTGCTAGTGATTTTCACGAAAGGTGATAAATAAGAACTAGTTAAAGAAACTATTAGGTATAATACTTTTTTTAATGCTGCACTCCTACATGGGGACATATTAATTACTTTTTTTTTAGTTTAACTACAAATTTGAATTTTTTATTGATTATTAGCTTTTTATTTTTAATAATTTTTGCTTTGGAAGGAAAAATTATGTATCTCTTTCTTCAAAAATTCTTTTTAGAAAATGGATAGATACAAATCTGATTTATTTTGTATGGAGGTCTATTTCCTTATAAATTAATTAATTTATTCTTCACATTACAGTTTGTAGGTGGATCATTCTGGAATAGCTTGTGTTTTCTGATTGGAGGAAAATATCTGATAAGATATTCTTATTTTTAAGCAAGCCAATAAGACCTTTTTGAAGATTGAAGTTAACCAGTAAAAAAGGTAAGCATATTGTTTCAGAAATAATTTTATCTTAAATTAAAACTCTAATTTTCTTCCTTTTACTACAGATACTTTTCTTACTAGAGAGTTAAACTTTTTAAAATCTTGCTAAACACATTTTTAGGGCTTAGTTCAAGGTAATTTATACAAAAAATATATTAACTACATGAATTTAAAATCAATGTAAATATCTGTACGAATTAAATGTAAAGAAATATTTTTTCCTACACAAAAAATTGTAAAATTAAATCTTTTTTGGAAGTCTTTAAACTAACCTGGCAATAACTGGAAGCTAATTTTTTTTTTTAACTTTGAATACGGTTTAATATTTTTAATCTAAACTCTACAATTATAAGCTCATTTAAATCATTTACGTAATTTGATTTTTTTTATTGTTTAACATTTAAAAACCTAATGCACATTTAACTATCTAATTTTGGAACACTTAGTAATTTTTTTAGTTTGTGATTTATAATTTTAAATGAAAGTAAGCTATGAATCTAAATTTATTCTGGAAATGCAATGCGTTTTTTTGGGCACTTTCCATGAAGAATGAGGGAAAGATCATCAAAGGTAAGAAATTCATAATTTCTACTTTCATCTTGCCTAGCAGGTAAGACATTTTTAACATTTGTCTTAAACAGTTATAATAGTAAGTTATCATATGCATTGAAATATATACAATACAAATAATTTTCAAAAGATAATTCATATTTCCGCATTAATTAGAAATGTATAAGTCAAGCTAAAAAAAAAAAAAAAATTGCCTTATTTAATTTGTAATGCTATTCAAATTTATGGACACATAGTTTATTTAAATCAATATTCTAATAAATCTATATTAAGCTTTACAGTTTATTCTCTATTTATTAGATCGATGTGTTTTTAAACCTACTATTAAGATATTATTTCTCTGAATATTATATCGGCGTTGGTTAAATCTCTTAATAATTATTTTTAGGTGGCGCATATATTACAATCTTATATTGAATGTGTTGCTGTAAATCTAAAGCATTTTAATTGCGTTTTAAAGTGTCAATGCTTAGAAACTGATTCTGTAAGCAAACATTTCATTTCTAGAAAAAACAGAGATAATGTTCTTACACAATACAAAATATATTTTGAGAGTGAGTGAGAGACAGAGAGTGAGAAATAAATTCCTTTTATATGCAATTTCTCAAAGTATAAAAGCAAGTAAAATAAAAGCTTTTGTATACATAAAACTCTTCCTATTAAGTCATATACTTTACTGATTTTTATCTTAAAAAAGATGTGATTAGTATTAGAGCCGAAAAATGCTGAGAAATTTTATAAGTTAAGCAAGCAGTCTTTAATTTAATATTGAGATATTTTGTAAATGCTTGTATTGCTATCTTGATCTTTAAATTTAAAGGCAGATTTTAGGCATCGGACCATTCTTATATGAAATCTCTCCAATTACCAATTCAGTAATTATTAATAATAATTATATCCATATTAAATATTACTATGCAATAATTATCCGTGAAGTATTAAAAAATTCTACTCTAGTTTGTTTTGAATCTGTTAAAAATTTATATTATCCTCATTAATTTCGAGTCTGAAATATTCATGAGTGTTCCTATAAAGACAATGTAATAAAGTTCATCGAGAAGTTATTTTACGTATACTTAATTCTATAATTCTACTTCTGTTTTAAATAAAGATTATCAGGGATTATCCTTATTTGCTATTATGACAAGAATGTCGCAGCTCAACAAGTTGCATATTATGTCAATTTTCATCTTGTAAAATTCATTAATCCTTTAGCATATAATTACCCTTTAAATTGTACGGATAAGAATATTCCTCTCTTAAGTAATTACAATCAAGATAGTGAT